>CM076572.1:1400756196-1401152698 GCA_034641835.2 Pinus albicaulis
ACAAAAAAAAAAAAATTGAAATTTTTTTATATTTTTATTTTTTTATGTGCTAAAAAAGAAATTAATTAAAAATTTAAAAAAAAAAAAAGTTAAAATTTATTAAAAAAATATTATTTTTTAAATGTTAACAAAAAAACTATGGTTAAAAATTTTAATGTTAAAGAAATTACAAAGAAGTTCTAAGAGGGGCAAAAAGGTCATACTAACGAAAATTTTAAAAAATCATTTTTTTTTATGCTTTGGATTTGGTAAAGTTGAGAAGACGAAGATGCGGGCTCGAGAGGGAATGTCGGCATGAGAGGAGATGGATAGCGCGGGCAGGGATGCGAGCTAGCAGAGAAAAAGGGAGAGTAGGAGGAGCAGGGAAGGGTCGAAGGGACGAAGGAGAAGGAAGATAGGACGCAGTCAATGGAGAGTTGAGGCATGAAGGCAGAGGGATGAGCTGCAGCAGAAAGGAGCTTGGGCGGGAAGGGAAAAGAAGGGCACCACAGGAAGAGAGGGAGAAATGAAGGCAAAAGGAGCGAGAATGGAGCAGCGAGCTTAGGTAATGAGGATGTAGCGAGCTGATGAGGAACAACGAGAGAAGAAAACCAAAGAGGAGGGTTCCAGCAACTAAGAAAGAAAACTCAGAGGAGGGCTTCAAGCTTAAAAAAAAAAGGATTTGAAAACTGTAAACCCTCGAAAGATTTCACTCCAAATTTTATTTCAAGTAACTCGAGATCTTAAAAAAATTTGCAAAATATTATTTATGAGAGAAGATCTTTCCCTCCAAGGCATAGATCTATCTCAGATCTTGAAAACCTCTTTGAATTTCCTCAGATTTACACCTACACAAAACAAAAAACAAAAACACAAGACCCAAAAATATATACAAAAAAAAAAAGTCGAAATTTAAACCCAACTCCCAAGTTAGAAATTAAAAATTATGTTACAAAACTACATATCTATACAGATAATTTATAGATCTATCAAATCTGAAGGGTTTGAGTCCAACTCCGCTCCTAGATTTGTAGATCTAAGGCTCTTCCTAGCTAAATCTAGCTATTTAGCACAATTTTTTAGAGATGAATAAAAAAAAATTTAGGTGCTAGCCTAGAAAATCCCTGCAAGATATATTCAATGTTCCACCAAGACTCTGGTGCGGGGAGACGCGGGTGCGGAGAGACGCACAGGGGGGACATGTGGGAGTACCCTGAAATTTTAGGGAAATTTCGGGGGTGCGGGGAGTCGTCGAGGTATATAATTTTTAATTTTATATATATATATATATAATAATTCAAGTTCATATTCATTGTTAAATAATACTAAATACTAAATACTAAATTTAAATTCATAATTGAAATGAATAATGACATACATTGATCCATCCTCATCATTCATTGAATCATTTTGATACATAGTACATACATATTACAATGTACATCATTCATAAGACATACTCAGTGTTCTAATTTCTAAATTCTAGTATTCATCCATAATCAATGATCATTCAATAAATAAATTCAATAATGAAATCTCAAAATAGTAAAATACATAGAACCATGATTCCATATCATTCATCATTCATCATTCATCAATGTACAATCTACAATGTTTAGGTTTTAATTTTGTTTTATTTTTTTATTTTTTTATTTTTTTAATTATTTAATACACATAATTTAATTTATTTTTTTAATGTAAGGTTTTATTAGGCAAAGTTGGGGGTGCGCGACTCCCCTCAAAAGGGGACGCCCAGAAGCTCATTTTTTAGGGGAGTCGCCCAGAAGCTCATTTTTTGGGGAGTCGTAACTCCAACACTGGGGAAACGCACCCCCCCGAGACTCCCCAAGACTCCCCAAAAAGGGTGCGTGGGGAAACGCACCCCCATGAGACTCCCCGTCCCGGGTGCGAGGGGTGCGAGGGGTGCGTGCACCCAACCCTGGGAGACGCGACCCCGTGGAACACTGGATATATTTTGTTAGAAAATCTTGAAATTTTAATCCATAAGGCTCTCCAGATCTGAAGTTTCAAGAGTCGGCTGGTCCAACCGAGGACTTCTCTAAACACCCAAAATTTCTGAAAAAAATGATCTCTGCACACTTAGAATATAAGCCGTCAAAATAATAGAGGTATAAAATAACGAGTGAATCTTCAAAGATTGGAAATACTTGCCAATCAAATAAAAATTTTAATATTATCTTAAAACCCAACAATTTAAGCAAGATACCTGTGCAATAAATTGATCTAAAAGAGTTATTAACCAGCAGCTTATAAATAAGATCAGCGAAATACTAAACACAAGTTACCATAAAATACCGGAGAGCGACACTGCCATCAAGTAAGACCCCAAAAACTTTGCGTAGTAGTATTATCCCATAAATGTTTACAAGAGCTTCAAGAGCTAGTACATGATCTAAAAGATCGAATCCTTTGATTGACAAATGACTCCTAATTTATAGATAGATTCTCCAACGGTGAGTTGGCTTGATCCACGTCAAAGAAATCTCGACCGTTCATAAAGATTAAATTATCTTTTAATCATTGTTGAAATTTGGTTAGCGGAAAACAAGTGGTTCCCTAAGGCTTTGATCTTTGGCCTAGGGAAAAGTGTCCAAATGTATTTCACTTTTTCTCCTAAAGTGACTTTATAAGTTGTAAAGTCAAATCTAATTTAAAAGTGACTTTAAGTGATAAAGCTACTAAATCTAATTTTAAAGTGACTTTAATAAAGTCAATGTGAAATTAGAAAGTGAAAAGTAACTTTGGAAATAAATGACTAAGAGGGTCTTTATTATAGTGGGGTGAATTAAAAAATAGAAAGTGAGATTTAAATGCACATTTAATCTCAGCCCTAGATCTAAAGCTATCTCAACCATTGGATTTAGGAATTCCCCAAAAGTCACTTAGGATTAGGTTAGAGGAAAAGAGGGAAAAGATCATTCAGTCTTTCATGAGCAAATTGAGAGAAGAGAGCAAAGAGATTTTCTGAGCAGTGACTTGAAGGAGAGCATAACCTTGGCACGCATACCGAGGCAGCATTTCAGCAAATCCGTACAAGGTGGGCACACAGTTCAAGGCAGTTTGGGCACGAGTTTCAAGGCAAAACCGTACATCAGCTTGGACGCGTATTTCTAAGAGGTCGTATAGCAGTTTTGGTACAGATTTCAAGGAGCAATTTTGCTATTTTGTGTGGCACAGTTTTCGAGCTAGATCGTACAGTTTGTTGTTGTCCCTGTGCACAGAAAACGAGGCAAAATCCGTACAGCATTTATCGTAGTCCCTCTGCATGCATTTCGAGGTCGTGCAGCAACATTTATTGTTGTTTTCACGCAAATCGAGGTCATACAGCAGCATTTATTGATGTGTTTCTAGGCACAAAATTCAAGAAACTCCGTACAGCATTTATTGTTGTTCCTATTTTACTGTTTGCACAAATTCCAAGGCAGTGGGCAAGCACGAAAAACGAGATAAGTTGTATTTGTTTGGTTGCTGAAATTTTATGTGTATTTCTATCTCACTGAAAAAGCTATTTATCAGAAATAAAGAGAAGCTTTCGAACTGGTTTTCCCCAAGAGTTGTAGGGGGTTTTTCCAGGGTCATATTGACCAAAAAACAGCGTGTCAATTTTCTGTGTGTCGCTGAAAATATTTCTGAGTTTTTATTTCTACAATTTCCAGCACTTTGAAAATTTTAACCTGAAGTTTGATGAGCTATGCAATATGCTCTTACAGCGAGAGAGAGGGAAGAAACAATCGACAACAACAATAAGACTGTTCAGAACAAGACTTTGCAATCAATGTCAATGGAAAAGACCAATGGACAAAGATAAAAGATCAAGAATGTGATGAAGATGCAAACACAAGCTTGGAGATCATCACCTATCACTACTATGGCTATTAGTTTTTGTAGCACCGAATGTGCTCTAGCCACGAGATTTGGTGGAGCGGCTAGAATATATGTATTCTCCAATACCCATAAATGTTTCTGGAAATTCCACCTAGAGACAGCTTAATTATATTTATTAATCATTTTTTAATATTTCCTCTGTCTAAACTTAGAGAATATGATTAATTAATCAGAATTAAGTCATGGTCTGAATGTTCTAAAAACTCACATGGATCGACAAGGAAATAATTTGGGCCATCAATTATGTTTTAATCTTGGTCATTGGTGCTCCAACAGAAGATTATAAGAAGAAGTCGATGGGTAGATGAAGAACACACCAGTCCAGTTACTCAGTTCCCCAAGTAGATCTATTTTCTTAGTGGTTGAAGTTTCGCAGAGGAGATAGAGCCAGAGTGTGAGTTGCAGGTGAGGGAGAGAGGGTATTAACAGTTGTCTGGGAAGTGCGGGACGAATTAAAGAAGAGACAACGTGAGGAGGGACGCAATTCACTGAAGCACTGCGTAGTCACTGTGCAGAGGGCGATGCAAAGACAACAGCGTATGGACAGAGGGTCCATATCGGGGTCAGAGAGTTGCCATGTAGAGTGAGAAATTTGTCACTAAATCTCTCAATATTTTGCTTCTATTTTGTTGTCTGAATTCTTGTACTTGAATTACTGTTGAAGATTAATAAAGAAACCCTCATTTTTTGCACCGGTTTTCCCGCATTGGGTTTTTCTGGGGACAATTATCCAAAAATAACAGTGTCAATATCTTTATGTGTGTGCTAGAATTTCTCTAATTTTCCAGCATTTATTTTTCTTTCCGGGATTTTCACATGGTATCGAGTGTAAATAGAAGCCGGAGAGCTTAGTTGCAGGCAGGAAGGAGCTTCGAAGCACTGCGTAAGCAGCTACTCGAAACCCCAGAGGCAACACAATCCCTTTGGCCAGGAGGGTCAATTTTTGAGGAAAATTCTATTTCTCTGAGAGAGTCGACAGAGAAATTAGATTTTCCAAATCAAAGATTGTCAAAGGCAGAGGGAGCAGTAGTATTTTCCTTGCAAAGCAGATCTTCAATTGGGACACAGTATTTTGCAGCAGCAAAATCAACGTTGGAAAGGAAAGGAGAAATAGCACAAAAAATCATGGATAGAATCAACAGTCAAGAAGCCTCAAAATTATCTTCCAGCTTGGAGGACGAGTTTGCGTGCTTGTCAAGTTCGGCATCATCTGGTGTCTGGTATATTGATAGTGGAGTTTCAGCTCATATGACAGGAGTTAGAGAATATTTCTCTAGCTATCAGGAGGAGCAGATGGACTTCCAAATCACTATGGGCAAAAGAACTAAATGTACTTCGGTAGGTAGAGGCACCATAGAATTTCAGACGGAAACAAGAACTAGCACCAACGCTAGTAATGTACTGCTTGTGCCAAGATTGGGTACGAACCTAATTTCAGTGTCCCGGTTACAGGACAAGGGGTACGAACCTAATTTCAGTTCGTAGGGAAGAAAGTGTATGTCAAACACTCTAGCTGGAAGAAAGTGAGACAGATTGGAGCTCGGAGCAACATGTTACACAGGTTGTAGATCGATTCTCCAATGGCACTGATAGGCAATGATAATAGTAGTGGGAAGGAGCTGAACGAACTGTGGCACAAGAGGATGGGACATTTACACCATGGAGCACTTAGGATGTTCAGAGAAACTGTAACGGGAGTTCCAGTCCTCAACACAAAGCACGATGACGTGTGTAGAGGATGCGTACTTAGGAAGTACACAAAGGCAACATTTCCTAGAAATGACAGCAAAGCAAATGGCGTGTTGGGATTGATACACTCACAGCTTTGTGGCCCTATGTCCACTAGAGCCCTTAGTGGTGGTGAATATTTCATCACCTTTATTGACGATCATTCCAAGAAGACCTGGATCTATTTCTTAACGACCAAATATGAGGTATTTGATCGCTTCGGAGAGTTCAAGGCTCTCGTGGAAAATGCGACAAGGAAAAAGATCAAGGTGCTACATTCAAATAATGGTGGAGAATACATAGATAAAGACTTCACCGACTTCTGCGCGAGGGAAGGCATCAAAAGAGAATGGACAACACCATATAATCCTCAACAAAATGGAGTAGCAGAGCGAAAGAACAGAACAATAGTTGGGGCTACAAAGGCTATGTTGTATGACCAGGATTTCCCTAGATTTTTATGGGCAGAGGCATGCAACATAGCGTTGTACATTCAAAATAGAACACCTCATATAACATTGGGGAAGAAAACACCAGAGGGGGTCTTCATAGGAAAGAAGCCTAAAGTAAGTCATTAGAGGATATTCGGGAGTATGGCTTATTGCCACATACCAGATGAAAAGCGCAGTAAATTGGATCATACTGCAAAGAAGGGGTTTCTTGTACGGTATAACAAGACCTCAAAGGCATACAGGATCTAAATTCCTAGCAGCAGGAAGATTGTAGTGAGGCAAGATGTAAAGTTCATGGAAGACAGAGCTTTCAAAAGCTCTCGAGAGATGCCTACAGGTGATCAGTAAGCAGAAGTTTCGTTAGTCCAACAGCAGGGACAGCAAGTGGGACAAGCAATAGGACAATCACAGCGATCGAATACAGTGACCAGTACCAGTATCTCCTCAGGAGTAGGAGATCCAGGGAGTTCTCAGCAGACGGAGCAGCAAGACTAGGAGGAGGAAATGATTGAACCTCCCACCACCAGTGGTAGAGCCAGTAGGGAAGTGCGTCAGACCTTGAGGGACGCAGAGGAGTTTGTCGGAGCTCCCAAGACAGACAAGAAAGAGCGCAGGCAGCCTGACAGATATCAAGAATTGGTAGCTCAAGTTGCAGAACCCTCTAGCTTTCGGGAAGCCGCACAACATCAGGTGTAGGTAGATGCCATGGTCAGAAGAATACAGTTCTATCATGACAAATGATGTTTGGGAGGTAGTACCTAGACCAGAAGACAGATTAGTTGTAGGCTCCAAATGGATCTATAAGATCAAGTACGCTGCAGATGGCAGTGTAGAGAAGTACAAGGGTAGATTTGTGGCAAAGCAGTATGCACAGAAAGAAGGGATAGACTATGAGGAGACCTTCGCCCCAGTTTCTAAATATACCTCTATCAAATCTGTTATATCCCAGCAGCGTAGATGGGATGGGAGATTCACCAGATGGACGTCAAGACAGAATTCTTGAACAGGGTGATAAAAGAAGAAGTGTATATAGAGCAGCCTGAAGGCTTCGAAACTCATAAGAAGTGCACTCATGTATGCATGTTGAAGAAATCCCTATACGGGCTCAAGGAGGCACCCAATGCGTGGTATGGTCAGATTGAAAATTATTTGCAGCAGTTGGGATTCATCAAGAGTGATGCAAATCCCAATCTCTACTATCTGATGGTGGAGAATGAACCTCTCGTTCTAGTTTTGTATGTGGATGACTTGTTTTTTACAGGATCATCAAGGCTCATAAAGGACTGCAAAAGGAACCTTGAAGCAGAATTTGACATGAAAGATATGGTGTTGATGCACTATTTTCTAGGATTGGAAGTATGGTAGAAGAATGGGGAGATCTTCCTTGGGCAAGGGAGATATGCTACAGATATTTTGAAGAAATTCAGAATGCAAGATTGTCGACCCATGACAACGCCTATGATAATCAATTGGAAGAAGATAGATGCATCAGGGGGCAAGGAAGTCAAAGCCACCTTGTACAAACAGCTCATTGGGTCGCTCATGTATCCGGTTAACACTAGGCCAAACATTTGTTTCGCTGTCAATACCCTTAGTCAGCTCATGGTGGAACCGCAAAGGGTACATTGGGCAGCAGCTAGGCACATTCTTAGCTATGTGCGTGGAATAGTCGGGTATGGGTTGAAATATACTCGAGGAGATGACATCAGATTGTGCGGATTCACAAATGCAAATTGGGCAGGTAGTTCAGTGGACAGGAAAAGTACCTTCGGGTATTGTTTCAACTTTGGATCAGAGATGGTCTCGTGGTGTAGCATGAAACAGAAGTCAGTATCATTGAGCTTAGCACAAGCAAAATATATGACGGCCAACACAGCGACGTGAGCCATATGGCTAAGGAAACTGCTCGTGAGTTTGTTCAAGAAGAAGATGGGAGCGACAAGTGTTTACTAGGATAATCAGAAACTCTCTGAGAATCAGAGGCTATGTTCAGCGTGGGGCAGTCCAGCTGCAGTATGTTCCCATAGGAAATCAAGTAGTAGACGTACTCACAAAAGCTCTAGGGAGAGCTAAGTCCATCCAGTCCAGGGAACAGATGGGTATGGTGGAGAATCCATTTCAGTAGCAGAAACAAATGGATTCTCAGTTGTAGCAGCAGTAGATGAGAGGGAGTTGCAGTACAGATGCAATAGTTGGCAGCAGTACAGCAGGGTCAGTAGCAGCACAGATGCAGCACATATCAAAGTTGCGCAGTAGTTGGTGGGAAGCAGTAACCAGACATCAGTAGTGTGATAGGAGATGGTGCAAAGACAGTGTGTTGTGGTAGGAGTTGCAACACAAGAACACTTTCCTCGCTAAGAGGGAGTGTTAGTTTTTGTAGCATTGGATGTGCTCTAGCCACGAGATTTGGTGGAGAGGCTACAATATATGTATTCTCCAATACCAAGAAATTGTTTCTGGAAATTCCACCTAGAGACGACTTAATTAGGTTTGTTAATCAGTTTTTAATATTTCCTAAGTCTAAACTTAGGGAGTATGATTAATTAATGAGAATTAATTAAGTCATGGTGTGAATGTTCTAGAAACTCACACGGATCGACAAGGAAATAATTTGGGCCATCGATTATGTTTTAATCTTGGTCTTTGGTGCTACAACAGAAGATTATAAGAAGTCGATGGGTAGATGGATAGCACACCAGTGCAGTTACTCAATTGCCCAGGCAGATCGATTTTCTCAGTGGTTGAAGTTCAGCAGAGGAGATAGAGCCAAAGGGTGAGTTGCAGGTGAGAGAGAGAGGGTATCAACAGTGGTCCGAGAAGTGCAAGACGAATTTGGGAAGAGAGAGCGTGAGGAGGGACATAGTTCACTAGAGCACTGCGCAATCACTGTGTAGAGGGTGATGCAGAGACACCAACATATGGGCAGAGGGTCCATCTCGGGGTCAAAGAGTTGCCGTGGAGAGTGAGAAATTTCACTAAAATCTCTCAGTGTTTTTCCTCTATTTTGCTATTTGAATTATTGTACTTGAATTATTGCTAAAGATTAATAAAAAAACCCTCATCTGCTGCACCAATTTTCTCGCATTGGGTTTTTCCGGGGACAATTTTCCAAAAATAACAGTGTCAATATCTTTATGGGTGTTCTAGAATTTCTCTAATTTTCCAGCATTTATTTTTCTTCCGCAGTATTTGTTTTGTTAAAGTTGCAGAGTATATGCTTCGATATTTGTCGTAGGAAACTACAAATAGTTTGTTTAATTAATTTAATAAATAGAAGAAATATTATCAGTTGCTACAATAGGATTCCGGATTCCAGAATTTTCACAGTTGCAAGGTGGGCCATAAGAAGATGCAATGCAGAAAGAGGTTGGCTAATCAGAAAACCAATAGGGGAGGGCCTTAACAAAAGACTTGTGCCACAAAGCACATAGAGGAGGAGTCAACCTTCTTTCCATTCACGGCCAGTAAGTATATCAACTCAAGTCATCTTGGCACATTGATACAGGCACATCATGACACTTCACCTAGAGGCAAGACTTGTTCATAAAGTACACTACAAGTTACTTGAAGGATTCAATGATCTTCAATGATGGGGCAGAGTACACAATAGCTGGCAAAGAAATGTGTACATTTCCTTTGGAAAAAAAAAAGTTATTTTTTCTCTCCATGTATTTGCTATTATGTGCCAAGTAAGCAGCATAATCTACTTTCAATGAGCAAAAATATGCAACACTGCCCCCGTCTGAATGTCAATTTTAGCAATCACAAATGCTAGATAGTTGACCAAGCAACCAAGAACATTGTAATGTTCTTTTTTCTGGTAATTCCTTATGACATGGTTAGGATGGACTTTCATAGTTGGGGGCAGACAGATCATGGGTGTAGGTTGGCGTCATCAGCGGGCATGTAAATCTCAACTTTCATAGTTATTTCTCAGTTCAGCATGTAAAACCGCAGTTCATATATATTAATAAAGCTGAGATTATTTTAGGCACTTGTATGTTTGTATTACATGTATTTTCCTATTTAATTTTACATGGCAATCTTCTGTTACTAGAAGTTTATTTTACAATGAAATTTTGGGTTGAGTAAATTTCTGCAAAATCCGTCAAATATCTCGTTTGGGATATTACAGTGGTATGTTGGGAGATTGATATGAGAGCCATTTGAGGAGGTTGGCAGGGATTTTGGAGAGCAGTGATTGACAGTAGCAGTTGCAGTGTCAAAAAACGAAATTGGAAGACGACCAAGCTACAAAGGGTCAGATTTTGAAGGTTTGGAATTAGAGGAAATACTTCCTGGGTTTTTCTGGGTTTTGGGCAAGGATCACCTTCCCAAATTCCTAGAATTTTCTGAGCAGTTTTTAGTGGGTAAATCAGCGGCCGAAGTCAGGCAGCAGTGTAGTCTTAGACAGTGTTTTAAAAACCGATCGTCCAAACTCGGAACTGGCCGAGTCGACCGAGCCAAAGGGATGCCGGTTTGACTCGATGGTTAAACCGGTCCGGCAGCCGATTTGTGACCGAGCCGGCCGAGCAATACATCAACTCGGCCAGCTTGGCCAAGCCTGAGTTAGCTCGGCAGGTCAGCGGCAACTGGCCGCGAGCCCCAAAAAATTCAAAAAAACGGACTTCAAAATCAATTTTTTTTGCTGTTAGGTATTTTTTACCTCATCTGACCCCTCCCCATCCTATTTAACCTACCCAACCCCTCTCAATACCTCACATCTATCTCATTGAATTTGCTTGAGCATTTGTGAGGATTTTGTGAAGAGTTGTGGAGTTGGCTTTGGAGCAGCTTTGAGGAGTCTTTTGGGCAAGCTTTGATGCCGCATTGAGAAGTTGGTGTGTTGGAGCTGCATTGAGGGGGCTAGAGGCTAGAGGTATTTATTTTTTCTCTTCTAAAATCTGTCTTTGCTTGTTTTATTTATTTTGCAAATCTGAAAATCGTAAACATAGTTTTTGGTGAAAGAAATGAACATAGAATGAATAGTCTTTTTTGGTTTTCATTTTCAGATTTAAACCTTTTCTTTCCAAGTCCAAAATGGCCCCTAGAGCAAAAGACGCTGCTTGGGCATATACTGAAATGGTTGATGATCAAATGTATTGCAAATTTTGTAAGAAAAAAATTAAGTGGGGTGGAGAGGGCATTCATAGACTGAAACTACATTTCGCTAGTCTTACAGGCCAAATTACTCCACGTGAAGCACAAAACATTGGGGAAATTAGGAAGGAGTTGAAAGAACAATTTCAGAAGTTAGAGGAAGACAAAATTCGGCAAGAGGAAATACAGGTTGAAATTGGGAGGAAGAGAAATCTACAACATATAATGGCTACCAACCCAAGTTTTGATTATGAGGGTTCTTCATCTATCCCTTGCACTGATGCATCAAACCCCTTTCGCTATGTTCCTCCCTCTATGGAGTCTATTTCTAAAAAGGGTAAGGGTGCAATGAGAAATAAGGGTACTATCAAAAGTTTTTTCGTGCCCTCTTCTCCCTCTGATAGTGCAACTGCACATGGTCCTAGTCCTCCAACTGTGCAACCCACTTTAGCTGCTCATTGGAGAAAAGAATTGAGAGATATTGCTTGTGATTACATTGCTAGATGGTGGTATGATGCTGATATTCCCTTCAATGCTACTCGTTCACCATATTATGAACCTATTTTTGATGCCATATATGCTGCTGGAAAGGGCTTCAAAGGCCCTACTATGCATGAGTTAAGAGGATCTTTTTTGCAAAAAGAGATTATGAACATTGATGATTATTTGAAAGAGTTCAAAAACTCATGGGCACATACAAGATGTACCATCATGTCAGATGGATGGACTTATCAGAGGAATCGTACCATCATAAACTTTCTTGTCTTTTGCCCATAGGGAACCATGTTTCTAAAATCAGTTGATGCATCTGTGGGGGTGAAAGATGCACATTTGTTGTTTCATTTTTTGGATGAGGTTGTTGAAGAGGTGGGGGTGGCAAATGTTGTTCAAATCATTACATACAATGCCTCTAACTATATTCTTGCTGGTAAATTGTTAGAGGAAAAACACCGAACTGTCTTTTGGACCCCATGTGCTGCACATTGCATAGACCTCATGCTTGAGGATATTGGCAAAATAGACTGGATCAAGAACACTATAGAGCATGCCAAATGCATCACAAAATATATTTACAATCATTCATGGATTATGAATTTGATGAGGAAAAACACAGGGGGCAAGGAAATTATTAGGCCTACCATCACTAGATTTGCAACACATTTTTTGACATTGCAATCTATGCTTGCCCAACATAGAAACTTGCAAAAGTTGTTTTCTAGTGATGAATGGAATGAATGTCGGTGGGCTCGCAAACAGGATGGCAAAGATGTGAAAAGGAAATTCAATGAAGAAATATTTTGGAAAAAGGCAGCAGAGATTATGAAACTTGCTGAGCCATTGGTTAAGGTGTTGCGCTTGGTGGATGGGGAAATATTGGCTATGGGCTTCATTTATGAGGCTATGGATCAAGCAAAGGAGCAAATAAGGGTAGCATACAAGGACAGAGTGGGTAAGTATGGGCCCATTTGGGCAATCATTGATCAGAGATGGAACAATCAACTCCATCGCCCTATACATGCAGCTGGATATTTTCTGAACCCAAGGTATCATTATAAAGCTCAGGAAGCAAGAGCTTTGAATGGGGAGGTTAGAGATGGATTGATTGACTGCATTGATCGCATGACCCCGACAAAGAGTGAGCAGTTGAAGATACACAATCAGATCGTTGTGTTCAGCCAAGCCACAAGTACCTTTAGCAAGAACCTTGCAAGGATTGCAAGGGAATCAGAGGAGCCAGGTAAACAAAAAATTTCAATTTTCAAATTCATATTTTATTATTTTATATAATTGTTTATAATTTCAATTTCAAAGTTGGATATAAATTGTTTAGCTAACTAAAACTCATTTTTTGCAGCACAATGGTGGGAGGCATTTGGTAGCCATTGTCCTGAATTGCAGAGATTTGAAATCCACATTTTAAGTCAAACTTGTAGTGCTTCTGGGTGTGAGCGCAATTGGTCTGTCATTGAGAGGATTCACACAAAGAAGAGAAACCGTTTGGAGCAAAAACGATTAAATGATCAAGTGTATGTCCAGTACAACCTCCGACTAAGACGCAACCAATTGCAGAACAAAAGCTCTGATTCAGATCCCATTGTGTTGGAGGATATTGATCCAACATCAGATTGGGTAGTGGAGACTTGTCCACCAGAGTTTGACTCTGATGAGGATATTGGTGTGGGGAGTGACTTCGATACACAGTTAGAGGTTATGCTCAATGCAGATCCACTAATAGCAGACCCAGTCCCAAGCCCTCCAATTGCAGGCACAGGCACTTCCTCTAGTCAGCCACGACGAAGGCGCATAACTCGTCTATCTCAGGGTGGTAAGGGCAAGGGTATAGTTCCAGTTGAGGATGTTGATTCAGAGGAGGAGTGAGCGGTTTCCCCCTTTGGTTCAGACTCAGAGTTTGAAGAAGAGCCAGAGGACATTGGCTTGTCAGATGTCTAGCAGGCTGCAGTAGTGATTATTCATGTTTTGTTGTGGAGGCCATTTAGAACCTCCTTGTTTATGTTTTTTGTTTTGATCTCTATCTCATTATCATGTATTGGACAGTGCACTGGGTGAAATTTTGATATAATGGATATATTCATGAGCCTACTTTGAACATATGTTGTCTTTTGTCTATATTGTAATGCTTTGTATTTGGAAACATGAATAAAAATCTTTAAAATTATGTTTTTTTACAAAAAAAATAATATTTAATGCAATTTTTACAAAACCGAGTCATTGAAACCGAATCGACCAAGTCGATACCGAGTCTGAGTCGAAGTCGGAGCCGACCCTCGACCGAATCAAAACCCGATTCCGATTTTTAAAACTATGGTCTTGGAGCAGCAGCGCAGTTTTTTGGAGGAGCTTGTTATTGGAGCTGCTAGATTTGCTTGTACTCATCACCTGGTGCTTGTAGCTTGCCTTGTGCAAGCCTAAGTGAAATTTCTCCAACTATTTTGTACCACAGCATTATCATATAATAAAATTTGGTCAGTTTGTGGAGTTGGTGCATACTTTTCTGGTTCATGTGTTAATTTTTGAAAATTTATGTGTTGTTGTAATTGCATGTTTTCTATTATCATTGTTAATTTTCCATTAGGAATATTACAGTGGTATCAGAGCCTTGGTCTTGGCTCAGCCTGCAGAGTTTTCAGTTACCAATTGCAGTGATTATTGTTGGAGGATTTTAATTGTAGAGGTTTATTTTCGAGGTGCCGAAAGAGATTATTTATGCAGAAAGATTGATTGATGTCAACGCAACTTTGAAATTGAAAGATGGCCAAAGTTTATCAAAGCCTAGTTTATTATTTTGGAAAGGGCCACTGATCGCAAAATCGAAATTATTTTTCTAGGCCGAACTCATTTTGGTTGGGCCCAATTCATCTTGTTGGGCCAAAATTATTTTGTTGGGTCAAATTTATCTTTCTAAACCGAGATTATTTTGTTGGGCCAAATATATCTTGCGGGGCCAAAACTATTCTACTGTGTTGAATTTCTCTTGATGGGTCGAAGTTATTTGTTGGACTAAGCTTATTTGTTGGAGATCAGTTTATTTTACCAAGCTTAGTTTATTTGCCAGAACCAGATTTATCTATTGGGGTTGACTTTATTTGTTGGGCCAAGTTGATCTGTCATAACCCAGTTTAATTTTTGAAGGTTTTGCAGGTTATTTATCTCATTTGAGCTAGTGATTTTGCAATGAATTTGTTGGACTAAAGTGTAGGAGCATTGTGATACAAATTTATATTATTTGGAGCAGTGTGCATAGTTGGGCAGAGGAGGAAACTTGCACTAAATTGGGGCTTTCTGTATCTTTTGTATTCTACCCAAGATTTTTTGGGTTATTCTGGGTTTTGTGAGAGGAGTCCATGGTTAAAATTTCAGAATTTTCCAGGCAATATTCAAGCTAGAAATAAACATTCCTTCAGCAGTTCGTTTTATTAGTGAACTAGGTAATTTACACCACTTAGTCAGCTTGGCTTGGAGTTAAGCCAAACCATTTCTGGGTTTTTATGGGTTTGGTGTGAGGAGCTCCGGATTAAATTTTCATAATTTTTTGAGCAATTTTGAGGGTAGAAACTCCAATACTTCTTCAGCAACAGCTGTAGTATTTTCTGGGCAATGCATACACAATGTTTCAGCCATTTTCAACACTTGGGTCTATTTTATTTCACCTAGGTTTTGCATACATGCAGAGTGGCATCGAATTCGTTTGAGCATTATAATTCCCTCAAGTATTTGCCTCTCATGCTTATTCATGTTGCAAGTGTTTCCACTTCATCTACAAAGTGTTTGACGAAAGTTGTTAAAATCTCTCAAAGAAAGTTTTCAATATTTGTTTAATTAAAATGAGAGAGTATGGTGAGTCTATGTGAGATGTTCATATTGTATTTGAACCTTTATGTAATTGTTGAGTGTGTCTTGTGAGGGATGAGTATGTCTTTATGTGAGAGGTCTATGTATTGATTCATCTTGTCACTATTGTGTACTTTGATGTACTTGTCATCATTAAACCAAATCATGGATAAGACCTTCAAAACTGCCCTTGATAAAATTGCAACAGGAATTAACAGATCCCTTTCTAAGGGAATACTTTCTATGCTACAGCAGGAACAACCACAGAAAAAACATGAGTTGGGATACAAAATTTATGCACTTGGAACAGATTTGAGATGCATGGGGGTGAGAACAAAAGCCATTCTCAATTTAGAAGCACTTGCTTCACTTCTCTCCACGGTGCATCAATTAGATGGGAAAAGCTTGATTTGGGCTCTCAAACCAGCCATGCTTGCCTTGGTACAACATAAGTACTTGGAGCATCCTTGTGTTGGAGTCAAACTTCCAATTGCTTCTTGTCTTAGTAGTATCATGATGTCAACCGTGCCTGTACCTCCTTACAGTGATGACATTATGAGGAGAGTCTTCAGATTGATAGTTGAGACCTTTCAGGATTTGGATAACGGTTTGGGCTCTACCTTTGGGGAGAGGCTAGAGATTCTAAAAGTCATGGCCTTAGTTAGATCTTATGACATCATGTCTGAGTTGGAGTGTGAAGATTTGATCCTACAGATGTTCCAATGCTTCTTCAGCATTAGGAAACATCATCGCAACACAGTCATAGCGCACATGAAATCCATTTTGTCCTCATGTATGGGATGCCATGATGCCATTTGCAAGAGATTGCAGTCATAGTTGTTAGCCATTTGGAGGGAAGAACAATTGATTTCACCTGTTGCCTATGAACTAGCCAAAAGGTTATTTGAGAAAGGCATTGGAGTGTTCAGAAGGCGGTTGACCCGAAAGGAGTTGCAGTGGATTTATGGTGACCAACCGTGCAGCAAGAATGAGTTGAGGAAGGGTCTTTGCTTCCTCTACAAGGAACCTTGGGGAACTGACCACTCATGCTTGGGAGATGCAGAGGAGATGCCAGAGGTGGAGCAGGAGGATATTCCTTCTATATGTCAAGATGAGGGCTCTTCCTTTGATGAGTCCATGGGGTCATATGAGGATGCCTCTAGGGAGCATGAGCAGTCATGTGGAGTCGTTGACAGTAGGCCAGATTTATATTCCGATGTGTATGGTGAGCAGTCAGGAGACCCTAGGTGAGACATTCAGAATGATGAGTCCACTGTGATGATTCAACATGAGCAGCATATGATGGAGCATGAGTCAGCTGAGGAGGATGACATGCACAGTATGCGTGTTGAGCCTTTTGAGGAGGACCAGTCGGAGGATCACATTGAGCTCGTGATGGAGGAGGATGAGCGGCCACCCTTGGGCTCAGCCATTGATGAGGAGTAGACAGATGTATAGACAGCTAGCAGGGTGGCAGTATTTACAGACACTTGTCCTCAGGAGGTATTGGAGTCTGGCAGGACAATTTTGCAGAGCATTAGTGGCCTAGAGGAGCATGGAGTTTCCTATCAGACGAGGGAGACAGCAGTGCATCCATCTTTGGGTCTACCCATTAATGAGGTGCAAGCAGATGTAGTGGCAGCCAGCATAGTTGCAGCATTTTCAAGCAGCAGGCCTCTCCAAGAGTACATAGACAGGGCTTGCAACACAACTTGCCCACCTGGGTCCATTATAGGGAAAGAGGCAAGATTTCTTGGACAAATTTTGTTGGTTGATCAGGCAGAGCATCAGGAATTGAGCATGGACCAGTATCAGCCTAGTAGGCATACTCCTTGCACAGGTGTCCATACATTAGATTGGCGGGAGATCATGAGTTGGTATCCTATTGATGGTACAATCCTCTTAGTCAGGGGCATAGTGGAGCGGGGACCCTTAGACATGACGGGTACTACAGGTTTCAGTTGGAAGTGGGATATAGATCGGCAACTCTTCATCATTTTCTCCCGGCATTAGGAGAGCAGGATTTGTTAGTAAATTATATATTACGGAGCAATGGAACACATAAAATATGCGGAGACACAAACACAACAAACATATAAAACAAGAGAGAGACAGATATATGTGGTTCACCCAACTTGGGCTATGTCCACGGAAACAGCCAGTCCGTCCTTTAGATTATCCAGCAAAATGAAGAGACACAACCTACAGCAGATCCACTATAATATCCTCTTCTCTCTCACACGGTCCCCCTTTCTATTGTTCGCTCAGCATATACACCCGATACACAACCGCAATACCATTCCCTCATACAATAGAGGGGGTGCCTTCTAGGGCAAAAAACCCTAAATTATACATAACTTCTACCGTCAAATCATCAACCTAATGAACGGCCCAAATTGACTACGAAATTACAATATTTTACAAGGCAATTTTACATATGTTTTTAGCTTTGGGGGCGCTGCCCCCGAAACCCCCCACCAGGTGGGTGCTCCAAAATGGCGTCGTCACCCCCCCTAGACCCCCCTGACCGAGATCAAATCACGGGCGGCGTTGCCGCCCCGTTAAGAAAAAGGGTCCAACGCAGCGATACATCTAAATAAGGAAGATAATTAGGCTCCACACCCGTTAAGAACAAGGGTCCAACGCGGCGATACATCTAAATAAAGAAGATAATTAGGCTCCACACCCAACAATCTCCCACTTGGAGACTGATTGTAGCAACTCCATTGTTGCTTCATTTGCTGGACAATTACTCCACTTTGGACCTGGTTGTTTCTCATCTTCATCATCATACTTGAAGACCAATTGAAACTGAGCAAAATCTCAGTTTCTCGCTAGTTACAGCTTTTGTTAGCATATCTACAGGATTCTAGCTAGTGTGTATCTTTTCCAGCTTCAACTGTCCATCTTCCAACCCTAACCGTATGAAATGGTACTTGAGATGTATGTGTTTAGTCCTGGAATTAAATGTTGTGTTCTTTGCAAGATGAATGGCACTCTGGTTGTCACTGTATAACCTACCCATCTCATGCTTTTTACCCAATTCATCCATAAACCTTTGTAACCAAATCATTTCTTTATTAGCCTCTGTAGCAGCAACATACTCTACTTCTGTTGTTGAAAGTGCAACAACACTTTGCATTTTTTAAACCCAACTGACAGTTGTTCCACCTACAGTAAAGATATACCCTGTAGTACTCCTCCTATTATCTCTATCACCTACCATATCTGCATCAACATATCCCTGTAGAGCAATGTTTAAACCACCAAAGCATAATGTTTGATTTGTGGTACCTCTCAAATATCTGAGAATCCATTTCACTGCCATACAATGTTCTTCTCCTAGATTGTTCCTGTACCTGCTTACAACTCCCACTGCATGTGCAATAACAGTCCTTATGCAGACCATTGCATACATTAAGCTTCCAACTGTTGATGCTTATGGAACTTTAGACATATAATCCATTTCTTCTTGGATCTTGGAGCACATCTCCTTACTAAGTTTGAAATGGCTATCCAAAGGTGTACTAACTGGTTTTGCATCCTGCATATTAAATCTTTTCAACAACTTTTGCATGTATTCATTCTAAGACAATGTTAATTTGTGATTTTTTCTGTCTCTAGTTGTTCTTATACCAAGGATTTGCTTTGCAACTCCCAAATCCGTCATTGCAAATGAATTTGCCAATTTCCTTTTGAGCACATTTATTTCCTGCATGTTAGACCCTGCAACAAGCAAGTCATCCACATACAATAACAATATAATATAGCTGCCATCATTTTGCTTTTTCAAATAACACAATGATCAGAGTGACATCTAGTATAACCTTGTTCAGACATAAGCCTGTGAAATTTTAGATACCACTGCCTTGGAGCCTGTTTTAATCCATACAAGCTCTTCTTTAACCTGCACGCTAATTTTTTTCTTCCCTTTGACATCATATCCTTGTGGTAGTTGCATATAGATATCTTCCTCCAAATCTCCATGAAGGAATGTTGTCTTTACATCTAGCTATACAAAATGCAAATCTTTCGCTGCTACAAGACTTAAAATAGTTCTGATTGAAATCATTTTAACAACAGGGGAAAATATTTCATCAAAGTCAATACCTTTCTTTTGTACAAACCCCTTCACCACAAGTCTAGCTTTGTACCTTTGTTTTCCTCCATCTTCTTCATTCAACTTGTAAACCCATTTATTCTGCAATGTTGGTTTACCTGCAGGTAACCTGACTAAGTCCCAAGTCTGGTTATGTATTAAGGAGTCCATCTCTTCTTTCATGGCTAGCTCCCACTTCTTCCTGGTTTCTACCTGCATTGCTTCTTCATAACATTCGGGTTCAACAGAATCAATCAACAATAAATAATATAATGAAGGAGAGTATCGTTCAGGGGGTCTATTTATCCTAGTAGATCTTCTGACACCACTTTCAAGTGTTTGAGGTGCATGTTGTTGTTGTGGTGGTTGTTGATGTTGATTATTGTTATTTTCAGGCACCTTTACTTTTCCTGTGATCTCATCAAGAACTGTGCATTTTTTGTTTTCTTTTTCCTGTTTCGTTTCCTACAATTGATCCTTATACAAGACCATTTCATTGAATATTACATCTTTCCTCCTAATGATTTTGTGATTTTCATAATCATATAAGCGATAACCAAAATCATTAACACCATATCCAATAAAGGTACAATTCTTTGATTTTGCCTCAAACTTTGTTCTATTTTCTTTATTAATATGGACAAAGGCCTCACATCCAAAAGGCTTTAAACAAGAGTAGTTTACCTTTTTACCTGTCCATGCCTCCTCTGGAATACCCCCATCCAAGGAACTTGAAGGCCCTCTATTTATTAGATAAACAGTAGTATCTACAGCATCTACCAATAATTGTAAAGGCAATCTTGCATGCAATCTCGTGCACATTGCACACGCTCCATGATTGTCCTGTTCATCCTTTTTGACACACCATTTTCTTGTGGTGTTCTTGGAATTGTCTTCTTTAAGCGAATTCCATGCTCTAAACAGTACCTATCAAACTCTTTGCTGCAATATTCACCTCCATTGTCTGATCTGAGACACTTCAACTCCTTTCTTGTCTCAATCTCAACCAAAGCTTTCCATTTCTTGAAAGTATCAAATACATCAGAGTTATTCTGAATATAATAAATCCAAGTTTTTCAGCATTATCAATAAAAGTAACATAATAACGAAAGCCACCGAGAGATGATACCGGAGCAGGTCCCCATACATCTGTATGCACAAGCTCTAATTTTTCACTCTTCTTTTCTTTCCCAACTCTAAGAAATTTGACTCTCTTCTGTTTTCCATAAATACAATTCTCACAGAAATCCAAATCAATATTCTTCAAATCTAGCAACAAATCTCTTAAGTGAAGAATCTCCATCCCATTCTCACTCATGTGTCCGAGCCTATGATGCCATAATGTTGCGTCTGCTCCTATGGAAGTTAAAGCATTAACACAATTAGAAATACCATTGCATAAATACAATGTACCAACCTTTTCTCCTTTTGCTATTTCCAGAGCTCCTTTGGTGACCTTCCAAATTTTATCTGTAAAAGTTGTCACACAATCTTCACCGCCTAATCGCTCTGTTGAAATAAGAATTTTCTTCACATCTGGAACATGCATTACCTCCTTTAATAACCATTGGTTTCCATTCTATTGTTTTACAAGAACTTCACCCATTCCAACGATTTTATAGGTTTTATCATCACCGAAACGAACCTGTCCAAAATCTCCTTGAACATAGTCATGAAAATGTTTCTTATCAGGTGTGGCATGGAATGAGGCCCCTAAATCTACCACCCAGGCATCAATAACATTTTCTAAAGAAATAATCAAAGCATCTTGTAACACATCACCTCTCACATTTGCTTCATGATTGTTTTCTTGTTGTGTGTTTCCTTCTTTTCCCTTCTGAGACTTACAGTCTTTATTCAGGTGTCCTTTCTTCCCGCATTTCCAGCGCACTATCCCTGATTTGGACTTGGATCTGCCTTTCCTTAATTTACTACGATATCCTGAGCTCTTTCCTCTTTCCATTTTTCTTCCCCTAGTCTCTGAACTCAAAGCATTACGCGATGTCTCACCAGAGCTTTTCCGTCGCATTTCCTCGCTAAGGATAGCACTGACAACATCATCAAACTTTAAAATACAACATCCAGAGACAGAGTTACTAATGGCCATAACTAACCCATTCCAACTTTCTGGCAATGATCACAGAAATAACAGAGCCCTAACTTCATCATCAAAGTTTACCCCTACAAAACTTAACTGACGGGTAACCATATTAAATTCATTTAAATGGTGAGCAACAGATCCACCTTTTGACATCTTCATATTAAATAAGTGTTTCATAAGAAATACCTTATTTGAGGCTGAGAATTTTTCATATAGTTTCGCTAATGCTGTAATTAAACCCTCTGTTGTTGTTTCCTTCGCAATATTGAAGGCTACCGATGCCGCGAGGCACAACCGTATTGTTCCAAGTGCCTTTCTTTCGAGAATCTCCCATTCTGCGTTCGTCATACTCGACGACTTCTTTGTTTTTCCGCTCAATGGTAGGTACAGATCTTTCTGATACAGATAATCTTCCATCTGCGTCTTCCACAACGAGTAGTTTTGGCCGTTAAATTTCTCGACCCTAAACCTACCATCTTTCGCCATTACTCCCACTCAAACGAGGAACCCTTCTTTCCTGCGAGTTTATCAGCCAAATAGACCTTTGGCTCTGATACCAGTTGCTAGTAAATTATATATTACAAAGCAATGGAACACATAAAATATGCTGAGACACAAACACAGAAAACATATAAAACAAGAAAGACACAGATATATGTGGTTCACCCAACTTTGGCTACGTCCACGTTAACAGCCAATCCTTCCTTTAGATTATCCAGCAAAATGAAGAGACACAACCTACAACATATCCACTGTAATATCCTCTTCTCTCTCACATAGTCCCCCTTTCTATTGTTCCTTCAAAATATACACCTGATACACAGCCGCAATACCGTTCCCTCATACAATAGAGGAGCTGCCTTCTAGGGCAAAAAACCCTAAATTAAACATAACTTTTACCGTCAAATCATCTGCCTAATGAATGGCCCAGATTGACTACGAAATTACAATATTTTACAAGGCAATTTTACATATGTTTTTAGCTTTGGGGGCGCTGCCCCTGAAACCCCCCACCAGGGGGGGGGCTCCAAAATGGCGTTGTCGCCCCCCCCTGGACCCCCCTGACGAGAATCAAACGACACAGTGTTGCCACCTCCTTAAGAACAAGGGTCCAACATAGCGATACATCCAAATAACAAAGATAATCATGCTCCACACCCAACAAGATTAGCATTGGATTGAATCAGGGGTTAGACTGGAGAGAGGTGATGAGTTGGTACGCAGTAAGTGGGCCAACATTCTCAGCCAGAGTTATAGCACAGCAGGAGCTGTGGAGCACTGATGCTTTTTCTTGGTGGCATTGGGATCCAGGAGGATTTGTTGATGACATGCTCAGTCAGAGATTGGTCTGGGATCCCGACATTGAGGGGTATGTTCCTAGTGGGTTGACATAGAGGCATAGCATCACCCAACGATTTGTATGGGATTCGAGCATCAGGTCTCAGTTGCATCGGGCCAACAGACTGTTCCACATATTTGGATTGCTCGAGGGCAAGCAATCTTGGGGCAGAGGATTTGTAATGTTCATTTTTCTAGTATTACTTATGACATGGTTACGATGGACTTTCATAGTTGGGGGCAAGACAGGTCACAGGTGTAGGTTGGCGTCATTGGCAGGCCCTAGAGGCTTTTGGAGGGGTTTTGAGGAGATCTTATCAGATCTGATGGCATTCGCTTAGTATATTCCACCATCCACACAATTTGTCTTTCCTTTCGTTGCATTTCGACAACTTTCATAAATTGAGTTATTAATGGGCCTAACTCAATTAATTACGCCTAAAGTGGCATTTCGGGAGGAATTCTTGGCAAAACACCTTAGTGTAATAGCTCGTTGGAACCGTAATGAGAAGATCTACATGATGGGATGGCTAGGAGGGATTTTCAGTGACCTAAGGAGGCATGGTGGCTAATTGACCATTTTCCCAAATTAAAAAGAATATTTTAATTAAGGGAAATGTCCTCAATTATTAAAATAATAATAAAATAGGAGTTTCTAGAGGAGTCCATCAACTTTATAATAAGAGGAGTAAGGGCCATTAGAGATAATCTTGGATTTGGTATTGCTTCTTGTATGTGAAATTGAGAGCCTGATTCTCTACTCCATTGGTAGCCCCAAGACGGAAACACTCGGGTGATTTAGAGAGATTGGGCGAGCACCTATCTCCGCTTGGTGAATTCATCTAGAATTCACAAGGGAGCTTTGCAGTGGCAGTTCAGCTCAGTTTTGGTGGAGGGCCCGTGCAGCATTGCAGCAGATCCTTGAGGCCAGTTCTATCTCAACTATCTCAGTTATTTCTCAGTTCAGCATGTAAAACCCCAGTTCATATATATTAATAAAGTTGAGATTATTTTGGGCACTTGTATGTTTGTATTGCATGTATTTTCCTGTTTAATTTAGATGGCAATATTTTGTTAATAGAATGTTGATTTTACGGTGAAATTTTGGGTTGAGTAAATTTCTGCAAAATCCATCAAATATCCCATTTGGGATATTACAGTGGTATGTTGGGAGATTGATAGGAGAGTCAATTGAGGAGGTTGGCTGGGATTTTGGAGAGTAGTGATTGACAGTAGCAGCTCCAATGTCAGAAAACGAAATTGGAAGAGGGCCAAGCTACAAAGGGTCAGATTTTGAAGTTTGCAATTAAAGGAAACCCTTCTTGGGTTTTTTTGGGTAAGGATCACCTTTCCAAATTTCTAGAATTTTCTGAGCAATTTTTAGAGGGTAAATCAGGGGCCGAAGTCAAGCAGCAGTGTAGTCTTGGAGCAACAGCGCGGTTTTTTGGAGGAGCTTGCTATTGGAGCTGTTGGATTTGATTGTACTCATCACCTGGTGCTTGTAGCTTGCCTTGTGCAAGCCCAAGTGCAATTTCTCCCACTATTTTGTACCACAGCCAGTGAAACATGAATCTCCGATCACTCGCGATTAATCACGAGTCAAACTCTGCTCTTCTCTCAAACGATCTGATTCAAGTCTAGGCGAGTCAAACTCGCGTTGACCGAGTTTGACTTGTGGTCAATGCGAGTTTGACTCAAAACTCACCAATTAATTGCGATTTAAGCGACTAATAAGATTTTCAACACTCAAATCATTGAGCACAGGTTTCAACTTTTAGGGTTGCCACATTGTTCACCACGTGGTTTAGTTAGATTAAAAATTGAATGTCGGTCCATAACTCACTTCTCATTGCTTAGGCCCGCAACTCATACACCGAGAAGGTAACAAAGGCATGGTTTCAGTTTCAGCTTACTCCACGTAATAGAGGAGTAGTGTGTAGTGTGCTCAAACATGTGCTCTGTCAAATATTTCAATAGCAAACCATTTTCGTATCATTTCAGCAGCAATCAAGAGATTTCAGTTACTGTTTTTTTACTGATTAGTATGCAGTATTTTATAAACTTTTAGAAGCAGATGCTTCTGGTTCTATGTAGTCATTCATTAGGAGTCAGGGCTCAGTACTTTGGATCATGTTTGGACTTATAACATTAATGAGATACTTATTCATTCATGATGTTTTGAACATCTATTTATATTATGCATTGTTTGGACGTGGCTATTTTGAATATCGATGAAAAAATGTTTTTTTAATTCAATATATGTCTATATCTTTATTTATTGAATTCACCGATTTTTTCCCGATTTCTTCCCGATCCGATTAAAACTTTTGGCTCTTTTGCCTTGCCGACTTATTGCCGATCCCGAGTCTGGTAACATTGACCACAGCATTATCATATAATAAAATTTGGCCAGTTTGTGGAGTTGGTGCATATTTTTCTGGTTCATGTGTTAATTTCTGTGAATTTCATGTTTTATGTTATCATTGTTAATTTTCCATTAGGAATATTACAAAGACTATTACTCTTAGTGTCAAGGGTCGTGGTTGATATTGGATAGGTCAAAGAGAACACATTGGCAACCAAGAGTGCATCAAAGATCACTACACTTTCGCATCAATGGTATTGGAAACTCAACTTGACTTATGTCTCTCGTTTGGCTCAAGAGAATATGGTAGATGAACTTCCTGAGATTTAGCAGTAGATTTAGGGTGTGCACAGAGTTTGCCAGGAAAGGAAGCAACACAAGGTGCATTTGATGAAGGACAAGCTTGGAGAGCAAAGGGAGTCCTCAACCTAGTTCATGCAAACAATTGTCAACCAATGAACATGGCATCCATCACAAGTGTTAAGTATTTCCTTCCTTTTTTTGATGACTACAATAGGAAGATGTGGCTGAATTTTTCACCAAAACAATACAACGAGGACACGTTATATATTATATATTAAAAAATATTATAAATTAGTGAATTACATATAAAATATAAAATATCTACATGATGATGGTAAAAATTCAATCGTATAACTGATGCAACAACCAAAATAGCATTGTGTTAAAATTTGGGTACTAGAGGACAAGTGGTTCCCTAAGGCTTTGATCTTTGGCATAGGGAAAAGCGTCCAAATGTATTTAACTTTTTCTCCTAAAGTGACTTTATAAGTGGTAAAGTCAAATCTAATTTAAATGTGACTTAATAAGTGATAAAATTACTAAGTCTAGTTTTAAAGTGACTTTATTAAAGTCAATTTGAAATTAGAAAGTGAAAAAGTGACTATGGAAATAAAAGGCTAAGTGTGTCTATATTAAAGTGGGGTGAATTTAAAAATAGAAAGTGAAAATTAAATGCACATTTAATTTCAGCCCTAGATCTAAAGCTATCTCGACCATTGGATTTAGGGATTCCCAAAAAGTCACTTAGGGTTAGGTTAAAGGAGGAAAAGAAGAGAAAAGGTCATTCAGTTTTTCATGAGCAGATTGAGAGAGAAGAAGGAGAAAAGAGCAAGAAGAAATTTTTGAGCAGAGAAAAAGAAGGAGAAACAGTACCTTCGCACATTTACCAAGGCATCTCTATTTCAGCTAATCCGTACAGCAAAGCAGGAGCACGATTTTTGAGGCAAGTGGCACAAAAATCAAGGGAGGCAAAACAACATTTATTGCAGCACACAAGCATAGATTTCGAGGTCCATACAGCAGCAAAGGAGGAATAGATTTCGAGGTTCGTACGCAACAAAGCAGCATTGTTTTCAAGGTCCATACAACAGCAAACCAGCACAGAAATCGAGTTCCATACAGCAACAGTTTGGCACAGTTTTCGAGGCAGCCTTTGGCACAGTTTTTTAGGACGGCCATACAGTTGTTCCAACACTATTTTTTATGTTGTTGATACAGCATTTACAGTTGTACCTTTCACTATAATTTTTCTGTTTTGCATTGGCACAAAAAACGAGGTGGAGTACAAGCACGGTTTTCAAAATAAGTAAAAATTATTGGTTGTTGGAATTTTTACTATACATTTCATTTCTTTGTAAAACAATATTCAGAAATAAAGAAGAGCTTTCGCACTGGTTTTTCCCAAGAGTTGTAGAGGGTTTTCCACGGTCATATTGACCAAAAATCACCGTGTCATTTTCTGTGTGCGTCGCTGAAATATTTTCTGTGTTTTATTTCTGCAATTTCCAGCACTATGAAATTTCCATAATTTGTGTTTTCAGAAATATTTATCATTTCCAACTTGTTGAATGTATGTTTATGGGAATAGGCATTTAACGATATGGGAGTGATAAGTAGAAACTGATAACCAGAGTTGGGCCTAAAATTTTTACATGGTATCAGAGCTTGGGTGGCTGAAAAGTGCAGTTTGGGGCAGCAAGTGGAAAATTACAGCAAGTTATTTTCAGACAGAAAACTAAACCTTTACCACAGATTTGAAGACTTCAGTTTGTTAGGACAGCAAGCATATCTTTGGGCTTGAGGGTTGAGGATAGGTTGGATGGGCAGAGCAGCTATAGTGCATGGAGGGAGAGAATCCAGAGCATCTTTGAGGAGGCAGAACTCTGGAGCATAATGGTACATACCACACAGCACCCAGTAGTAGTGCCTGCTGACCCTGTTCAACTGGCGGATTTTAATAAGAAGAATGCCAAGGGAAAAAGACTGATTCTGGATGGTGTTAAAGACCATGTCATTCCTCATGTGAGAGGAAAGACACATGCACATGAGATGTGGACAACCTTGACCAATCTCTACCAGAGCACAAATGAAAACAGGAAAATGGTCCTAAGGAAGAAGATGAAGGCCATTAAGATGGATAAGACTAATGGTGTTACCGCATACCTCACAATGATCACTACTGTGAGAGATGAGTTGGCTGCTGGTGGAGAGACCATTCCACCAACTGAGTTGGTGCAGATTACATTGAATGGTCTTCCCAAGACATGGGAGAGTTTTGTAGATGGGATTGTTGAACGGGAGAACCTTCCCACTTGGGAGAGGTTGTGCGATGATTGCATTCAAAATGAAATCAGAAAGAACCATCTTGAGGCAACCAAACCGGGAGGATGACAATGTAGCATTGTTAGCAAGGGGCAAGAAGGGCAAGGGAAAGAAGCAAGCTTCCACAAGTGCAGGTGGGGGCAAAGGCAAAGGTAACGGTAAGCAGCAGGTGAACAAGGAGAAGCACTATTCCAAAGTTAAATGTTGGAATTGTCAGAAGTTGGGACACTATGCAGTTGTGTGTCCGAAGAAGAAGAAGAAGGGAAAGGACAAGATAATGGCAGCATCAGCAGAGATAGAGGACTTCTCGAAGAGCTTTGACTGAGAATTTGGGTTCTTAGCTTTTGAGTCCACTAGTGCAGGATCACCTACCACACAGTTTGAGAGGAAGTGTGCACTTCCCTCCACTAGCGGAGCATCTTCAGGTATTTGGTATGTTGCCAGTGGGGCTTCCCATCATATGACAGGAATCCGTGAGTACTTAGGGGAGCTTTTAGATAGTGGCACTGATATAGAGGTAGTACTCGGAGATGACAGCATTGTTAGAGCAGTCGGTGTGGGGATATTGACATTTGATAGGGAACCCAAACCTCCCTTGAAAGTGTCAGATGTTCTATATGTGCCAGGGATGAAGAAGAACCTTATATCCGTTTCAGCATTGGAGGATAGAGGGTATGAGGTGTTGTTCAGGAAAGGACGGGTGCTTATATATCCCAAGGGCGCTCCAGCGGATTCAACTAGAGTGATTGGTGTGCGCCATGCCAAGGTGTACAAGTTCTCATTCCAGCCCCTTATGGCATTGAGCAGCAGTACCAGCAGCAAAGCTAGCAATTCAGAGTTGTGCGAGATTTGGCACCACAGGATGGGGCACATGTATCATGGGGCCTTGAGCACATTGCAGGAGATCACCACAGGTGTGCCAGATTTCAGTTCTGATCACCTTGATACATGCAGAGGATGTGCTATGGGGAAGCTTGCCAAATCCCCTTTTCCCAGCAGTGACAGCAAATCAACTGGGATTCTTGATTTGATTCATACCGATGTGAGCGGTCGAATGTCTCATGTTTCCTTGAGTGGATATGAGTACTATGTTTTACTCATTGATGATCACTCCAAGAAGACCTGGATTTATTTCTTGAAGACCAAGAGTGAGGTCTTCAAGTGGTTTCAGAAGTTCAGAGCTCTTGTGGAGACTTAGACAGGTCGGAAGATCAAGTCCCTCAGGTCGAACAATGAAGGGGAGTATACCCTTCGTGAGTTTGTTGATTATTGTGCGGAGGCAGGTATCAGGAGGGAGTTCACAGTTCCTTACAACCCCCAGCAGAACGGGGTTGCGGAGAGGAAGAATAGATCCATCGTTGGGGCTACCAAAGCCATGCTACAAGATCAGGGGTTACTGTTGTTTTTGTGGGCAGAGGCTTGCAACATTGTTGTGTATTTGCAAAACAAGAGTCCACATCGTGCCTTGGGGCATGTGACTATGAAGGAGGCTTTTTCTGGGAAGAAGCCTGATGTTGGTCACTTCCGTATCTTTATGTGCATTACATACTCCTATATACCCAAGGAGAAGAGGACCAAGCTAGAGTGCACTACAAAGAAGGGCATCTTTGTGGGCTACAGTGAGACCTCGAAAACCTTTCGGATTTATATTCCTGCATGGAGGAGAGTTGTTGTTAGGCAGGATGTGAAGTTCAAGGAGGACAGGGCTTTCAAGAGGTCACGGGAGCTAGAGTATCTGGATTCACTAGACCCTCAGGACCAGCTGAGTCAGTCACAAGGATCCAGTGGACAGGGATCAAGAGGTACATCGATTAAGTTGCCAAGTCCATCAGTGAGCAGTGGCACGCAGAGTCAGATGGGTGGTGCTTCAAGCAGCATGCAGAGCAATCCGTAGAGCAGTTCACAGGGTAGCCCATTGATGGACAGTTCACACGGTACTTCAGCATCTTCAGGCACAGGTTCAGGCATGAGGTCGGTTGGCAGGACTTCAGGGGTTCAGGCTTCTGAGGAGGATGAGGATTCTTTCACTCCGATGGGACAAGTGTGCTCAGGGAAGAGGAAGCCCAAGTGGCTTCAAGACACCTTGAGAGACCACATTTGTTGCTAGGCCGAAGAGACAGGTTAGAGAGAGCAAACCACCTGAGCGATTCTATAGCTATATGCCATTGGTTGCTAGCATCGTTGACTCCGAGCCTTCTAGCTATGAGGAGGCAGCTAGCCAGCAAGTCTGAAATCTATGGTCACTTCCAAATGGATTTACAAGATGAAGCATGCTACAGATGGCAGCATCGAGAAGTTCAAGGCTAGATTTGTGGCTAGATGGTTCTCCGAGGTAGAGGGAGTAGACTATGAGGAGACCTTTGCTCCCGTGGCTCAATATACTTCCATTCGCTCTATCGATAGCAGCAGCGATGGGTTGAAGATCCACCAAATGGATGTGAAGACCGCATTTCTCAATGGCTTCATACAGGAGAAGGTGTACATTGAGCAACCGCAGGGCTTTGAGGTGCATGGGAAGGAGTCCCATGTATGCAAACTGAAGAAGGCACTTTATGGCATGAAGCAAACTCCTAGAGATTGGTACTCCAGGATTGATACGTACTTGCAGGAGATGGGTTTCACAAAGAGTGATGCAGATCCGAACCTATACTTTATTGTGGTAGGTGAGGAGCCTCTCATTCTGGTGTTGTATGTGGATGACTTTGTCATTACAGGTGCAGAGAAACTCATAGAGGGCTGCAAGAGAGATCGTGCTTCAGAGTTCGAGATGAAGGACATTGGCTTGATGCATTACTTTTTGGGATTGGAGGTGTGGCAGGAGGAGGCGCATTTCTCCCTGGGACAGGGGAAGTATATTGTGGACATTCTTAGCAGATTTCACATGGAGGATTGCAAACCCATGTCGACACCTATGATCACTAATTGGAAGAAGCTTCACGCTTTTGATTTCGAGTTGGTGGATCCTACATTGTATAGACAGTTGATTAGTTCCTTGATGTATTTGGTCAACACTCGACCAGATATATGTTTTGCAGTCAACACAATGAGCTAGTTCATGTGTGAGCCCAGGAGAGTGCACTGGGTTGCTACAAAACTCATTTTGTGTTACTTGCAGGGGACAGGGGATTATGGTCTAGATTATAAACAGGGAGATGGAGTGAGATTGGAAGGGTACACTAATTCTGATTAGGCAGGTTGTGCTTCTGATAGGAAGAGCACTTCAGGGTGTTGTTTTGGGTTGGGTTCGACAGTTGTGTTGTGGTTCAGCCGGAAGCAACAGTCAATTGCATTGAGTTCAGCGGAAGCAAAGTACATGGCAGCCAGTTTGGCTAGTTGTGAGGCCATATGTCTTCGCAAGATGTTATTTGGCTTATTTGGCCAAGTGTTGAGACCTTCAATGATTTACTGTGATAATCAGAGTTGCATTAAACTCACGGAGAATCCAATATTTCATGACAGGTCAAAGTATACCGAGATCAAATATCATTTCATCAGAGACTATGTTCAAAAGGGAGTTGTGAAACTTGAGTATATTCCCACAGATGAGCAAGTAGCAGACATATTCACCAAAGCCTTACCACGGGGCAAGCATGTCTACTTCAGAGAAAAGATGGGTGTGGTGAGGAACACTTTCCTTGGTAAGAAGGAGTGTTAAAATTTGGGTACCAGAGGACAAGCGGTTCCCTAAGGCTTTGATCTTTGACCTAGACAAAAGTGTCCAAATGTATTTAACTTTTTCTCCTAAAGTGACTTTATTAGTGGTAAAGTCAAATCTAATTTAAAAGTGACTTTATTAAAGTCAATGTGAAATTAGAAAGTGAAAAAGTCACTATGGAAATAAAAGGCTAAGTGGGTCTTTATTAAAGTTGGGTGAATTAAAAAATAGAAAGTGAGAATTAATTGCACATTAAATCTCAGTCCTAGATCTAAAACTATCTCAGCCATTGGATTTAGGGGTTCCCCAAAATTCACTTAGGGTTAAGTTAAAGGACGAAAAGAAGAGAAAAGGTCATTCAACTTTTCATGAGCAGATTGAGAGAGAAGGAGAAGAGAGCAAGAAGAAATTTCTGAGCAGAGAACAAGGAGAAAAGTACCTTGGCACATTTACCAAGGCAGCTCTATTTCAGCAAATCCGTATAGCAAAGCAGGAGCAAGATTTTCGAGGCAAGTGGCATGAAAATCGAGGAAGGGAGAACAGCATTTATTGCAGCACACTAGCACAAATTTTGAGGTCCGTACAGTAGCAAAGGAGGCATAGATTTTGAGGTCCGTACAGCAGCAAAGAAGCATTGTTTTCGAGCTCCGTACAGCGGTAAAGCAGCACAGAAATCGAGGTCCGTACAACAGCAATTTGGCACAAATTTGAAGGCAGCCTTTGGCACAGTTTTTGAGGAGGGTTGTACAATTGTTTTGACACTATTTTCTATGTTGTCCGTACAGCATTTAAGGCTATACCTTTCGCTAAAAGTTTTATGTTTTGCATTGGCACGAAAATCGAGGTGGAGTACAAGCACGGTTTTTGAGATAAGTAAAAATTATTGGTTGCTGAAATTTTTACTATACATTTCATTTCTCTGTAAAAGCAATATTCAGAAATAAAGAAGAGCTTTCAAATTGGTTTTCCCCAAGAATTGTGAGGGCTTTTCCAGGGTCATATTAACCAAAAATCAACGTGTCATTTTCTGTGTGTGGCTGAAATATTTTCTGTGTTTTATTTCTACAATTTCCAGCACTGTGAAATTTCCAGAATTTGTGTTTTCAAAAATATTTATTATTTCCAGCTTGTTGAATGTATGTTTATGCGAATGGGCATTTAACTATATGGGAGTGATAAGGAGAAACTGATAACCGGGGTTAGGCCTAGAATTTCTACAAATTTTGGGAATAAATTTATGCAGAATCTATCAAATATCCCATTTGGGATATTATAGTGGTATGTTGGGAAATTGATAGGAGAGCCATTTGAAGCGGTTGGCTGGGATTTTGGAAATCAGTGATTGACAGTAGCAACTGCAGTGTCAGAAAACGAAATTGGAAGAGGGCCAAGCTACAAAGGGTCAAATTTTGAAGGTTGGAATTAGTGGAAACCCTTCCTAGGTTTTTTTGGGTTTTGGGCAAGCATCACCTTCCCAAATTCCTAGAATTTTCTAAGCAGTTTTTAGAGGGTAACTCAGGGGCCGAATTCAGGCATAAGTGCAGTCTTGGAGCAGCAGCACAGTTTTTTGGAGGAGCTTGCTATTGGCGCTGTTGGATTTTATTGTACTCATCACCTGATGCTTGTAGCTCGCCTTGTGCAAGCCCAAGTGCAATTTCTCCAACTATTTTGTACCACGGCATTATCATGTAATAAAATTTGGCCAGTTTGTGGAGTTGGTAATAATTTTTTTGGTTCATGTGTTAATTTCTGAAAATTCTTGTGAATTGCATGTTTTCTATTATCATTGTTAATTTTCCATTAGGAATATTACAAAGACTATTACTCTCAGTGTCAAGAGTCTCTGTGTAAAGGGGCATGGTTGATATTGGATAGGTCAAAGAGAACACACTGGCAACCAAGAGTGCATCAAAGATCACTACACTTTCACATCAATGATATTGAAAACTCAACTTGACTTGTGTCTCTCGTTTGGCTCAAGAGAATATGGTAGATGAACTTCCTGAGATTTAGCAGTAGATTCAAGGTGTACACAAAGTTTGCCAGGCAGGGAAGCAACGTAATGTGCATTTGATGAAGGACAAGCTTGAAGAGCAAAGAGAGTCCTTCACCTGGTTCATGCAAACAATTGTCAACCAATGAACATGGCATCCATCACAAGTGTTAGGTATTTCCTTCCTTTTGTTGATGACTATAGTAGGAAGATGTGGGTGAATTTTTTTTGACACATGACACAATTACCCACCAAAACATTACAACGAGGACACATTATAATTATATATTATAAAATATTATAAATTAGTGAATTACACATAATATATAAAATATGTAAAACATTTACATGATGATGGTAAAAATTCAATCGTACAACTAATGCATTAACCAAAATAGCATTGAGTGTTAAAATTTGGGTACCAGAGGACAAGTGGTTCCCTAAGGCTTTGATCTTTGGCCTAGGGAAAAGTGTCCAAATGTATTTAACTTTTTCTCCTAAAGTGACTTTATAAGTGGTAAAGTCAAATCTAATTTAAAAGTGACTTTATTAAAGTCAATGTGAAATTAGAAAGTGAAAAAGTGACTATGGAAATAAAAGGCCAAGTGGGTCTTTATTAAAGTGGGGTGAATTAAAAAATAGAAAGTGAGAATTAAATGCACATTTAATCTCAACCCTAGATCTAAAGCTATCTCAGCCATTGGATTTAGGGATTCCCCAAAATTCACTTAGGGTTAAGTTAAAGGACGAAAAGAAGAGAAAAGGTCATTCAATTTTTCATGAGCAGATTGAGAGAGAAGGAGAAGGGAACAAGAAGAAATTTCTAAGAAGATAAAAAGGAGAAAAGTACCTTGGCACATTTATCAAGGCAGCTCTATTTCAACAAATCCGTACAGCAAAGTAGGAGCAAGATTTTCGAGGCAAGTGGCACGAAAATCGAGGAAGGGAGAACAGCGTTTATTGCAGCACACTGGCACAAATTTTGAGGTTCATATAGCAGCAAAGGAGGCACGGATTTCGAGGTCCATACAGCAGCAAGGCAGCACTGTTTTCAAGGTTTAAACAGTAGCAAAGAAGCACAGAAATCAAGGTTTGTACCACAGCAGCTTGGCACAGTTTTCAAGGCAGCCTTTGGCATGGTTTTCGAGGTACCCTGTACAGTTGTTCCAGCACTATTTTCTATGTTGTCCGTACAACATTTAAGGTTGTACTTTCGCTATAATTTTTCTGTTTTGCATTGCCACGAAAATCGAGGTGGAGTACAGGCACGATTTTCGAGATAAGTAAAAATTATTGTTTGCTGGAATTTTTACTATACATTTCATTTCTCTGTAAAAGCAATATTCAGAAATAAAGAAGAGCTTTCGAACTGGTTTTCCTCAAGAGTTGTCGGGGGTTTTTCCAAGGTCACATTGAACAAAAATTAGTGTCATTTTTTGTGTGTGGCTGAAATACTTTTTGTGTTCTATTTCTGCAATTTCCAGCACTATGAAATTTCCAGAATTTGTGTTTTCAGAAATATTTATCATTTCCAGCTTGTTGAATGTATGTTTATGGGAATGGGCATTTAACTATATGGGAGTGATAAGGAGAAACTGATAACCAGGGTTGGGCCTAAAATTTCTACATGGTATCAGAGCTTGGGTGGCTAAAAAGTGCAGTTTGGGACAGCGAGTGAAAAATTACAGCAAGTTATTTTCACACAGAAAATTGAACCTTTACCACAGATTTGAAAACTTCAGTTTGTTAGGACAGCAAGCATGTCTTTGGGCTTGAGGGTTGAGGATAGGTTGGATGGGCAGAGAAACTATAGTCCATGGAGGGAGAGAATCCAGAGCATCTTTGAGGAGAGATCTTGCTTCGGAGTTTGAGATAAAGGACATTGGCTTGATACATTACTTTTTGGGATTAGAGGTGTGGCAGGAGGAGGGGCATTTCTTCCTGGGACAGGGGAAGTATATTGTGGACATTTTTAGCAGATTTCACATGGAGGATTGCAAACCCATGTCGACACCTATGATCACTAACTGAAAGAAGCTTCATGCTTCTGATTCTGAGTTGGTGGATCCTACATTGTATAGACAACTGATTGGTTCCTTGATGTATTTGGTCAACACTCAACCAGATATAATGTTTGCAGTCAACACAATGAGCCAGTTCATGTGTGAGCCCAGGAGAGTGCACTGGGTTGCAGCAAAAAAACATTTTGCGTTACTTGTAGGGGATAGTGGATTATGGTCTAGATTATTGTTAAAATTGGACAACTAGGTCCAAACTCCATGTTGTGATGCTCAGATGAAGATACCAATATTTGTATTGGGTTCTTCTTTCGGAGAGGTCGGCCTTAAGGTTTTACACCCCTAGCAGATGTGCCACACACCTCAGTGATTGATATAAATAGAGTCAACATTGGAGGACTTCTTCACTCATCTCATCCTCACACATCATCTCCTCCTTTGATTTAGTACGAGCTCCTTGGAAGCAGTTTCGATTCACACGTGGGAAGAAGGACGAATTTACTGCAGCTAGGGTTTCCACGCAAGTTTGACCAGCGTTGACTTTGGTCAACGCATGGTCCAAATAGGCTGAAAATTGGTGGAGACTTCGATTTTGGAAGGCCGTACATATTGGCACAAGAACCGAGGTCAAAAGGTTGACCGAAGACCAAGCTGCATTGACTTTCTTGCTTTTGTCTTGCATTGACTTTTCTGGACAGCGTTGACTTTTCTAGGGTTGACTTTGAGTTGACTATGTGGCTGTTTTGAGGGCTGTTGTGACATATGTTGGGTTGGTTGACCAAGGAGACTTTGCTAGTTGAAGCATCCTATTGACCGTCGTAACGCACCACCACATTTTTTTGTTTCTGATTTGTCTTCTGTAGATCCACTGGTATGTTCTATTAGCATTTTACTTAATTGTTTATGTGATTGTTGTAGTAAAAAGTAAAGTTGCATCAAGCATGGAACATCTACATAAATTTACATGGTATCGGAGCTGAGGTGAAGACAAGCCCTATTTGTTGCAATCACCGAAGAGGAAAATGGGTTCCACAAACTATGGCTTCAAGGAGGATGACAAATTCACTGGGAATGATGACTTCCATGCTTGGAAAATGATATTGGATCTCAAATTGGAAGACCAAGATGTCATGGACTATGTGCAGGGTAAAATCCAAGAACCTCCATCGACTATTACTGCTGCTGCCAAAACAAAGTACAAGAAGGGGGAGATTAAAGCAAAGCTGATGATCAGGGAATCCATTAATAAAAGTTTGGTGGTCTACATCTCTAAGTTGGGCACATCCAAAGAGATGTATGATAAGTTGGTCCTCATGTTCAAGGCCAACAATGCAAATCAAGTACTATTCTTCAAGAATCAATTGAAGAATCTGAAGAAGGGCAGGGATGAGTCTGTCCAATCATACTTTCTGAAGCTGACCGATATCAAGAACAATCTACTGGCTATTGGGGAGACAATACCTGATCAAGAGATGGTACTCACCGCACTTGGAGGGCTCTCATCCGAATGGCATGTGTTCAACACTACCATTCTAAATAATAATGTGATCCCTGACTTTGATGAAGTACTGTCAAGATGCGTTCAAGAAGAATCAAAAATGAAGGAGTATGGAAATGAAGGAAATGTTGCATACACTGCTCATTCTAGAAAGAAGAACTCTGGTGGCCCAAAGATTCAAAGGAAAAGCAAGGGCTCAAGGCAAGAAGGGCAAGTGCTTCACTTGTCATAGGCCTAGTCACTATGCTAGAGAATGTCCTTTCAAGAAGGATTCTCCCGATGGTGATGACAACAACAACCGGAGGGATGGCAATCAAAGGAACAACAGGTTCTAGGGAAAGAGGAAGGCTCCCTCCGGCGGAAATGATCAACCTTTCAAAAGGTCAAGAAATTCCAGGTATGAGGAATAAAATGTTGTTGATAAAAGACATGAATTCATTCTTGTATTTGCCCTCTCTGTCGCATCTCCACCCGACACTATGGATGTCTAGTTGATAGATAGTGGTGCTTCAAGGCACATCACTGGGTTCAAGGAAGCACTTCCTGATATTGTTGAGAAGGATACTAATCTGGAGATTATCCTTGGAGATAATGCCACATATCTCGTGAAAGGGTCAGAGACTGTGACCCTCCACTTGTCTCAAGGTCAAGTCCTCCACTTACAGGATGTACTCTATGTACCTAATTTGAAGAAGAACCTCGTGTCTATATCAGCCATGGAAGACAAAGGTTTCAATGTGGCATTCACTGATAGAAAGGTGCGCATGTGGAAGAAGAGCTTCAAGGAAGCTATCACGTTTGGGTCTAAAATTGATACACTCTACCAAGTTGGAGGAAGTCCACTAGGAGCAATGACATGAGATGCTATCTGACAGACCGATAATGGCACTGAATATGAGACGAACGAGTTCAAGAACTTTTGCAAAGGAGCTAGCATCAAGAGGGAGACCACAATGTTTTTGGGCTACAACGAAACTTCAAAGGCCTATAGATTCTATGTGCCTGGTCAAAGGGAAGTGGAGATATGCCACGATGTCACCTTTGATGAAGATACTTCCCTGAGGAAAGTAGTCAATCTTCTGAGATCTGAGGAAGGTCATGAAGCAAGGCCTGGAAATCAAGAGGAGCCGAACGATGAGACAATGCCTGATATTGAAGGACTAATGGAACCGATTGATCCATATCCTTCACTGGGAAAGAGACCATCATGGCTCAAGGACACTCTCGAGGATGCTAAGGGACATATGGCCCCAAGGGGGACATTTCGTGAAAGCTAGAAGCCGAGTAGATACCAAGGGTATCTAGCAGCCATGAGTACTATTGTACAATGCGAGCTTGGATCTTTTTGAGGAAGCCGTAGAGCATCAAGTCTGGAAGGATGCTATGCACAAAGAGTATGAGTCCATAATGAAGAATGATGTCTGGGATGTGGCTCCTAGACCGGAGGTCAAAGTAGTTGTCACCTCAAAATGGCTCTACAAGATCAAGCATGGATCTGATGAAAGCGCTGAAAAGTTCAAGGCAAGATTCGTTGCTCGTAGCTTCTCTCAAAAAGAAGGCATAGACTATGATGACATATTTGCACCTGTGACCACCATCTGATCTATCATAGCCCTTGCTACTACACAAGGATGAAGCCATCATCAGATGGATGTGAAGACCGCACTTTTGCATGGTGCAATAAAGGAAGAGGTGTATGTGGAGCAACCTCTGGGGTTCGAAGTCGAAGATCAGGACACCCATGTCTGCAGATTGAAAAAAGCCCTCTATGGGTTGAAGGAAGCACCCAGAGCTTGGTACGAGAGGATAGATAGCTACCCGATGAAGCTGGGCTTCACTCGTAGTAATGTTGATCCGAACCTTTACTTCAAGGTTCATAGAGAGAAGCCTCTCATTCTGGTGTTGTATGTGGATGACCTCTTCCTGACAGGTGTTGACCCTCTCATTTATCAGTGCAAGAGGGAGCTCGCTGTTGAGTTTGAGATGAAAGACCTAGGACTGATGCACTACTTCCTAGGCCTGGAGGTCTGGCAAAGACCTGGTGAGATTTTCCTTTCTCAAGGAAAGCACATTGTGAAGCTTTTGGAAAGATTTAATATGGTGGACTGCAAGTCTGTGTCGACACCGATGGAGCTCAACTTCAAGAAGTTGAGTGGCAGCACTGATGGGCCCGTATTGACAAATCCTACTGAGTATTGTCAACTCGTAGGGGCCCTAATGTTATTAGTGAACACTTGTTCGGACGTATGTTTTGCAGTGAACACTTTGAGTCAACACATGGTTGATCATGACATTCACTGGGTTGGTGCCAACAAACTCTTGAGATATCTCTGGGGCACAATAGACCTTGGGCTAAGATACACTGCCAGGAGCATGACACTCCTTGGTTATATTGATGCCGATTGGGCTGGCAGTGTGGTGGATCGCAAGAGCACATCTGGATGCTACTTCACACGTAGATCTACTTCGGACAGGAAACTGAAGTCGGTAGCCTTGAGCACCGCTGAGGCCGAATACATTGTAACATGTATGGCCTGTTGTGAAGTCACTTGGTTGCGAAAGCTCTTCAGTGAGCTGTTCGAGCATGTGCTAGATACCACCGTTATCCTTTGTGATAACTAGAGGGGGATTCGTTTGTCATAGAATCTCGTGTTCCACGGTCGATCCAAGCATGTTGATGGTTGGTACCACTTTATCCGGGATATAGTACAGCGAGGCGCCGTAAGGCTCGATCATAGGAACTAATGAGCAAGTCGCGGATATTCTCACTATGCCCTTGGGGAAGGTCATGTTCCTAACCTTTCGTGAAAATCTTGGAATCCTGGAATGACACTATTCTGAGGGTCCTGTTGGACGATGAGCTCTGAGAGCTCTGGGGGGCTTTGGGGATAGCTTCTCAGAGCTATAAAGCAACCACAGGGCTAGGCTTGCCAAACCTTGTTGGTGTGCTTGGGCCCCACCGTGATGATTGAATTGGTTCGCGTGTCATGATCTGTGCCTCGTATGCATCCTACCCATTTGAGTTCCGAAGTCATGGGAACTACCTCTCATTTGGCCAATGAGGTGGGAAAAGCTAGAGACTAGTAGCAAAGACTAATGGACGCATCACAGATTGCCGTACTCTCTATCTAGGATGACACGTGTCCAACCACTTGATCTGGGATCAAGTCTAGTGAGGTTTTGGACCTCCTACTGACTTCGGGTCAGATAAACCAACTTCGGGTTGGTATGTGACTCTTTGAGTCCATGTGAGGTTTCAGACCTCCAACTGACTTCAGTTCAGTGAGACTAACTTTGGGTTAGTATATATGACTCTCTTGAGTCCACGCGAGGTTTCGGACCTCCTACTGACTTCGCGTCAGGTAAACCAACTTCGGGTTGGTATGAGACTCTTTGTGAGTCCGATAGAGGTTTCGGACCTCTGGGCTGAATCTGTCAGTCGGGGAATGATGTCTTTGTGACTGACCCACTTCTGTTTTGAAATAAAGAAGCCAGCAAAGCAAGTTACGGCGGGATGACGCACGATGTTTGATTGCACAGGTGGATGGAGTTCTCCCTAGTTGAGAGGGAGTGTTAAAATTGGACAACTAGGTCCAAACTCCATGTTGTGATGCTCAAATGAAGATACCAAAATTTGTATTGGGTTCTTCTTTCGGAGAGGTCGGCCTTAAGGTTTTACACCCCCAGCAGATGTGTCACACACCTCAGTGATTGATATAAATAGAGTCAACATTGGAGGACTTTTTCACTCATCTCATCCTCACACATCATCTCCTCCATTGATTTGGTACGAGCTCCTTGGACGCAGTTTTGGTTCACACGTGGGAAGAAGGACGAATTTACTGCAACTAGGGTTTCCACGCAAGTTTGACCAATGTTGACTTTGGTCAACGCATGGTCCAAATAGGCTGAAAATTGGTGGAGACTTCGATTTTGGAAGGCCGTACATATTGGCACAAGAACCGAGGTCAAAAGGTTGACCAAAGACCAAGCTGCATTGACTTTCTTGCTACTGTCCTGCGTTGACTTTTCTGGAGTTGACTTTGAGTTGACTGTGTGGCTATTTTGAGGGCTGTTGTGACACATGCTAGGGTGGCTGACCAAGGAGACTTTGTTGGTTGAAGCATCATATTGACCGCCGTAACGCACCACCACATTTTTTTGTTTCTAGTTTGTCTTCTGTAGATCCACTAGTATGTTCTATCAACATTTTACTTGATTGTTTATGTGATTGCTGTAGTAAAAAGTAAAGTTGCATCAAGCATAGAACATCTACATAAATTTACAATTATAGACAGGGCGATGGAGTGAGATTGGCAGGGTACACTGATTCTGATTGGGCAGGTTGTGCTTCTGATAGGAAGAGCACTTTAGGGTGTTGTTTTGGGTTGGGTTCGGTTGTTATGTCGTGGATCAGCTAGAAGCAACACTCAATTGCATTGAGTTCAGCGGAAGCAGAGTACATGGCAGCCAGTTTGGCTAGTTGTGAGGCCATATGGCTTCGCAAGATGTTATTTGGCTTATTTGGTCAAGCGTTGAGACCTTCAGTGATTTACTGTGATAATCAGAGTTGCATTAAACTCACAGAGAATCCAGTATTTCATGACAGGTCAAAGCATATCAGGATCAAATATCATTTCTTAAGGAGCTATATTGGGAAGAGGCTGTGAAGGCTTGAGTATATTCCACAAATGGCCGAGTGGCGGACATATTTCACCAAAGCCTTACCATAGAGCAAACATCACTTTAGGAACAGATGATTAAATGATGCCTCTCAATGCAGAGGAGTGTTAAAATTTGGGTACCAAAGGACAAGTGGTTCCCTAAGGCTTTGATCTTTGGCCTAGGGAAAAGTGTCCAAATGTATTTAACTTTTTCTCCTAAAGTGACTTTATAAGTGGTAAAGTCAAATCTAATTTAAAAGTGACTTTATAAGTGATAAAGTTACTAAGTTTAATTTTAAAGTGACTTTATTAAAGTCAATGTGAAATTAGAAAGTGAAAAAGTGACTCTAGAAATAAAAGGCTGTGGGTCTTTATTAAAATGGGGTGAATTAAAAAATAGAAAGTGAGAATTAATTGCACATTTAATCTCAGCCCTAGATCTAAATCTATCTCAGCCATTGGATTTAGGGATTCTCCAAAAGTCACTTAGGGTTAGGTTAAAGGAGGAAAAGAAGAGAAAAGGTAATTCAGTTTTTCATGAGCAGATTGAGAGAGAAGAAGGAGAAGGGAGCAAGAAGAAATTTATGAGCAGAGAAGAAGGAGTAGAAACAGTACCTTGGCACATTTACCAAGGCAGCTCTATTTCAGAAAATCCATACAACAAAGCAGGAGCACGATTTTCAAGGCAAGTGGCACAAAAATCGACGAAGGGAGAACAGCATTGCAGCATACTGGCACAGATTTTGAGGTCCGTACAGCAGTAAAGGAAGCACATATTTCGAGGTTCGTATAGTAGCAAAGCAGCATTGTTTTCGAGGTCCATACAATAGCAAAGTAGCACAGAAATTGAGGTCAGTACAGCAGCAAAGCAGCACAGAAATAGAGGTTCGTACAACAGCAGTTTGGCACAGGTTTCGAGGCAGTCTTTGACACAGTTTTCGAGGAAGATCATACAGTTGTTCCAACACTATTTTCTATGTTGTCCGTACAACATTTAAGGTTATACCTTTCGCTGTAATTTTTATGTTTTGCATTGGCACGAAAATCCAGGTGGAGTACAAGCAAGATTTTCGAGATAAGTAAAAATTATTGGTTGCTAGAATTTTTACTATATATTTCATTTCTCTGTAAAAGCAATATTCAGAAATAAGTAAGAGCTTTCGAACTGGTTTTCCCCAAGAGTTGTAGGGGGTTTTTCCAAGGTCATATTGACCAAAAATCAGCGAGTCATTTTCTGTGTATGTAGCTGAAATATTTTCTATGTTTTATTTCTGCAATTTTCAACACTATGAAATTTCCAGAATTTGTGTTTTCAGAAATATTTATCATTTCCAGCTTGTTGAATGTATGTTTATGGGAATAGCCATTTAACTATATGGGAGTGATAAGGAGAAACTGATAACCGAGGTTGGGCCTAAAATTTTTACAAATTTTGGGTTGAGTAAAATTCTGCAAAATCCATCAAATTTCCCGTTTGGGATATTACAATGGTATGTTGAGAGATTGATAGGAGAGCCATTTGAGGAGGTTGGCTGGGATTTTGGAGAGTAGTGATTGACAGTAGCAGCTGCAGTGTTAGAAAACGAAATTGGAAGAGGGCCAAGCTACAAAGCGTCAAATTTTGAAAGTTGGAATTAGAGGAAACTCTTCCTGGTTTTTTTTGGGTTTTGGGCAAGGATCACCTTCCCAAATTCATAGAATTTTCTGAGCAGTTTTTAGAGGGTAAATCAGGGGCCGAAGTCAGGCAGCAATGTAGTCTTAGAGCAATAGCGCAGTTTTTTGGAGGAGCTTGCTATTGGAGCTGTTGGATTTGATTGTACTCATCACCTGGTGCTTATAGCTTGCCTTGTGCAAGCCCAGGTGCAATTTCTCCAACTATTTTGTACCACAGCATTATCATATAATAAAATTTGGCTAGTTTGTGGAGTTAGTGCGTATTTTTCTAGTTCATGTGTTAATTTCTGAAAATTTTTGTGAATTGCATGTTTTTTGTTATTATTGTTAATTTTCCATTAGGAATATTACAAATACTATTACTCTCAGTGTCGAGGGTCTCAGTATCAAGGGTCATGGTTGATATTGGATAGGTCAAAGAGAACACATTGGCAACTAAGAGTGGATCAAAGATCACTACAATTTCGCATCAATGGTATTGGAAACTCAACTTGACTTATGTCTCTCGTTTGGCTCAAAAGAATATGGTAGATGAACTTCCTGAGATTTAGCAGTAGATTCAGGGTGTGCACAGAGTTTGCCAGGCAGGGAAGCAACACAAGGTGCATTTGATGAAGGACAAGCTTGGAGATCAAAGAGAGTCCTTCACTTGGTTCATAAAAACAATTGTCAACCAATGAACATGGCATCCATCACAAGTGTTAGGTATTTCCTTCCTTTTGTTGATGACTACAGTAGGAAGATGTGGGTGAATATTTTTTTTACATGTGACACAATGACCCACCAAAACATGCAACGAGGACACGTTATATATTATATATTAAAAAATATTATAAATTAGTGAATTACACATAAAATATAAAATATATAAAACATTTACATGATGATGGTAAAAATTCAATCGTATAACTAATGCATTAACCAAAATAGCATTGAGTGCAATCCATCTCTGAACCAAAACTATGTCAACAAAGAGGCCCTAATATAGTCCAAAAGAAATCATGCTACAACTAATAACTAGTAATACATATCATCCAGATTCCAAACCATTGCCTATATTGGGATGCTCATCATCAATATCACCCTTTATGCATTTAAATAAGATAGAAAAAGCTTAACATGTCAATTCAAGATTCTTTTTGTGAGTGATGGATACATTTTTACTAAGGTGTTGACAGAGGAGTTCAACAATCAATGCCACCAACATCGAGGTACATAGCGGGCTTGGTCCTTCTAATTAAACACTAGTTCCATACCCTCATGTTGGAAACACTGAGAGGGGGGTGAATCAGTATTTCTTATCAAATAGTATATTTTTAACTCCAGAGCATCAATTGTTATTAGAATGGTAAATATAAACATTCGTCAACACCATTCAACAATGCACAATAATAAAGACAATAGAGACAGATATTTTTGGGTGGAAACCCCTTCGAGACAAAAACCATCGAATGCTTCTTAATATTTATCTTTTAATAATATGTACATCAATATTTTCAGCTCCAACTAAGGGAGGCTCCAACCTGTAGGATGCTCCAATGCCCTGTTTACCAAAAACAACTAAGAGGATTCTCTAACGCCCTGGCTTACAGGCTCCAACCTGAAAGATGCTCCAACACCCTATTTACCAGCTGCAACTGGACGGATGCTCCAATGCCTTGTGTGCTTGGGAGGCTCCAACCTGTAGGACACTCCAATGCCCTATTTACCAAATACAACTAGGAAGACGCTCTAACGCTCTGGCTTACAAGTTCCAGCCTGAAAGATGCTCCAACACCCTATCTACCAATTGCAACTGGACGGATGCTCCAACACCCTGTGTAGGCTCCAACCTGCCCTAGTGTTGAAGAATGTAACTAGGTTCGGTCTTCAATAATTGTACTTAAGTTAATACTTATTGTACTTGTCAAAAGAATAAAAAAAAGTATTTTATATTATTATTAAATGACTTATTAAAGCATGGGTTTCATGCTTGGGTCATATTAATTTTAGATCAAAACCCAATTGTGGACTTCTAGGTTTTATTCCGAGTCTATACGATTATTGCAGATTTAAATTGATCCGTATTGGGCTTTTGAATCATGCAAATAGGTTAAGTATTAGGTAAAATATGATTTATGAAGCCTCCACACCAAATCGGCCTTAAGGTGATCAAGTCAGCCTCAAGCCCAGGAATTCGAGTTCATCTCAAGCCTATATATACAATGGAATAGAACTCACTTGGAACCAATTCACTACAACACAGAAATTCGATTTTGAAGCTGCATCAAGGAAAAAATGGAAATTGAAGAAGGAATTTTTGGATTCGGTTTTGGGCAAGCTTATAGAGTTGAAGAAAATTGAAATTTTGGCACCACTCTTTGCATTTTGAGCTATACTTTGGGAGATCGAAGTTCTCAAATTTTTACTGCAACAATTGTTGCATCAAGTGTTGCCAAGGTGCTGCTACCAATAGATAAGGAAGTCAAAGTTTGTTTTGTTGAATGTTGTTGCTTGGAGAAGTTGTATTGGGCCTATATCGAAGTCTTTGAAGCTATATCGAAGTCTCTACCTCTTTGAAGCTAGATCGAAGTCTCTATGTGTATTTGCTTTGATATTTGCTTGATGAACTAATAAGAAGAACATAATAAGAACTAAATAAGGTCACAAGTAAATAATTAAGAACAAAAGGATATTTCTGCCTTTCTGATTCTCTAACACCTAGCACCACGCTACCACCCTAATCAACCGACGGACCATGTTTCACACTTTTTAGATTGGATCCATCTGTGCTCAAAATCAATACAAGGAAACTACAATATGAAAGAACTACAACACAAACTCTATCAATCAAATCTGCCTCTGCTCAAACTGCACATCAAACCGTAGTTGCATCAAATTCAACCAATTCATCTTCGTTCAATCTCAGTACCCAAATCTAACCGTTGCACAACATTGTTATTCTCTCAATGTCACTGTTGTTGCTATCAAGGTCATTGTCATAGTCAAACTTCACAAAGTCAGAAGGTTACCATAATGCAAGATTATGGTTACATCATTGTTGTATCAATCAAGACCTCTTTGTCAATCACTTTCAGTCATATATCATTTACTGCCATAAACAAACACAACTCGCCTCCATACACTGTCACTTATCAAGAGCATTGTCACTGTCATATATCAAGAGTACTATCACTAACACAATATCATATCACTTTCTCAATGTCTTTCTCTAGTCACTGTCATATAAAACAAATATCACTTGCTTCCAGGAGTCTCTGCTATCTAAGAATACTATCCCAAAGGTCATATTGTTATAAGGATATCACATACTCTCATACAGGTATACTGCCATTAGGGCCACTATTGTATTATTATTCCTTTAAGTCAGGCTCACTGTCATATAGTTCATTGATTCATTGACATATTTCAGTTCTCTGATACATTAAGTCACTTCAACTGTTCCACACCAAGGGTTACTGTAGGTCACTGTCAAAACTTCAGATGCCCTATTACAAAACTTCCTTTAGATGCACAGTAAATTGCAAGATGACAAAACTGTTGCAATATATGACAGTGAGGCACAACTTAACAGAACCCTAGCTCTGCAATACAAATCAAACCAAATTAAACTCTTCTCATCAATGCTGCCAACCTCACTTGTCAAATACAAAATCAAAACATATATTGCAACACTTCGCCAGTACTTGTCCTAAGAGGAAGGACAAGGAAGCTTCAAATTCCAAGGCAGCAGCAGCAGCTAGAGGGGACAGTGGCAGCGAAGATGATGTGGCCATGAGTGCTTATGTGCCTTGAGAGGAAATGGGGCAATATAGATCTGTAGAACAGCTACAGATGGTTTAGGCAAGATCCTTGATGTGCCCAAACTCTTGGATCACATACGAGCTACGGGAGCCTTAAGATAGTAGGAGGATGACTAAAGTCAGTGGTGCAGAAGATCATGGGAGGCATAATGGCAGTGCTAGTACGCTGGAGAGGAGCAGCGCAGTGCAGTAGCAACAGCAGCGTGGAAGCAGCAGCAGCGTGGCTGATGGGACTTCAGCAGCGCAGAGGCTGATGGAACTTCAGCAACGCAGAGGCTGATGGGACTACGCAGTGCAGAGCAACAGCAACGCAGAGGCTGATGGGACTTCAGCAGCGCAGAATGGCAGTGCAAAGCAGCAGCAGCGCAGAGGCTCAGAGAAACAGCGTAGAGCAGCAGCAAAGGGTGCTTCAGTGATGAGATGCATCCAGACTGACTTGTCTGTCACTGATTGGGTGATTGTCCTTCAGTTGCTTACTTCTCAGCAACTGAGTTGTAGTGCAACAATTAGCAGTGGCATTGTTATAGGCAGCATGATGCAGCTATTTGAGAGGGAGCTGCAGTAGAGATGTGGCAGTGTTAGTGGCAGTGACATGGGTAGCTAGAGTGTAAAAACTCTTGTAAACTTTATAAGTATATAATATTATGGATAAAAGATGAAAGATGAGAGATGATTACAATGGGGAATCACCGAGGCTTTAAATATAGCCTCAAGGTGTCCCTTGGCGAAGAGGCATGATCTTTGATCATGCCCTTCCACATTAATAAACCTAAGATAACTAAATCTAATTAATAACTAATAAAATATACATAACATTGCCCCTCTCTTAAATATGCTTTGTCCTCAAAGCATATGTAATGATGGACAATGTTGACGAACGCCTGGGTTTCTCGCATGGCGAGCTCTTGCTTCCCACATTTTAAAAATATCGTGAAGCATCTTCTCGAGCTCCATCTGTTGGTGATGTGGATAGCGAAAAGATCTGATATTGACAGGGTCGAGTCCTGTCTTGACTTCTATTGAATGTTTGATTTTCCCGTCTAGAGGCACTTTTATGGGTAGATCCTGGAATACTTTTTCGTGTGTTCGAACTAGTCCTTGTTCTTCTGGTGACTCTTCGTGGCCTCCTTTTGAAGATAACATTTCTAATTGATGACATTGTACTGTAAATGTTGGCGCTCCTGTTTGAATCATCTTCGTCATCAAAGATGAAGATACGACTTGATTTTTTGGGGTTTGGAATCCATACAACCTGTGTTTTTTCCCTTTCCACTTAAAACTTATAAACTGCTTCTAATGGTTGGCAGAATAAGTACCCAAAGTTTGTAGCCATTGAATTCCTAAGACCACATCTACTCCTCGTAATGGAACGGTGTAGAATGGAGATTCTAAATGAAAGTTTTTTATCTGTAATTTGACTTTATGGCATTTCCCTACTTGCTCAATCTTCTTACCATCGGCCACCATTACCTTCATATTAGGCATGGGAAAGGTAAAGATGTTAAGTCTTTTTGCCATGGTTGAATCTAGGAAATTGTGGGTACTGCCAGTGTCGACGAAAACCACTACGTTGTTACTCTTGATATGTCCTCTTAACCTTAGGGTTTGAGGTTGTGATATGCCTGTCATAGCTGATAATGACACTTGCGGAGTGCTGTCATCATCTACTTCTGGGGAGAATTCTAGGGTATCTTCTATCCCTTCTATGTCTGAATCATCATTGTTAGAATCATTAGTGGCTTCACAATTATACAGATTTTTTTCTTTCCCATTAGCACATCTGTGCTTAGGGTCCCATTTTTCGCCACAACGTTTGCATTTGCCTTCCCTCATTCTTTGTATTTCCAAGTTAGATTTGTCTCCTTCGCGAAGGCGTGGTGGAACATATTTCATGTTATCTTCTTTTGTAGATTGAGGAAACCGTCGTCTCGAATATACTTTTTATGGTTTCGATATCCTTTCAAATTTCTTTTCAGCAGCTTTTGCTTTTTGCCTTGCTACTTCTACGGACGTAATTTCATGTAGTTCGAGCTCTTCTTGTATGTGGATTTTAAGTCCTAAGATGTAAGACTGGATTAGACGAGATTCCGACAATCCGGGTACTCGTGTTGCCAAGGTCTCCCATTCTCGAGTGTACTCATCCACATCTCCTTTTTGGCGTAATTTGATAAACGTTGAAAAAAACTTTTCTTCTTTTATGCCTTGAAACCTTTTGAAGAACACATCCTTAAATTTCCTCCAACTGATAGCGAGCGTCGTCTTTTTCCACCACATATACCAATTATATGCTTCTCCTTCCATTTTCATGGAAGCATGTTTAATTTTTTCGTCATCACTAGTAATGTCATAAATCTCAAAATATTCTTCCGCTTTATTAAGCCATGCAACGCTATTTTTTTCATTACCATAAAATTTGGGTAGCTCGATTTTGGCTCTTCGCTGATATGCTACTGGTGGAACAAGAAGGGGATATTGATTAGCAAATGCATTCTAGAGCTGCTTATTTTGAAAATCTGCATTACTATCTTCTTGATGATGTGGGGAATCGGTCTTTTCTTGATGCTCTTCTGAGTTTCCTGAATCTGCGGAATTGTTTTGTTGATTTTGCTCCATGTTAGGAAATATTGGGGATTGTGTCTGACTTAACTTATCTATCTTATCATTTAGCTTATTGAAGAGTTCTGTCATATTGTTCATTGCTTCGCTATGCTCTGTCATCTTGTTCATTGCTTCGCTATGCTTTTCTGTGGCCTCGTGATGATTTAGCCACATTTGTCTTTCTATTCGATTTGTCGTATCATGAACCTTTTTGATGTCGTTGGAGTGCCCTGCAACTGTACCTTCAAGATCGACTAATCTTTTTCCAAATTCTTCAAAATTATTAGTGATCTGTTTTTCGAGATCCACCAATTTCTTCTGGAATTCCGCCATTGACATTGATGAAGACATTGAACGTGTATGAGGTGGGGAATATTTTTCTGCCAGTTTTTTCCTCTTTTTTTTTTAAATTAATTAATTAATTAATTTTTTTTAAATAATAATAATAATTTCTATTATTATTATTATTATATTTTTAAATAATAATAATAATTATTATTATTATTATTTAAAAAAAATATAATTATGGGGAAAGAAATTGTTAACTTTGAAAAAGTCACGTTGTTTTTAAAAGTCACTTTGTTTTGAAAAGGGGAAATGGGTTTTAATACCATGGGCAATTACCATGGGCTCCAAAACCACGAGCAATTACTCTTCCTTTTTAATTTTACTTTTGTCTTCACATGTACGTGTATGTGCTTCTTTATATATATATATCTCTTTTTACTTCTTCTTTTTTCCTTCTTTTTAATTTATTTCCCCCTTTATGTTGACTTTCCTTCTCTCTTTTTATTTTTTTTATTAATATATATATATATTATATATATATTTCTTCCTTCTTCTTTTTAAAAAACAAATGTTGTTTCCCACAAGCACTTGGTTTTAAAAAAATATCTGCAATTATGGAATTTCTTTAATTCCTTAATTTTGGGAGATCACACAGATCCCGAAGAGCGATGGCTCTGATACCAATGGTGTGTAAAAACTCTTGTAAACTTTATAAGTATATATTATTATTGATAAAAGATGAAAGATGAGAGATGATTACAATGGGGAATCACCGAGGCTTTAAATATAGCCTCAAGGTGTCCCTTGGCGAAGAGGCATGATCTTTGATCATGCCCTTCCACATTAATAAACCTAAGATAACTAAATCTAATTAATAACTAATAAAATATACATAACAGTAGCAGTGCAGAAAGCAGCAGCACAATGGATGGAGGGAAGCAGGCCAAGCATTAGTAGCGTGGAGACCAATGCCAGAGATCAAGGTGATGCTTCAGTGGTGAAGTATTGCTAGAGCACATTCCTCGCTAAGAGGGAGTGTTGAGATGTTGGGTAGCATCAAATGTGCTCTAGCTCTGAAACTTTGTGGAGGGGCTGGAACACATGAGATCTCCAAGACCCATAAATCATTTGGAGAAATTCCACTTGGTGTAAAATTTATTTAAATAATTAAGCTTTTTAATGGGGACCTAAGTCTAACTTAGGGAAATTGAAAAATTAAAGTGAGTTAATTTACATATGTAGTGAGAATGTTCTAAGTGATATGGATCAAGCTTTCTCTAATCTTAGTCGTTGATTAGTGATTAGATCACAGTCGTTGATTTCTCAACGAGAAAAGTATTAAAGGAAGGCTTGGGGTCAGTTGGAGGACACACACAGAGTCTAAGCAATCGAATTCTTCTCACAGAGCAGTGCTCAAACGAAGATTAGATCTGAGTGATTCAAAGAAGCAGTGAGGGCAAATGCAGTGATTGGTCGGAGGACCAAGAGTACAAAGCAGAGCAAGGGCAGCAAAGACGCAGAGGAGGCAGCGCAGCCATCAAAGGGTGTGACACAGACCTTAGGGAGGGTGACACAGGGGCAGCGCAGAGCCTCCAAGGGACAGTACAAAATTAGCTGGGGATCGGGGTTTCTAAGCCAGCAGAGTTGAAACTCGATTCCAGGAGGAGTTGATCAACGCAAAGGAAGGGTGACAGTCCTTCAGCCAGGGCCACGTAGCCTTACGCAGTGGCAGCGTAGAGATTGCGCAAAGCCAGCTGGGGTTTCACCAATGACCGATCTGGATCAGCCGGGACTTGTAGAGTGAGGTAAAACTCACACTGATCTTTGTTTGCCGAGGTTTTCTCTGTTGGGTGAGCTGGATGATGGCACCCTAGACGTACTCAGAATACTGTTGCTTAATAATAATAAACCCTTAGAACTACTGCACCGATTTTCCCGCATTGGGTTTTTCCAGGGACATTTATCCCAAAAATCATGTGTGTCCTTTGTCATATGTGCACTATGTTTCAGTAAATGATCTGTAAAAGTGTAGGCTACTAGTTGTGTTTACTTCAATATTTTCTGGATACTTTCTGAAAATAACTTGTATAATTAAATGACAAGTAGGAGAAGTAAATCAAGATACTACAGTAGGGTTTCCAGTAATTTTGTATTCAAAAAATTTCACATCATAAGGGCCAGTAAAGATTTAAAAAGGAGGGAATTTTGGAGGGTTATTTGAATTTAAAATTCAAAGTCTTTCCCTTCACAAACAAATCTAAACTTTATTACTTTTAATTTTTTATCAATAATAAGAAAATAGTTGTAGTCCCTTCCTTTCCATATGAATGATGCCATAATTTACTTTGCCAAAATTTGTTGAATGACAATTTGCCCACAGGTTGGGTCCTTTACCTTCAAACAAGCATAACTCACAAACAACGATGGCTCCCGAGGCGGCCACATACCCACTAGAATCGGCTCGACAAGGAGAATTCAACAAGGATGATCTTGATGTTGAGAATTCAATAAGGCAATGATTATGTTTAATTCTCTTTTACTTGATAACTGGTTGTGTTTCCTCTTTACTTATTAGCTTTGTTCCTTATTATTATATGTGTGAAGCATCAAACAGCTACCAAAACAAGAAGAACAATAACACAGTATATAGGCTGCAAGCCAGGCCAAAACCTCTCCTCTTGAGAGGAAAACCCATAAATCCCTTCTCTTCTTTATAGATTCGTCAATTGACGAATTCCATGACCTTAAGACTAAGACCAATACCCTCCAAGACCAACCTCTTGAGATGATGTGCCAACCTTGATCTAGTCAAATCTGTTCTAGTAGCACTTCTTCGACCTCTTGCTGCAAGATTCCCGGCCTGCTACTTCAGATCTGAAATTTCGGCACTCCCTGCAACTGTTGCTACCACACGTGGGAGCTTCGATCTTCTTCTAGAGCCTTCCTCTGACCTTCGCTTGCCTTTCCCTAACTTCTGGAGCATGAGAGAGACCCTTGGTGACCTTCACTTGACCTCTTAGCCTTCCTTTCTCCAAAGATTGAACTTGTAGATGGATGCCCTAGGTCTGTTCCAGAAACCCTAGTCCTCTTTAGCACGTGTGAGAGAAAATAAGCCCAAACATAAGTCTCCTTTGTCCTCCTTCCTCTTTCTTCACTAGAATGAGTGGTGAGTGAAGTGTGCTTCAAAGTGGACGAATCCTCTTCTATTTATAGGCTTCTTCAAGGGTGGATGTGGCTCTTCCTTTAGGCCGACTTGCCAACTTCCAAGCCAACTTGGTCTTGGAGGGTATTCCAACACTTTTAAACACAAAAATATTTTTCTTTACAAGTTACAATGTGCCCAGTGGGGTCTTCAACTTATGACAATGACTCTTTTGATAGCTTGACCTAGGACAAATCCTAGAAGTACTCAATGGGTGCTTGACCTATAAAATAAAGGACCTCAAGCATGAAACCCATGCTCCAAAAATAATAATAATAATTTTTATTTCATTTTATAATTACAAGAATCAAAAATACATTTCATACTTATGAAGACCAGACCTAGTTACACATTTTTCAACACTCCCTCTTAATTATGGAGGTATTCATAAGAGGTACATGAACATTCTCAATCTACAGAGATCTCATAAGAAGAGTCGGATTGGTAACCCATTTGTCTAGCATCATATCAAGTTAACCAGCATTGTCATATATAGCAAGGCCTTGACTAACAGCTCTATCTCTCCACAAGGTCAGAGCACAATGTTGGCGAGACCAATGATTTATAAACACCATCATCATTGTCTCTCAAGGTACATACTCCACCCTAGTGTTCACCGAGTATGACCTTCTTTTGACTATTCTTGTCTTGGATAGCTAGTCCTCTAAGAATATCATTCCACAACTACCCTTACCTTTTTATGCCCTACCACATCCTCAAAGAGTATCAGATGCTATATGGTTACCCAATCCTCCATTTTGTCTTCCCAAGTGAAGACAAGAATGATGTGCCTATCTCTCCCTCTCAACTAGGGAGGATATATCAACCAAGCCAAGCTTGTCTCTCAAGTACACAAGCTACTTGTTAGGAAGATATTTCGTCAATATGTCAGCGACCTACTCATCAGTGGAGATATATTGCCGTTGCAGCACACCATTGTGTACTAGCTCCTAAATATAGTGATACTTTTTGTTGATATGCTTTGTCTTTCCATGAAATACTATGTCCTCAGACAATCGTATACAACTAGTGTTGTTACGATGTATCACTGTAGGGTCCATCAGTCCTTCGAAAAGGTCGGATAGCAGCTTCCTTAACCAGACTGCTTCTCTACTTACTTCACAAGATGCAACATACTCAACCTTAGCACTATTGATAGCAATTGTGTCTTGCTTTCTACTCATCCATGAGATACCAAACTAAAACATCCTCATGTAGTGCTTCTTCCATCCTGCTCACTGCCTCCCTAGTCAAAATTTGTATATCCAACCAAGTGGACAACATTCCTCCTATCATATTTCATGCAGTAATGGATAGTTCCTCCCAGATATCTCAGTATATATTTTGCTGCTATCCAATGATCATGTTTTGGCTCCACTTGGAATTGACTGAGAATGTTTACTGCAAAATATATGTTTGGTCGAGTATTCACCAAGTACATCAGTGAGCTAATCATTTGTCTATACTTGGAAGGATCCACAAGGCTCAATTCAAAACTCCTTAGTCTCTTCAAGTTTGTGATCATTGGAGTGGTCATATTTTTGTTATCCATAATGTCAAACCTCTTCAACATCTTGATCACATACTTCCCTTAACCCAGATAAATTTCATCAGGTCCTTGCCAGACTTCTAGTCCTAAATAGTAATGCATCAACCCTAGATCCTTCATGTCAAATTTCGTTGCTAGTTGCTTCTTACATTCTTCAATTCAACCTTCTACACCTGTTAAGAGAAGATCATCTACATACAGAAGAACAACCTTGATATAAAGGTTTGGATCAGCAGAACTTTTGGTGAAGCCTATTCTCTGTAGTTATGCATCCATTTTAGCATACCATGCCCTTGGTGCTTGCTTGAGGCCATATAATGCATTCTTCAATCTGCAAACATATGCCTTTTTGTCTTTAACTTCAAATCCCAAGGGCTGCTCTATATAGACTTCCTTATCAATTGTCATTTAGAAACCCAGTCTTGACATCCATTTGATGGATGTTCCTCCCATCGATGTTGCTAGAGAGACCAATGAACGAATCATCGTATACATTCTTGTCGTAGCAAAAGTTTATTCATAGTCAATGCCTTCTTGTTGAGAGAAACCCCTAGCCACATATATCACCTTATATTTATCAATACTTCCATCTGTCGCATGTTTGATCTTGTAGATCCACTTGGAAGTTACCACATATTTGTCTTCGAGCCTTGGTACGATCTCCCAAACTCCATTCATCATTATAGATTGATATTCTACAGTTATGGCATCCTTCCATTCCTGATGATTGACAGCCTCTTCAAAAGTGGATGGTTCAGCTTCTATTAGTTTTGTCATGTATGCAGCATACCTAGAATATCTCTTGGCTTTCTTGCTTTCTCGAAATGAGCCTTTCGCTACCCCATGACCTTCTGCATCAAGTAGTGTAGATTTCAACCAATTTGATCTCTTTCTTGATTCGGGGAGGACCACATGTTGAATGGATTCACTGGGACCCTCATCTTCATGATGGAATTCTTCTTCTTCCCTACTAACTTCTTCTTCAAATACTGGAAGTTCTTCGTCATCAAAGTCCATGGGAAGTTCCTTAGATTTCTTGAATGTGATGCTCTCGTCAAATATGACATCTCGACTTACTTCTATATGGTGTCCTTCCTTTATGTAGATTCTATAGGCCTTAGAGGAATTGTTGTAACCAACAAATGTTCCTCTCATGCCTGATGGATCCAACTTCTTTTGTCCTTTGGTATATGAATATATATGGGACTATTGAAAAGTGTAACTAGGTTTAGTCCTCATAATGACTTGTAATTATGAATTTATGTAACGAAGAAGACAAAGATAATAAAATGTATTTTGTAAAGCTTGCTTCATGGATTTCATGAGCAAGGAGTTTTTATTATAGGTCAAAGACTTCTTCTTGATGTCTTTAGGGTTTGTCATCCTGTCATAAATATATAATTTAGAGTCATGTATATGAAGTGTTGTTACACTTGCAAAAGACAAATTATTGATGTACAGATATGCTCCAAACCCTTGTCACGGTGCTCCAAGAAGTCGGCTCAAAGTATGTTGTGAATACCCCTTGGTAAAGTCGAACTATACTCAAAGATCATGTCGGCCCAGGTAGAGGAAGACAGCCCCTATATATATACGACTACGGCCTCATTGTTGAATAATAAGTTTGGATTACCTCTATGATAAAGTATGAGGTTAAGGGTTGTAACTTAATGCGAGAAAAGGTGACTTTCTAGCGAAGAGGAGTAGCATATCAGCTCGGTCATATTCTGAATGCAATGCGTAAAGGAGTGGATATACAGCAAGGGATAGGGGTTATAAAGTGTTAAGATTTTGTGTATTTGGGGTAGCATCAGTTGTGCTCTAGGTCCCAAATTTTGAGGAAGGACTAGAGTTCACCTAATCTACACGACCCAGAAATGGATTTGGGAAATTTCATCTGGTTTAAGAGATATTCAATTAATTAATGATTTTAATGTATTTCTTAAGTTAAAACTTAGGAAAATAAAATAATTAAAGTGAATTTAATTAAACATGTGATGAAATTGTCTTAAGTCACACGGATCAAGCTTTCTTTTAATCTTAGCCATTGATTAAAGATTTAATCTTGGTCGTTGATTTGTCAACGAGAAAAGTATAAAGGAAAGGCTTGGGGTCATTTGTAAAGACACACAGAGGCAGAGCACTGAAGCTAAGCTGAGATTCTAGGGCAAGGTTTGCTAAAAATACTCAAAAGTGTTTTAGCTGCAGAGAGGGGGAATTTAGACCAAGGGGATGATCTGATTCCGGGGTCTAGAATACACAAGAGGCAGAGAAGAGATCAGCTCAAGGACAGCGCAGAGGAAGGCAGCAGCAAGGACAGCGTAATTTTCAGGAAACCCTTCAGGGGTTACGCAGAGACCCTTAGGGGCAACGTAGTGACTGCGTCGCCCATTCTGGGGTAACGCAGTCCCTTCTGGAGCAACGCTGAGAGTTTGGAGGCCATCCAAGGCTGACGCAGAGTCTTTCAGGGGCAGCGCTGGGGTTTCTAGGCCTAGATCTAGCTGAGTTCTGTAAATCTCGTTTGAGGGTGTGGATCAGTCATTATTTTGGCCCTAGATCAGCCAGTGAGCAGCAAATCTAGTGTTTTCTCTGTCGGGTTTTCCAGATCTGGAACCCAGGGTTGTGTATTCAGAAATATTCTTAATAATACAACCCTTTAGCAGCCAGAGACCGATTTTCCCACATTGGGTTTTTTCGGGGACTATTTGTCCAGAAATAACTGTGTCACTTTGTCAATGTGTGCATGTGCTTATTCTAGATCTGAATTGGTAGAGATCTGTTACGTGTTTTGCTTCGATTTTAACTTGAATTTATTCAGTTAATAACTTGCATAAGTAGAAGGAGCTTAACCGGATTAACAGTAATAATTTTTGCATAATATTTAAGATTCAGAAATTTGTACATAAAGGATGCGAGAAAAGGAATCAATTTTGTGGCAACTATGCAAGGATAAGTCTATAATAAAGATGCGAAGTCTGGATCTATAGCTTATGCAAAGAAGAGGATTGTAATAAGGTTAAGAGGAAGACATCTCAGCAAAGAAGGGCGCTCTCTGTTTGGGTTCTCATCTATCTCGCATAACTCAAAAGTAACCTCAGCATGAAAGGGATAAAGGAGGTCAAGATCAGGGCCTTCCAGTTTTGATCTTGGGTTGCATTCATACCTCATATATCTCGGAGGAGTGTAGTATTGTTCAAGGAATTCATTCTTGAAAATTAACACAAGTAAGATACATAAAGAAGACTAACGAAGGGAACCAAAGGAGGTCAAGAAGCATACTATTTGGAGCAGCCAAGTTAGAGACCGAATTTCTCTAGTGCTAGTGCATAGCAGTGCAGAAATGAAGATCAACCTAAGGAGCCTAGAAGATCAGTGACAAGGGTTTTGGAGGCATACTGAAGTCAAGGGTCTATGTCATGGTCATGGTACTTGTCAATTGAAGGTCCATAAGAAGAATTACTTTCAGGTTTTCCTCTCCAAGAGGGAGAGGTTTTGACCCTCGCTTGAAGAGCCAAAATTTTGTGTCTCTTGTGTTTTGATAATTGACTTGACGAAATACATGATAAGCTAACAAAGATAAGTTCAAAGTAAAAGAAGCATATCAAGTTCACAAGTAATTATCATAAAGGAGAGATTGAATTAAACGCCCTCATTTCTCAACATGGTTCCAAAGCTAAGGTGTTGAAGATAAGAAAGGGCTATTTGGCAAGAAGACACACAAGTATCACGAGATCAAGGATCAATTTTCAAGAAGACATCAAGGCAAAGAAAGGGATCTACATTAGATCTAAGAAGATATTCATTTGAGTAGTTTGCAGGAAGTTAGGAAAACATTATTGGAGACATCATCAAATCATCATGTTGCTGAAGTCATTAAGCCATCCTTAATCATTATCAAGGATCCAAGATAATCTATCGATTTACACCACTCTTGAAGAAGTCAATCTAAGAGGGAGCTTCTACTACTATCTATGTCATCATCAACAAAGAAGTTGGTGGCAGAAGAAAAGCATCTATTCAAGTAAGTATATTTATGACTTCATCTAAATCTATCAAAATGTCCTTTTGCTAAGAAAGCAACAAACTGGTTGGAGTTTCAAACTTTCTTGCATGGAAGAAAAGGACAGATCCAAATCTTATTGAGAATGAAGTCATGAACTATATCAGAAGGTTAGCAACTAGATACTCAAGCGCATGCCAAATACATGAAGGGAGACATAAGAGCCTAGAGGATTCTTATAGAATCCATAAAGGACTCTCTCATCCCCTATGTATCAAAACTAGAATCTTCAAAAGAAATATATGACAAATTGGTTGAGTTGTTCTCAGTGAAAACTGCAAGGGAAGTAATATCTCTGAGACAAGAACTATACAAGTTGAAGATGTCTAGAGGGGAGGGAATAACTTCATACTTCATGAAAATTTCCGAAATACGAGATCAACTACAGAAATTGGGAGAAGTAATGTCTGATAGAGAAATGACTACAGTGGTGCTGAATGCTCTACTGGAGGGATGGAGAAACTTCACTTCAAGTATATATGGGAAGAACGAAGCAACACCACTCTAAGATCTATGGTCTCTATGTAAGATAGAAGAGATGGGGTTAAAAGATAAAAATTGATATAGGATCAAATGAAGAGAATCAAGCCTATGATGCCATGTCAAGGAGGAAAGATTCAAGAAGTTTTGTCCTCGAAAGAAAAGGTAAGATACGATGTTATGGATACAATGAACTTGGGCACTATAAGAAGGATTGTCCCAAATCTAATGAGGACAACAGGAAAAAGGAAGAAACCCATGTCGCCGAAGAAATGGAAGAACCAAATTTAAAGAAACCTAAGAAAGAAGAAGTGAAATATCTCCATCATCTTCCTCTTTAAGAGGTATCCGTTGGTTGTAAAATAGTATGTTAGGAAGATAGATACATCACTTTAGAATTGGCATCATGATGAAATCATCGAAGGAGGAGCACTTATCGTAGGAAGATGTCTGTAATACATTTGTGACAACTATGCAATAAGATAAGTGGCTCCTGGGAACCTCACTGAAAACAACATTAAGTAAAGCAGTCATCTAGATCAAGGGTCATCATTCAATAATCAATATGGAAACAGGTGCTGACACTTTTCTAATGGAATCTTCTATGGATTCACTAGTTAGAAAGAAAGCAAAAGGTTTCATCGAGAACTCTAACTTGCAAAATTCTGGGTTTAAGATATGATGACATATTAATAAAGCAGGACAAGGGAATGAAACTCTTCATTCTAAGGAAACCTGCTACAGGATGACTAAAAAGGAAAAGAATGAGGTATATGTATATATATGTTGACATTGGATGCTATGAAGTCATGTCATGTGGTTGCAGGTAGTATACTTCTATCTTTAGAAGTATGATCAAAATAAAAAGCAGAAACTCTTTCAATGCACAGGTTGCCAAAAGTCATGATCTACGCTAGATGAAATCAACATAATATGTCCTCAAATGGATTATGAGGTGATTGTAGCAGCTCTCCGGCATTTTGTGTAGTAGCAGCATCTCACTTTGTGAGTGATTGTTTATGGGAGGCTTGTTTGTCCTTATCATATAATTGGTGCCTCACTATTTTGCACTGATTTGTTGTTCTTATACATAATGTAATGGCTCCATATTGGTCTTCTATATTTCTGCATTGATTTACACTGCTATTTCCATCATTTTGTTCTATATTCCTGTCTTTTCCATTTTGGGAATATTACAGTGGTATCAGAGCATAATCTTGGCTCAGCCTGTGGATCTCAGCCATTATGCTATCAGGAGAGTAAGAAGAAGAAGAAGAGATTAGAATGATGGAAGGAATGAGCTTTGTCTCATCTCTTTTCAGATCTATGAAAGAATGCCCTTTTCTTTTGAAGAAGAAGATAAAAGGCATGGAGATGGAGGAAACTTAGATCATGAGATTCTATGTGAGTATCAAGAGCCTTTAAGGAAAATCTAACTCTCCCACAGTTTATCCAGATCAAAGAAGAAAGGAGACCTTGCAGCAATAGAAGAAGAAAACGCAATAGATTCCTACTATGTACTTTTGATGGATCATCTACATGCACAGCAAGGGCTTGGAAGAGAAAGTTAGATGCCTTCTTCCCTGCTACATCCAGTACTAGAAAGAGAAGTTGTTGAGATTGCAGCGCTGCACCTTGAGGGTGAAGCAAACAGTTGGTGGTTCAGCCATTTGAGTCATGCCAGAGTGATCACTTATGCAGATTTTACTCAAAGGTTGATCAAGAAGTTTGATAAGAAGAAACCAAAAGAAAAGAAACTTTCACCACCACTTGCTGCAGGGATACTTACATCAGGGGAAGAAACACTTGCACCTTTGCAAAGTGGTCTTGATCTCTTGACATTTAGAGTCTCGAGCATTATTCAGGAGATGCATGAGGAGGAGGAGACTTATACCAGCTTTGGTGCAGTAGTAGAGGAGCAACCATCATCATCAACAGTGGTTGGGGAAGTCATCACACCGGTGGGAGGAACCCTTGCAGCAGTACAAGATTTTCCCAAGCTAAACCAAGGTATGCAAATGTTTCCACTTTCTGTTATTTCAAAACATCATATGGGAGGTTGTGGGGACATGCCATTGCATGACGTAAGGTCAAAACACACTACTAATTTGGAGCAGCAGACTATCACTGCACAGAGGACCCTTGACAGGAACAAAGAGGAAATGTACATTCATCCTAATATGCCATTGCTGAGCTGCACACACCTCTTGGGGTTAGAGTGTAGATTTCCGGAGGATAGGATGAGTATTGTCCTAAACAATCCAATGCAGAACTATATGTTCAGCATTGAGCATGATCATGAGACGGTTGATGCACCATCATGGAGATCAGCAGCGCTGTCATTGAGCAGCAGTGATGAGTTGGGGGCCCAACCATTATTGGAGCATTCCAATGACCATTCTACATGTGTAGCAGAGGATAGGCAGATGGTTAATGAGAGACATCTTTCCATTGCTATGACAGATATTTCTTGATGAGCACTTCACGGCTCAATGAGAAGACTATGCCTTCAACATACTTGGATCCTTATGGGTTCAACATGGTCATTGATGAGTGGTCTTCATATGGAGATCTCCAGGAGGCTGCACTTCAACTTCAACATCCCATGAAGTGTAGAGATAGTGATTTGGTTTGGGAGGATGGTATTCTCCATTGGAGGAATACCCATTTGGAGCATGACAGTAGACACTCACCATTGGTTGGATGGGTGATGTTGATAAGCAAGAGGTTAGTGAGCCACTTGCAGATCTATGACACAAGGCAGCAGGAGGCAAGGCTGCGTTGGCTACTCTTGAAAGAGTTTGGTCATCATGTCACATATCCTATTTCAGAGGGTATGTTGTTGGTTGGGACTTGGCATGACACTTGCATCATATGAGCAAGGAGTTTGGTTGCATTGGGGTGATGTGACATTTTTCATGTCAATCATCATGTTTTCACTCTATGGCCTATATGATGGAGATGTGAGGAGGCAGCAAGAGCTATTGTTGCTCTGGGTACTCTTGGGAGAGTATGGGCTGATTTTCTCCCACACATTGCACTATGATTCAGAAGTGTTGGGTGGAGACATCTACTACCAGGATATGATCTTCTTGACTTGGACCTCCAAGCATAAGAAGAAGGATTGGCATGCAGCACATGGGGATTTTCTCTCTAGTCACACTGATTTCATGAGGATATACCGTACTATCATGGAGAGATTCACTTGGGAAGGCATCAAAGAGGAGATGCACCATCACATGAGGAGATGCATGGATTATTTAAAGGAGGGGCATAACTCTTTGATAGAGTTAACACGGCCACTTCTTTCCACATTGGGGATGAGAAGAGGTTCATGTATGAGCCACTTCACCAACTTGTTCAAGGTACATGGTAAGGATTGTGTTTATGTGTATCATGATTCACTTACTATGTGCTTGCATTTCTTTGCCATCTATGTACAGGTCATTGCTAAGAGGGGCATTCTTTCTTATAGACCTCATGGTCCAATTGAGACCATAAGCAGTGATGGTGATGGCCACTCCCTAGGAGATTTTAGGGAGATGATTTATCATTCAGGGTGTACTCCATTGGCACCAAACATTATTCACCTTCTCCAAGCATGTGAGAGGATTGGGGCAGCAAGCAAGTGGTTGGGGAACCACTCATCATATCCTATTCTGAGGCAGTTAGGAGTAAAACTGTGCTGGTTGCACTTGAGGGATCATTATCCTTCTCCAGTCTTATATATGGCAGCCAGTATGACTCTAATTATGATCCCATATGTTAATGATGTCCTTATCATTGTTGTGGGCATGATTGGAGAGATGACACATGGATTGGATATTACTACTAGAGATGAGATTCTCCACATTACTTATGTTTCATACTTCAGGGAGAACATTGGACCATCCATGATTACTACATTGGACCTCTTGTTTCCTTATGGGATGAGCCATTTGGGTAACTTGAGCACTCGGGAGGTGCCTCTCATGAGCAGTTGGGAGGAGTTTTTCTATGAATTACCACACTAGAGGGTGATTCATTTTGTATGGATGATAGCTTGGAGATTGGAGCTCCACATGGGAATGAAGGTTCCCTACATTTTTCAGTTTTGTCCTTGCAGTTGCTTGGGGACAAGCAACATTTGGGAGGGGAGGATTGTAATATTCTTAAATTAGCACACAGCTAATTGGAATATTTTTTTTTTCTTAGTTAGAAGAATAAGAGAGTATGGAGACCCATAAATCTCCTTAGTAGGAATAAAAACACTCCTAGCGTGAATGGAGGTCATCTAAATAGTTGGATTAAAGACCCTTATGTGTGAAAAGGGGATGAAGCATGTAGACTGGGTCAACTTTGACCAAATCAAACAGCGCTGGTATGGAAGGAGTGGCATTCATTGAGGGACAGCGCAGTTTGGGAGGGAGATTCCATGCATGGAGATAGTGGCTTGAATGAGTGGGGCCTAAGGTGAGGAAGCTCACCAAGCATATAAGGAAGGGGATGGCAGCCATAGAAGGCATGTTTTGATTATTATTTTGTTTATGGTCTGCTAAGACTTGTGGCTCTCTTCAGTTGTTTAGCTAAGATTGCAGTGTTGTTTAGCACAAGGGTGTTCCTGAGCGGGAATCCCACCTTCATCCTCGAGGGACTTCGAGTGCCCACTCAGGAGAAGTATTTGCACTTCATTTCCACATTCCGGCATCAAGGCAAGCTCCATCTTTCTTCTACAGCGTAGTTTCTACAGAGGGTTGTGCTGTGTTGCAGGGTGCAGCAGTGGAGATTTGATTTGGGTGTTTTCTGAGCTAGTTTTCAGTGGAGGAAGATTTCCTTCCATTGGGAGTCCAGTGAAGAAGCCCCTTGGGCATTATTGCTACATTTGGCACCAAGCCAAGGTGATATTATCCCCTACAGCGTAGTTTCAGTCTAGATCTGCGTTATTTTAGGGAGGAGTTGCAGGGGTGGTTTCAGTACACCATTTGGGGAGATGGTTTTCCAGTGAAGGGATCAGCCTTTCACCTGGAGAGTCTATTGGGAGGAGGCTTCATTCTATGCTACATCAGATTAGCCACATCTTTCCAGCTATTTATTTGCAGTGAATCTTCAGCACTAGGGCCTTGTTCACCTTTTGTATTTTGGTGTATTTTCCGGAAACCCTCTTGGGTTCTATTGGGAGGTTGACATAAAGCCTTGATCTTCATGTATATTATCTCTTGAGGCATATATCAGCCATTTTATATCATTGTATATTCATATGTTGTAGATGTGTTCATCATGACTGCGCTATAGCAGCTCTCCGGCATTTTGTGTAGTAGCAGCATCTCACTTTGTGAGTGATTGTTTATGGGAGGCTTGTGTGTCTTTATCATATGATTGGTGCCTCACTATTTTGTACTAATTTGTTGTTCTTATACAGAATGTAATGGCTCCATATTTATCTTCTATATTTCTGCATTGATTTACACTGTTATTTCCATCATTTTGTTCTATATTCCTGTCTTTTCCATTTTGGGAATATTACATAAAACTGTGGAAAAAGAAAAAGGAAGAGATCATGGGAAGTACAACCATGGAAAAAAGCAGTCAACATCCAAGGAAAACAAGAAGACTTGACTAGAAAATACCCTGGGAAGATATGTAAACTCTGATAGAAATCGGGAAAAGATGGAGACCCTTGACAAATCATATCTTTAGAAGATGTGTCAATTTGTAAACAAAGGATGTCAATGCCTACAAGAAGATGTCATGGTGAAAGATCATCACTAAGGTAACTTTTGATTTAAAAGTTCATATTTATAATTAATTAATATCTGATGAGCTTATGCAGGGTTGCCAAAGGGAAGTATATGTCTTCCACAGGTTGACAACCATATGGCAAGATGAAAGATCTTTGGGAGAAGTATAGTTCGAAGAAAGCAACATGACATGAAGCTAGACCAAATGAGAAGATTGATGGATCACTTTCAGATAGAAGACATGACTCTTGAATGAAAGTGATGGATAATTTGTGCCCTATGTAGAGATCCCAAAGATGAAGACTCCTCAACAACAAAGAAATTCATGACATTGAAGGAAGGAATTCTTCATGAGCAGCTGGGTGTTTTCATCATTGCTGCTGCAGGTCCCTAATTAAGAGGGAGCTTGCTAATAAGTTTCTTAATTGGAAGAAACTTGGTAATTCCTGAGCCAAGAGGGAGCTTAGGAATATTCCTTGTATATGAATGAGTACATTCCTTTGTGGAATATGTCCTCCCTAGTTGAGAGGGAGAGATAGGCACGTCATTCTGGTCTTCACCTGGGAAGACAGAATAGAGGATTGGGTAATCATCTGGTATCTGATACTCTTTTGGGATGTATTAGGACATCCATGGAAAGAGTAGACGTGGAAGGATGGATATTCTTTGAGGACTAGGAATCCAATAGTAAGAATAGTCCTGGTGGACATATCCTAAGTGAACCCAGGGAGATATGTTCCAAGAGAGACAATGATGAGGGTGTCTACTCATCATTGGTCTCGCCAGCATTGTAGCTCATGGTCTCGTGGAGAGATGGATTTGTTAGTCAAGGCTTTGCAGTATGACAATATTGGTTAATATGATGCTATAACAGACGGATTGCCAATCGAATTCTTCTTATGAGATTCTTCAGATTGAGAGTGACCATGTACCATTATGAATACCTCCCTAGTTAAGAGGGAGTGTTGAAAAGTGTAACTAGGTTTAGTCTTCATAATGACTTGTAATTATGAATTTATGTAATGAAGAAGACAAAGATAATAAAATGTATTTTGTAAAGCTTGCTTAATGGGTTTCATGAGCAAGGAGTTTTTATTATAGGTTAAAGACTTCTTCTTGAGGTCTTTAGGGTTTGTCATCTTAGCATAAATATATAATTTAGAGTCATGTATATGAAGTGTTGTTACACTTGCAAAAGTCAAATTATTGAGGTACAGATATGCTCCAAACCCTTGTCACGGTGCTCCAAGAAGTTGGCTCAAAGTATGGTGTGAATACCCCTTGGTAAAGTGGGCCTATACTCAGAGATCATGTCGGCCTAGGTAGAGGAAGACAGTCCATATATATATAGGACTGCGGCCTCATTGTTGAATGATAAGTTCGGATTACCTTTGTGATAAAGTGTGAGGTTAAGGGTTGTAAATTAGTGCAAGAAACGATGACCTTCCAGCGAAGAGTAGCAGCATATCAACTCGGTTATATTCTGAAGTTGCAATGTGTAAAGGAGTGGATATACAGCAAGGGACAGAGGCTATAAAGGATGCGAGAAAAGGAATCAATTCTGTGGCAGCTGTTGGGTATCATTTTTGTACTTATTTCCTACGTTTGTACAATATAACTTTATTGTGAATTTATTATCTTGTCGTTCTCATTAATTATTATGATGTATTGTTTCCTTTTTGTGGCTAACTCGGGTGAATATTGGAGGAATTTTTTTGGTCCTTCTGCTATTTCTTTCAAATGCCACTTTGAGCACAAGCGACCCAGAACATACAGGCGCATAGAACCAATCGGGAGTATGTTGTTACAGTGTGTTGTTACATGGCGCTACTACCTCACGAAGAGTCAACACCTCTGTTGTCATAGCCTTTTTTGTTACACTACGATGTTGTTACACCGCAACGTTACAAATCCGTTGTTACAGTCACGATGTTGATTGCATACTGTCAACTTCCGGATGCTGATCTGTCTTCAAAAGTTGTTACGCTACAGCTATCGCATTCCAACGACAGCTGTAGGAGTCATTATGTATCGTCATTTAGGATAACAGCTTTAGGTAGTTTTGATTAAAATCAACATTTTCCCAGTCAAGACTCTATTGAGGGAATCGGTTGTAACTATAATTACTTTATTTTCATCAGCATGAGAATCGTAAGATTCTCGTGACTGATCTATTCCTCATTTTCTTTTATAAGCACTCGGACCTCTAAGATCAAGGGGTTAGCATAGAACAACTATCATCATTTTGACTCTGTAATTTTGCTCATCATAATACAGAATATCGTATTGTTGTTGTTACACGTGTTGACAGATTTAATTCTTATTTAATTTCTATCTTATCCTGTGCCTTGTTAGGGAGGAATGGCCCTCCTCTTTAATAAGGACTACAGTGGTAGAATAGCAGTAGTATATTATATATTCGCTTATGTTTATTTGTGAAGTGCTACCATTGTTGTATTGGCTATAAATAGATCTGCTTCAGTTCAGGTATTTATTATGCTATTGCACAAATTCAATTAGAAGTACCAACTGGTGTGGTTATTGTGTGGCGCGCTAGATACCGATTTATCGGAAGTGTGATTGCACTCTTGTAGATCTTTTATTCTTGCATGAGTGTTAATTTCCAGCAATTGGTTCAGCAACGATTTCTTCTTGTTTTATTTTGCTTCTAGTATGATGTATCGGCACAGATAGTGCAACTATAATTGAAATAAAAGAGGTCCCTGGATTGATAATTTATGTGTACTGCCTTAGTCAATTAACAGTGATTAAAACAGTTCAATAACAGTTATGCAAGGATAAGTCTGTAATAAAGATGCGAAGTCTGGATCTATAGATTAAGCAAAGAGGATTGTAATAAGGTCAAGAGGAAGACATCTCAGCAAAGAAGGGTACTATCTGTTTGGGTTCTCACCTATCTTGCATAACTCAGAAGTTACCTCAGCGTGAAAGGGAGAAAGGAGGTCAAGATCAGGGCCCCTTCCAGTTTTGGTCTTGGTCTACATTCATACCTCATATATATCGGAGGAGTGTAGTATTGTGCAAGGACTTTGTTCTTGAAAAGTGACACAAGTAAGATACAGAAAGAAGACTAACGAAGGGAACCAAAGGAGATAGAGAAGCATACTATTTGGAGTAGCCAAGTTAGAGACCGAATTTCACTAGTACTAGTGCAGAGCAGTGCAGAAAGGAAGATCAACCTAAGGAGCCTAGAAGAGTAGTGACAAGGGTCTTAGAGGCATACTGAAGTCAAGGGTCTGTGTCATGGTCACGATACTTGTCAATTGACGATCTATAAGAATAATTACTTTTGGGTTTTCCTCTCCAAGAGGGAGAGGGAAGAGCCAAAATTATGTGTCTCTTGTGTTTTGATAATTGACTTGATGAAATACATAATAAGCTAACAAAGATAAGTTCTAAGTAAAAGAAGTATATCAAGTTCACAATTAATTATCATAAAGGAGAAATTGAATTACAGAGATGGTCTACATTTGGTTTCTTCCCAGTGAATACTTCCTCGAGAGTCTGGTTGTCCAACGACTTGTGGGGACTTTGATTTTCAATATATATTGTTGTCTTCGTAGCTTCTCCCCACAAAAGTTTTGGTAAATCTTGATCACGTAACATCGCTTTTATACTTTCTTCAATGGATCGGTTCTTCCTTTCTGCAACTCCATTTTGCTCGGGATTATATGGGACTATACACTCCCTCTTAATCCTAGATTCCTTACAGAATGATATTATCACCATTATCAGATCTTGAAATTTTGTAAATACTTCATCCTTGGTTTTCATTAAGTAAACCCGGGTCTTTCATGAATGGTCATCTATGAATGTGACATAATATAGATGACCTCCAAGTGATTTAGGAGTCATAGGGCCACATACATCGAAATGAATGAGATCCAAGATTTCTTTTCCCCGTGAAGCACTGCTTCCAAATGGTCTCTTGGTATTCTTACCCAATGCACATCCCTTACAAACTCCTTCATGATCTTCTTTTAGTTCAGGACCCAGGTATCCCATCTACTATGGAACATAGAGTTGGGATAATCTTGAAATGAAGATGACCAAATATTTTATGCCATACTTCACATGGGCTAATTTCAATTTGAACCAAGGCTTGAGCTAGAGGAAATATCAGCCTGTAAAGTCTTCCTTATCAAATACTAATTACTCTAGCATTCTCTATACTTGAGTTTTTACTTCATACAACAACCTTTCCATCAATGAAAGTTATTCTATCACCCTTATCTTCTAGACTTGAAACAGAAAGTAAGTTCTTATGCAAGCTTGGAAAAAATAGGATGTTGTTGAGGTGAATGTTGCTTCCATTCTCCATCTCTATAGAAGTTGATCTAATACCTCTCACGAGATAGCTCTTGTTATCTCCAAGTTCCACTAAATAAGGAGATTTTCTCTTTGATAAATCTTCAATTGTTTGTGATGACCAGTCATGTGCCTATATGCACCACTATCAATTACCCAAATGCTTTCGTCTTGGAATGTGACAGTTAGTGCCGACAAGAGACCTTCATCCTTTTCCTTGATTACTTCCTTCTTTGAAGAAAATAAGGGACTCCATGCTTCCTTGATACCTTTCTTAAAATAGCTTGCTACCCTTGAACACTTCTTGATGAACTTCTTCAATGTAGAGGAGATCTTCATGATGCCCTTGGCCAACCTTAGATCTAATTCCATGTTGAGAATTCAATAGGGCAATGATTATATTTAATTCTCTTCTACTTGATAATTGCTTGTGTTTCCTTTTTACTTAATAGCTTTGTTCCTTATTATTATATGTTTGAAGCATCAAACAGCTACCAAAACAAGAAGAACAATGACACAGTATATAGCCTACAAATCAGGGCCAAAACCTCTCCTCTTGAGAGGAAAACCCGTAAATCTCTCCTCTTCCTTATAGATTCTTCAATTGACGAATTCCATGACCTTAAGACTAAGACCAATACCCTCCAAGACCAAGACCAACCTCTTGAGATGATGTGCCAACCTTGATCTAGTCAAACCCAGTAAAATCTCTTCTAATAGCACTTCTTCAACCTCCTACTGCAAGATTCTCGGCCTCCTACTGCAGATCTAAAAATTCCCCCCCCCCCCCGGTACAACTATGGTTGCCACACGTGGGAACTTCGATCTTCTTCTAGAGCCTTCCTCTGACCTTCGCTTGGCTTTCCCTTACTTTTGGAGCTTAAGAGAGACCCTTGGTGACCTTAGTTGGACCTCTTTGTCGTCCTTTCTCCAAGATCGAACTTGTAGACGGATGCCCTAGGTCTACTGCAGAAACCCTAGTCCTCTTTAGCACGTGTGAGAGAAAATAAGCTCAAACATAAGTCTCCTTTGTCCTCCTTCTTCGCTACTTCCTCCTTCCTCTTTCTTCACTAATGAGTGGTGAGTGAGTGTGCTTCAAAGTGGACGAATCCTCTTCTATATATAGGCTTCTTCAAGGGTGGACATGGCTCTTCCTTTATTCCAACTTGCTAACTTCCAAGCCGACTTGGCCTTGGAGGGTATTCCGACACTTTTTAAGACAAAATTAATTTTCTTTACAAGTTACAATGTGCCCAGTGGGGTCTTCAACTTATGACAATGACTCTTTTGAGTTCTTGACCTAGGACAAGTCCTATAAGCACTCAATGGGGTGTTTGATGTGAAAATTTTCTTGTTCATAATCCTACTGCAGCAACTGATTAGATTTCTTCTATTTGTTAATTTTTGAACAAATTATTTACTGTGTTCTACAGTAAATATCGAAACCCATACACTACAGCCTTCACAAAATAAAATACTATGGAAAATACAACGCAGGAAAGATAGAAACACACACAAATAACTCAATTATTTTTGGACTAAATGCCCCCAGAAAACCCCAACGTGGAAAAACCGGTGCAGCAGCTGAGGGTTTATATATTATGCAGTAGTAAATCTGAGTACAAACCTTTGGATGCCCAAACTCGCTATCCAATATAGAGAAATAATTGACAAACAATCTAGTGAGAAAATTCTCACTTCCACAGGCACTCCAGCATTGACCTTAGCTCTAAAAGAGTTGCTCTGTGCTACCTCTACGCAGTGACTGCATCACCCTATGTAGTTCTGTGGCACACAGCTAGAAACACTCGTTCTCCTCGCCTCTGATCTTCTGTTGTCTAGAATCTATACCCTCCTAACCTTCGAAAACTCTCTCCGGCTTCGAGCATTGAATCAACTTTGTCTCCCAGCAAAATTGTGTATCTCCTCTAAAGCACTGTGCAGCCTCAGCGTGGCATATGTGTTGCCTCTCTGTTATGCACTCACCGAATCTGGAAAACTTTCCTCCGGCCTTACTATCCCTGCCCCTCTCTCACTGCAATGAGCTCACTAGCTTTCTCTAGCAACTCAGCACTGCTTCTCTGGAAAATCGATCTACTAGCAAATTTGATCTCTCTCTCGATGTGTTCTCCAAGTACGCATCGAGTTCCTTCTTTTAATCTCTCGTTATAACATCAACGACCATGATTAGATCTTAATTAATGGCTAAGATTAATTTGGACTCGAACCACGCTTTGTCCAGAAGTTTCACACCCAACTTAACTAATACCTTCTAATTAATCATATTTCCTAAGTTCAGACTTAGGAAATATTAAATACTAAATAATTATTTTAATTAAGCCATCTCTGGGTGGAATTTCTCCAAACGATTTCTGGGTCTTGGAGAATGCATGTGTCTTAGCCTCTTTGCAAAATCTCAAGGCTAGATCACATCTGATGCTACAAAAATCAACACTCCCTCTTAGCGAGGAATGTGCTTTAGTACTGTTTCCCTCCTGATAGCAATATTCTGATTCTGCACCATCTCCTGCTGCGCTGCTGATGTCTGGCCTCACTGCCCACCAACCATTGTGCAACTTTGATTCTACACTGCATCTGTGTTGTTGTTGACTCTGTTGAACTGCTGTCAACTACTGCATCTACACTGCAACTATGTTGCTGCTGCTACTGCAACATCTGCAACTCCCTCTCATTTGTTGTTGCTGCAACTGAGAGATGCCCATCATACTGAACCAACTATGTTCAACTTGATGCATCTGTCACCCGAATCCTAATTGTTGCTAGTCTTTGCGCTGTCACTGAATCCATTACGTTGATGTTGACTCTGCACTGTGCCAACTCCACTGCAGCCAACTCTGCTTTGCACTGTTATGGGCTCCTGTAGCAAGGTCTTGATCCAAGAGGTGGACTCCTCAAGGATCCTACCCATTCTGTAGCACTTTGGTGCTACAAAACCAAATCACCCCACCTCACCCCCGGAGGTATCTCAGCGGATGCAACCTGCTGATCTTGCTTCTCCTCTTTGTCCTTCTTTCTGAGAGGACATTGAGTACTATAGTGGCCTAACTCTCCACATCTGAAGCATTTTATCTTCGAAACATCCTTCTTTCTTCTGCGCTGCTCTTGCTGCCCCTTTGATGCGAAAGCTGCATTTTCCTCCTCCTTCTCGAGCTCCGTCCCACTGTTGTTGCTGCCACTTATGGTGCTCTTCACCAAGTCTCTCCCCATCTCTTCCTATTGTAGATCAACCCACACTCTTTCCCAATCCGGCAACTTCTCTTTGCCTAGTATACTCTGGAAAAAGACTTTCCAATCCTCGGAAACACAGTTGAGGGCTAGTCGTACAAACTCTGTAGACTAAGGCGTTGACCCTACAGCGACCAATTGATCTTGGATATCCTGAAGTCTCGTAAGGAAGGGATCTATGTGATCCCCCTTCTGCATCCTAGTAACCCTCAGCTTCTCCTCCAAGTACATCTTTCGCTGCTCGAAAGATCCTTGATACAGCGTGCCTAGTGCATCCCACATTCCTTGGCAGTATCCTTGCCTACTATGTGAGATACCACATGATCCCGAACTCCATCGAGGATCATCCTCTTCACCTTCGCCATTTCTTTCTTGTAGGTCTTATGTTGATCTGGGTTCGTGGGTACAGCTACAACTGAACTAATATAAGTCTTGAGATCAAACTCGTCTAGAAGGCAAGTGATTCAAGCCTTCCAAATCACATAGTTGGATGCACCGTCCAACCGATTTTGATCTCTCAACCCAGTGGATGTCATCTCGCCAAACGAAAGTCGAACTCTGTCTCTTCTACTCTGCACAACTGCTAACTGGCTCAACGCACTCCCTGCTGGAGTGGATAAGTATGCTCTTGGCTACTGCTGCTCTGCGTGGAAAATTAGAATTTCTTGGCTAGAAATTCTCAGAGGACAAAATTCCATCAGTGTGCGTTGTTCTTCCCTTCTGACGTTATTCTGCCAGCAACTTCTGCCAAAATGACTGTGTCCCAATTGAAGATTTTCTCTGCACGAAAAACGCTGCAACTGCTCCCTCTACCTCTAACAATCCTCGATCTGGAAATTTTGTTTTGTCGACTCACTCAGAGACACAAATTTTCCTCAAAAACTGCCCTGCTGGCTAATGGACTGCGCAACCTTCTAGGGTTTCGAGCAGCTGCCTACGCAGTGCCTCGAAGCTCCCTCTCTCCTCCTGCAACTGAGCTCTTCCTACTTCCTCTGCGCTCTGATACCATGTGAAAATTTCATTACTCGAAATCCTACTGCAACAACTAATCAGATTTCATGTATTTGATCCTTTATGAACAAATTGTTTACTGTGTTCTACGGTAAATATCGAAACCCATACACTATAGCCTTCACAAAATAAAATACTGCGGAAGATACAACGCAGGATAGATAGAAACACACACACAAATAACTCAATTATTTTTAGACTAAATGTCCCCAAATAAACCTAATGTGGGAAAACCGGTGCAGTAGCTGAGAGTTTATATATTATGCAGTAGTAAATCTGAGTACAAATCTTTGGATGCCAAGACAAGTTATCCAATACACAGAAATAACTAACAAACAATCTAATGAGAAAATTCTCACTTCCACAGGCGATCTAGCACTGACCTTAGCTCTGAAAGAGCTGCTCTTCGCTGCCTCTGCGCAATGACTGCATCACCCTACGTAGTTCTGCGTCACACAGCTGGGAGCACTTGTTCTCCTTGCCTCTGAACTTCTGTTGTCTGGAAATGGTACCCTCCTAACCTCCAGAAACTCTCTCCAGCTTCTGGCACTGAATCAGCTTTGTCTCCCAGCAAAATTGCAGATCTCCTCTAAAGCACTATGCAACCTCTACGCTACCTCTCTGCTATACACTCACCAGATCTGGAAAAAATTCCTCTGGCTTTACCATCCCTACCCCTCTCTCACTGTAACAAGCTCACTAGCTCTCTCTCCGGCAACTCAACGCTGCTAGTCTAGAAAATCGATTTGCTAGCAAGTTCTATCTCTCTCACGATGTGTTCTTTAAGTGCCCATCGAGTTTCTTCTTGTAATCTCTCGCTGAGACATTGGCAATCATGATTAGATCTTAATCAATGGCTAAGATTAACTTGGACTTGATCCACGCCTTTAATAGCTTTTAATTAATCATATTTCCTAAGTTTAGACTTAGGAAATATTAAAAATTGATTAATTATTTTAATTAAGCCATCTCTGGGTGGAATTTCTCCAAACGATTTATGGGTCTTGGAGAATGGATGTGTCTTAAGCCTCTCTGCAAAATCTCAGGGCTAGAGCACACCTAATGCTACAAAAATCAACACTTGACCTATAAAATAAAGGACCTTGAAAATGAAACCCATGCTCCAAAAATAATAATAATATATTTTTTTCATTTTATAATTTACAAGAATGAAAAATACATTTCATACTTATGAAGACCAAACCTAGTTACACATTTTTCAACACTTGAGCCCAAGATTCTTGATCTTCATCCTTAAATGCTTCAACAACTGTGGGGTTTTCCAATAGCTTTTTCCTTTGGAGCTTCCAATTGATGACAAATTAGACAAATGTTAAGAGCGTTCAATAGCGTACATTGGCATCAATGACAACACCATTCAACACCTCATACATGACAAAATCCAATGGATACATTGAAATCCCCCCAATCATGAAAACCTGAAAACTATTAAGTCTACTAGATTTTGAATGGGATCTAAAATCTACTTTCTCCATATGAAATCTGATGTGGACAAAACCATTCTCAAACATCCTGGGTCAATTAATGGTAATGTTAAGAATTTAAGTAAAAGTATGAAAATAACTTTTACTTGACATTATCATTAATTGCATAGCATTAGTAGGACCTGGACAAATCCACTTCCCAACACTTGGAATCCCTGCTAACATTGCTTAATCGCCCTTAGCTGCACTCCAAAACCTTTGAAAGCTCCAAACCTGTGACTGAATTGCAAGAGAATGAGGCAGTAAATCGATTTTAAGATGCTTTTTTCACTGGACAAGTGTCCAAATTTTGAGACACCAGTAGGGCTCGTGTCTGACACCATTCAAACTTGCATCCTACGAACATGACACGAGTAACTCGAATTGGAAATGTGTCACCCATGTGTCATATCCGACACGGGGGGAGGACGTGTCATGTTACTTAGCTAATAACTTAGAAGCCATACTGTCAGTGGCTGTAATAACTCCTGAAATCCTTTTTATTGAATCTAACCTAGAAAATGGTTTGGCTCAGGTATTAATAGGGCTGGTTCCACGAAGAGGTCATCTTTCTATCAAGTCAGATACTACAAAATCAACTAGAAGATTTGAAGGCAAATGTAAGATTAGAAGAGTGACAATAAAGACAAACTGTTACCATCCATATATTATGTGAACCTCGGTGCCTCCTTAAAATTCTAGACTTAGATTTTTCAACTCTAATACAACATCAAAAATGCTATGGAAAGTTGTTTTCCATAATGGTCTGGATCAGTTGTCAATATCCTTGGCTTCCTGAATAGGTACAGAATCGATCAGAACACCAAAGGTTCATCCCAGGTATGAACAGTAAACCGAGGAACCTGCAATTATCTATTGTGTCAAATCCCCGTCTTTCGTCAAAAACATTCGGAGTTTTTTGCTCCACCATGGAATAAAGAATACCATATTGTGTTACTGCATGCACTTCAAATCTGTACATATATTAATTTGCAAAAGCTACTAAACAGTTGATGGTTTCCAACAGCGTTACGAGAATTGCCAATTCAAAGAAAAAACGTTTTTTAACTGCTCGGCAACTTTGCTGGTTCTACCCCAATTTTCCCCAATTTTATTTTTTGGAACCTTGTTGAGTTAGTGCCGTATGACATAAATGACTTTTGCAACGTCAGTTTCCAGCCCATGTTGTAATTTACTAAATACAATGTACATCCTCCTTTGTGCACATATCACTGCATCAAGAACTCTATGAGCAAAGTAAAAAATTGGAAAGGGGTTGTAACAGAGCCAATTGTGTCAATTGTTCAACGAAATTTGAATAATGACACTGACATGCCCCATGTCAAGTTGGTATTAATGACATCTAGTTTTGCAAGATCCCCTGTGGAAACTCGCCGGAAATTATTGCAGAAAAAACAAAAGTACTTGGGTCATTTTACAATAGCACACCCATCTGAACAAGGGTCTGATATGGACCTCGATGTTGCAAGCCATTTATATGACCAGAAGATGTCAATGTCGATGTTCGAGACACATCTAGAACCCAGGTTTAGAAGCATCTGTGCTGGTGTCTGTAATCAATACATCCTATGCAATGTTTAGATTTAATACACTATTACATACACACAAACACAGTGTTTATAACCTCAAGGGTTAGCTCAATTGTTAGATGCTCTTGTGCTAATGTCACAGAGGTTTCAGGATCAAATCTCATTGCCCCATGCCCATAGATGTATAGCATATGGTGACAAGGTGTTAATGTCACAGAGGTTTCAGATCAAATCTCATTGCCCCTTGCCCATGGGTGTAGAACATATGGTGACAAGGTGTTATGTTGAGCCACTCCGTGCTGGTGAAAAGGTCAAGGGTTCAAAACTCTGTGGGCAAGAATCCAGCCATGCTAAGTGCTAGTGGCCCAGACTGAGTGCAATCCCGGGTAATGGATCAGGTGATTTTGACAACTTAGATACCCCTGTAATGGATCAGGGGATTTTGACAACTTAGATACCCTGAGTCTCCGCTACGGCACAAAGCACTCATTTCAGGACTCACATAAAACAAAAACTCATTGTCCCTTGGGGTTTACCAATCAACTATGCAGTTGGCAGTGAATCCACCTTCCATCCTGAGATTCTGGAGATGAAGGGGAAGCTCCAGGTGGGTCGGGAGGGTGCCAGCACCCCATTCTTCACTTGAGTGTCTGAGGGTGGGATGAGATTATTCCCACCCTCAGACACAGAATGTTGACACAGAATGTTTATGGATCCCCCATTTCTATCTGAGCTGTAGAGCTGCAAGCACATACTACAAAATGCAATGGTACAGAGGCATATTACATGTGTCTATGCTAGTGTCCGTAATCAATGCACTCAATGCAATATGTAGAATTAATACAATATTACATATACACACAAACACAGTGTTTGTAACCTCAAGGGTTAGGTTAGCTCGATTGGTGGATGTTCTTGTGCTAAGTCCATAAAGGTCTCAGGAGCAATTCCCACTGTCGCCTTGCAGTTAGCAGTCAATCCACCTTCCATCCTGAAATTCGGGAGAAGAAGGGGGAGAGCTCCGTAGGGGCTGGGATAGTACCAGCACCTCCATTATTTGCTTAATTTGTGAAGGTGGGGTGAGATTATTAAAAAATAACACAGAATGGTTATGGATCTCCTCACTCCTATCTGAGCTCTAAGTAACATAGTACAAAGCGCAATGGTAGATAGGCATATTAGTCTAACTGCTTTATATAACTATGATTACACCAATAGCCTTTTTCCTCCGATTTTCTTTGCACAAAATTGTGAAAGGAAATTTGGGGGACGAAATAGATATCATAATTAAAACAGCATGCTGCTAACATTATAACCAGAATGCTATATCAAACCATGAGAATTGAATTTTGTTAAACGTTTGAAGAATTCGTGACATGTGTGTTGTTGTGTGCACGGAAGATTGGCAATATTACCAGGGATTGAGTGACAATCATGTCTTTCCTGAGGCGAGAAAAGAGTGATATAGTGCAGATTATCAACACCACCAGGGCTACGGATAACCTCCCAGCCAATACTTTTATGCCTGCACTGAATTGCCGCAGCTGTCTACTCCCCAGCTGCCCTCTCCTTGGTACAACTTCATAGCCATGTGCAGCTAATCCCCTGATACACAAAAACCCAACAATATAATAAAACCTAAATGAGCTCAAACAATGCAGAAATTGTGTAAGTTTTTACCTTCTCATTGTCTTCAAATGCCGTTGGTCTTGATCGTGAAACTGAAGAAACTCAGACCCTCTCACCGAAATTGGATCTGACCATAACCCACATGGAAAAAATGTATCTGTATGCGATTCTCGATGTGAGATCTAACGAAAACATCAATCTGCGAAGGCGTACGTAGATCTGATGGGTTCTCCTCGGTCCCTTCCTCGAAAGCTTGCAAAGCTCATTATGTGTCTTATCATTTATGGTCTTGTTCAGTTGGGATGTGAAGGTCAGGCATACAGTAAACATTTTTAAAGGCGAGAGAAGTCTTTCAGATCGAACAGCATAGAAAAGGAAATTTCAATTTTAAATTATAAAAAACTATGAACAAGTACACGTGTGCTCGGGAAGGGCTCCATAAAGTCTCGATTTTGTGTGTTCGAATTTGTTGGTACAAATTAGTTGACATGACATATAAATGAGGTTTGTGTTACAACAACTAAGATTGTTATTATTGAGAAGTGCAAAAATTAAAAAATAGGAAATCAGAATTAATTTGTTTTCTTGTAAATATTTTGTTTAATAAGGAATGTAAAATTGCAAGGAGAATCTTGAAAAAGAGGCAAGGAGAAGATGAATGTAAAGTTATATAAGCAGATACTAAAAAGGAAAAAAGATGAGTTCATGTAAGCAAAGTGAGAAGAGTTAATATATCTAGGCAAGAATAACTCAAAACTTTTCTAGCAAGAACTTCAACCAAGGAAGAAGCAAATCGAAAATAATATTACAGCTAATCAATGGTTTGAATATGGAAGACAACTCTATGAGAAAGAATCAGAGGTTGAGCCTCCCCTAGGGCTCAACACAATTACAAAGCTCTTCACATTATAGGAGGTGGAGATTGGAATTAAAAAGGTGAAAACAGGAAAGGCAAAAGACTTGGTTGAACTTCAAGCAGAGTATCTAAAATGGGGAAGGAACACTCTTGCACCGCACATCATGGAAATATTCAACAACATCATTCAACAAGGATTCCCAAGAGATTGGACAACTAGCATAACAATACCTCTTTTTAAAAGTGGATACATTAATAATCCGTTCAATTATAGAACCATTATGATGAATCCTTTATTTGCAAAGCTTTTCGGCAGCATGGTAAAAGATAGAATCAATAAGTGGGCAGAAGTAAAAGAAAAGAGGACAAAAGGACAAGCGGGTTTTAGGCCGAAGCATTCTACAGTGAATCACGGCATCACGTTGAGACACATTATTGAAAAGGTTTGGGGGGATACAGAAGAAGTATTATGTTGTTTTGTTGACTTCAAAAAGGCATTTGACACAGTCCCTAGAGATAAGTTGTGGCATAGAATGGAAGAACTTGAAATTCCTTTATATTATAGAGTTGTTGTCCATAGACTTTATGAAGAGGTGAAAGTCAAACTTAGAACCTTAACAGGTATTTCATAAAGTTTTAGAAGTGACATTGGAGTCAAGCAAGGTTGCCCTCTATCCCCTACTCTTTTTGGTTTATATATTGATAAACTGGAAGAGTGGCTAAATGTGCAAGGTGGGGATGGTGTTCGGTTTGGGGAGTTTGTGATAAAGCTTCTTTTATATGCTGATGATCTTGTATTGATTTCTAAATCGGCCCATGGATTGCAGATGCACCTATATGCCCTTGAGCATTTTTGTAGGGCAGTGGGGATGCAAGTCAATATTAGCAAGACCAAGATAATGATTTTCTCTAATAAAAGGAAGCAGAGTCATTATATCTTCTTCTTTGAAGGCAACACTCTTGAAGAAGTAAATGAGTACAAATACCTCGGGATCGATTTCAACAACAAACTTAATTGGGAGGATTGTAGAAAGAAGAGAATTATAGGGAGGTGGAAAGTCTTATATGCTCTTCAAAACAGATGTAGAGAGACAGAGTTATGGGATTGGAAAATGATTAAAATTCTTTTTGGACTCCTAGTTTGTTCAGTATTGTTATATGGATGCGAATTGTGGGCTAACAGCACCCCTGTCTCAAAATGGAAGCAAATTGAGAAATTCAAAAACGTTTGATCATGAGCAAGTTCAAAATAAAAATTTTGGTACCTTATGAGATAATGTTGAGTGAAATAAGAGCAACTCCCATCGAAGTAATTGCTATGGTGCGGCTCATAATATATCTAAAAAGAATTGAGCAAATGGGAGTAGGTAGATGGCCTAATGTTATCTTCAAGGAAGGCATGAGCGAAAGAAAGAAAACATGGATGAGAAAAAACTACACATGGATGCAAAAATGGAATATCTACCTCAATGCTTGTCCCACAAATAGCAAGGAGCTAAAGAATTTTGTTATGGAGAAGTTCGTAAACAGGTATGCGGAAAAGAGTTGGGTAGAAAGAAGAAGTACTACATCGAAGAATTCAACCCTACGTATGATCTCCAACAAAAAGAGTACTTTGGAGCAAACATTCCGTGGAGGGCAAATATTCTTATTGCTCAATTAAGAACCAACTCGCATCATCTTTAGTGTGAAACAGGACGGTGGAAAAGGCCTAAAGAAGCTTGGGAAGAACGAGCGTGTACATTTTGCACGTCTGGTGCAGTGGAATCAGAAAAAAATTTCATTTTGGAATGTAATGCGTTCAAAGACATCAGAGAAATTTATGGGAATATGTTAGCATCGATTTCTTGGCATTGCCTTTTCAGTAATGAGATTGTTGGAAGGTTGGTCCAGCTCATCATCAATCTGAACAAGAAAAGGACTGAAATGCAAAAGGAAAAAAATAGGGAATTGTAGTCCCATAGACTAGTTTTAGTCTCAAGGACGTTAAAATTTCATTTCATTCCATTTCATATATATTTCTAGGAGTGTTATTATGTGATATATATTTTTAACTATTGTTTGTATCTCTTGAGTGGGCTTAATGGTTAAGAGCATGTGTTTCCTCCTAAGAGGTCACAGGTTCAAAACCAGAGGGGGTTAGAGTATGTATGCCTTTGTAGACTTGGCAGTTGAATCATTGCGTGGAGGTGGGTCCTTTGTCCCACAAACAAGGGGGTCTCATACACCAGTTTGGTGTCTCGCTTGGCCGTCACCTTAAAATTGGATAATAATAATATCGAGCAAAGGAATGCCCATAAGAGAAGTGGGAGTATGGAAGTAAGTAAAAATCAACATTTAAGTAAAATGTTATCAAATAAATTTAATTTACATTTCTAATTGCAACACCTAAAACATGTCTATATGTTGCTTAAAACATAGATTCATCTCTTTTCACATTCTACATATTCAAAAGGGGCAAATTATTCTAACACGAGAAAATTGTACAATCTTCAAGACAAAAGTGGAGAAACTAATTCAGAAGGAGAAAATTGGTTTCCAAAGATTCAACAGTCGTGAGTTAACAAATAATTCAAAGGGCACTTAAGCAGTGCAAAAGAGAAAAAAATAGGAAATCAGAATCAAATTGTTTTCCTGTAAATGCTTAGTTTGATGAGGAACGCAAAATGGCAAGGAGAACTTTGAAAAAGACAAGCAAGGAGAAGATGAATGTAAAGTTATATAAGCAGATACTAAAAAGGAAAAAAGACGAGTTCATGCAAACAAGGCGAGAAGAGTTAATATATCTAGGCAAGAATAACCCAAAGCTTTTATGGAAGGAACTTCAACCAAGGAAGAAGAAAATCAAAAATAATATTATAGCCAATCAATGGTTTGAATAAGCAAGACAACTCTATGAGAAAGAATCAGAGGCTGAGCCCCCCACCCCCCCGGGGCTCAGCACAAGTACAAAGCTCTTCACGTTATAAGAGGTATAGATTGGAACTAAGAAGCTAAAAACAAGAAAGGAAAAAGACTTGGTTGAACTTCAAGTAGAGTATCTAAAATGGGGAATGAACACTCTTGCACCGCACATCATGGAAATATTCAACAAGGATTCCCAAGAGACTAGACCACTAACCTAGAAATACCCCTTTTTAAAAGTGGTGAAATTAATAATCCTTCCAATTATAAAACCATTATGATCAATCCTTTGTTTGCAAAGCTTTTCGGCAGCATGGTAGAAAATAGAATCAGTAAGTGGGCAGAAGTAAAAGAAAAGAGGGCAAAAGGACAAGCGGGTTTTAGGCCGAAGCATTCTACAGTGGATCATGCCATCACGTTGAGACACGTTATTGAAAAGGTTTAGGGGGGTAAAGAAGAAGTGTTATGTTGTTTTGTTGGCTTCAAGAAGGCATTTGACACAGTCCCTAGAGATAATTTGTGGCATAGAATGGAAGAACTTGAAATTCCTTTGCATTATAGAGTTGTTGTCCATAATCTTTATGAAGAGGTAAAAGTCAAAATTATAACCTCAACGGGTATTTCATAAAGATTTAGAAGTGACATTGGAGTCAAGCAAGGCTCCCCTCTATCCCCTACTCTTTTTTGTTTATATATTGATAAACTGAAAGAGTGGCTAAATTTGCAAGTTGGGGATGGTGTTCGGTTGGGGGAGTTTGTGATAGGGCTTCTTTTATATGCTTATGATCTTGTATTGATTTCTAAATCGGCCCATGGATTGCAGATGCACCTATATTCCGTTAAGCATTTTTTTAGAGCAGTGGGGATGCAAGTCAATATTAGCAAGACCAAAATAATGATTTTCTCTAATAAAATGAAGCAGAGTGAGCATGTGTTCTTCTTTAAAGGCAACATTATTGGAGAAGTAAATGATTACATATGCCTCACGATTGATTTCAACAACAAACTTAATTGGGTGGACTGCAGAAAGAAGAGAATATTAGGAGGGTGGAAAGCATTATATGCTCTTCAAAACAGATGTAGAGAGGCAGAGTTATGGGATTGGAAAACAATTAAACTTCTTTTTGGATCCCTAGTTTGTCCATTGATGCTATATGGGTGTGAATTATGGGCTAGCAGCACTCCTGTCTCAAAATAGAAGCAAATTGAGAAAATCAAAAAACGCTTGATCATGAGCAAGTTCAAAATATAAAGTTCGGTACCTTATGAGATAATGTTGAGTGAAACAGGTGCAACTCCCATCGAATCAATTGTTATGGTGCGACTCATAAGGTATCTAAAAAGAATTGAGCAAATGGGAGTAGGTAGATGGTCTAATGTTATCTTCAAGGAAGGCATGAGTGAAAGAAAGAAAACATGGATGAGCCAAAACTACACATGGATGCAAAAATGGAATATCTACCTCAATGTTTGTCCCACAAATAACAAGGAGCTAAATAATTTTGTTATGGAGAAATTTCGTAAACAGGTATGGGAAGAAGAGTTGGGTAGAAAGAAGTACTACATTAAAGAATTCAACCCTACATATGATCTCCAACAAAAAGAGTACAATGGAGCTAACATTCCGTGGAGGGCAAAGGTTCTTATTACTCAATTAAGAACCAAATCGCATCAACTTCGGTGTGAAACAGGATGGTGGAAAAGGCGTAAAGAAGCTTGGGAAGAATGAGTGTGCACATTTTTCACGTTTGGGGCATTGTGTGAAATTTTCAACCTAAAAATCTACATTTTCAGTGATAGATTAATTTTTCCTACTTATTACTTCAATAATTTATTTACATTAATCTATCAGTAAACTTCGAAATAAGTACTACTGCAACATTCACAATTATATATGCATAGAAGTAAACATTCAAGAACATAAGCATAAGAACCAATCACATGTACACAATTCTTTTTGGACAAATGTCCCTGGAAAAACCCAATGCCAGAAAACCGGTGCAGCAGATGAGGGTTTTATTAATATTCTTCAACAATTGAATCTTTACAAGGAATACACTAGCAGATAAAATCTGAAAGCACCTGAGACAGAATTCTCGGCTCCTCCCGACAATTTCCTGACACCCTGATCAGCCTATGCTTCCCTTTGTGCTTGTCTGCGTGTTTCTCTGTGCAATCCTTGTGTTGGACTGCATAAGTTTGTGTAGACTCTTCATGGGTTCACTACACTGCAGCCCTACGTTGCCTCCTGTGACCCACTGCGTCCCTCTATCCTTGAGTTCAGTCACTGTTGACTCCCTCCTCCTTTTGCTTCCGCAACTCTTTGCCTTGCAACTCTCCCACTGAGATCGAATTCTATTCCTTCATAATTAATCTCCTTCGGGTACTGAGTGTATGCCCAACTTATTTTCCAAATGAATCTCAAGCCTTCTTTTATAATCTTCTTGTTGATGAATCAATGGCTAAGATCAAAACTTGACTTGATCTTTTTTTCTAGAAGATTCTCACTCTGTCTTGTTAATACCCTTTAATTATTTTATTTCCCTGAGTTTAGACTTAGGGTCTCCATTAAAAAAATTAATTATTTTAATAAGACATGAACCGAGTGGAATTTCCACAAACATCTTTTGGGTTCTTTGGAATACTGATGTCGAAGTCTCCTCACAAGGTTTGAGACTTAGAACATTTTTCGATGCTACAAATATCAACACTCCCTCTTAGCGAGGAAAGTGTTCCAGCAATATGCCTGCTGCTCTGCTTTTGAAGCATCCTCTGCGTTGTTGATCTATGGACGCTGCCCCTCATCTGTTGCGCTGCTGCCTTTTGTACTACTGCCCATGACACTGCTACTATCACTGTTGTATATGTACTGCAGCTCCCTCTAAATCATGATTCTATCCATTCCTGCTACTGGAATGGATTCTTACGCATCCCCATCTTCTCTCTGAAGTAGACAAACTTGGTCTTCCCCAAAGCCTTTGTGAGAATGTCTCCCACTTGTTCTCCTGTTGGAGTGTACTGCAATTGTGCAACTCCTTGTTGGACACAATCCCTAATGAAGTGACACCTGATGTCAATGTGCTCCGACCGATCATTAAACACAAGATTTTCAGAGAGCTTGATGCAACTCTGATTATCACATAAAATATTGGTCGCTTCCATTTTCTCCTTTAGTAGGTTCACAAGCAGTTTCCAAAGACATATGGCCTCATACGAAGTTGTGCTAGTTGCCATATATTCAGCTTTCGTTGAGCTCAATGCCACAGATTTATGTTTCTTGCTGCACCAGGAAGGCATTCCTGGTCCCAGACTGAAACACTACCCATTGGTACTCTTCCGATCTACTGGACTCCCAACCCAATCTGTGTCGATGAACCCACTCAACCTGACATCATTGCTACGGGTGTACTTCAATCCAAGCTCGACTGTCCCTTGAAGGTACCTGAGAACATGCTTGGTTGATGCCCAATGAGCCCTCTTAGGTTCTACCATGAACTGTGTTAGGCCCCCTATAAAATTTTTGACAAGCAAAACAGGGGGCTAAATTATTGTTGAGACTTCAAGGAATGCATTTCCCTTGCAAACACATCATCCTTGAAGCCTCTTTGTGCCTTTTGTCCTCTGACAAAATCCTTTCTGCTGAGTTCCATTATAAAGCCTCTCTGTTTGTGAAAGAAATTCCCAAAGGCCTCCTTTCCCCTTTATTCCCCCTTCTATTTCCCTTTTACCCTCTCAGTCCTCCCAAAATCCCCCTAAAATTCTACCCCCACCCTTTGTTTAACCTTTTTCCCCTTCCCCCCTATGTCGTTCCCTTCCATAGCTTTCAAATTCTATTAAAATGGGCTAAACCCACTTTCCGACCTTATTATAAGGCCTAGCCCCTTTACCGCAAGCCCCTTGAACCACTTTCCCACCCATGTGTCCAAGCGCCAGGACCAAGCGCTTAAGTCCTGAGCGCTAATCGCAATCGGAATAGTCGGAGGGGCGAATTCCTTTGTAACATTGAAAAAAAAGCCGATGCAATTGTTTTATTACAATAAGCCCGCGGCACATTTCACACCGTTGATCTATCTCCCCGATCCAACGGTTGAGCGTTGATCGCACTCCCCGCCCAATCGCAATCGGAACTTTGGAGCAGTGCCACTCTTGTTTCCCCCCGATTGCGATCTCCAGATCACATTCTCCACCGTCGATTCTTCTCGCTAATCCAACGGCCCCGCGCTAATCGCTCCATCCCAATCGCGAAGTTCAATCGCAACCCCTCTTCCGCGCCTCCCAATTGTTATCCCCCGATTGCTCTCTCCACCGTTGATTCGTCCCGCGATCCGACGACCATCGCTCAATCGCATTTCCCCTCCGATCGCAACCACAAGTCCTTTCCTCTATCTCCCGATCCAATCCCATCCTTTCATTTCCCCGCCGATCCAACGGACAGCGCTCAATCGCAGGTCCCCTTCCGATCGCAATCGCAAACCTTCTCGTCCGACTCCCGATTGCGATTACTCTGTTTCGATCCCGTCTGTCCATCCTCCCCGCCAATCCAACGGCCATCACTTAATCGCTCCATCTCTCCAATCGCAATCGGAACTTTTGGAATGTGCGTTCCGATCTCCACCCGCTCTGATCTCCGATTGCGATTAGACCCCGGGCCCACCGTACTGCTCCCTGCCTATTCATATAGTGTGAGGCCCTTCCCTTGGTTAATTGAAAATTCATATTATTTCGGTTTTTCAAAGGGTTTTTCCCATCGCATTGCAGGTTTTGTGCTTATCACTTTGCTTCCCTCCCTCTCCCGATTTGCGATTGCGATTCGTACCCAGTCCCACCTCGTACCATCTTTCCCGTCTGCTTCATTGTTATTTCATGTATTTCCTTCGTATTCCCTCCCCAAGCATTCAACCTTTGGGTTTCACACCAATAACCATTTCTTCTGCCATTCTCCATTATTTCCGCTAAACACAGAGAGGCCAATTCAGCGGCCAAACGAGACAGCGGAGGCGGATTAGAAGGGATTTGAGCCTGTAATTGAAGATTAACGGTTATAATCCCGCATTTAAGGATCGAAGCACAGTTTGAAGACTTAAGCACGCAAAGAGTCTTATTTGTGTTTAATATTAGCAGAACGTTTTCTCCAAGCATACACCATTCCTACAGAAATCTCCATGCCTCCTCGAGCCCTGAAACGATTAATTACACTGACTGAAGCTCATTTAAGACAGTCAGGCGGCAATTATGAGGTAGGGAGAGACCTGCAGATCATCCCGTCCTGTTCATTTATTCCAGAAGGCAGCGCAGAGTGCCGGACAGCCGAAGGACTCCAGATGAACATCAGAGGTCAATCTTGGCCTGACAGAGTCTCCCAGAGCAGATTACAAAGTACAGCAGAACGCCATTAAGCAGAATGGGCTCGGCATCCTTCGCCATTCTGTCTTAATTGATCTCATTTAATTTGTATCTACTCCTGCTGCTCTCTCTTTCTCTCATTTTTCTCCTATAAGAAATCCCTGAGAACTATTGTAAAGGTTGTTGTTCAGTTGCTGGGGACTTGCTATTAGAGGGATTCACTTTGGACTGTGGAACAGTCTTGGGAGGGAGTAGCAGAGTAGCTATATGTAGTAGGCTGGGAGGAGAAAGTCTGGACTATATTAGCCATTGAGCTCAGTGTACATGTCTAGTTTTGCATCAATTAATCTAAGCACATTTCACAGGATCCTGGTCTATTACTATTGGTGATGTTTTTCTTGACTTTGTTTATTACATTTCCATGCTGTTTCATGTTCTTTCGGTAGGCAATAGAAGTATAACATAGGATTCACCCTTGTTAGGTGCCCTATGTTTCCTGCTCTCCCTACCTTTAATGTTTTATGCTTAATGTGTGATCTGAGAATTGGTTTCAGTCAATTTAACCAGTGTAGTGGATGTTATTGCCTGCTCTCTGATGTATGAATTGGATGGATCAGTTCTTAGATGTTCTTGTTGGGTTTAAGCTGGAAGGTTTGGGAACACTGGGGATTAGAGTTAGCCCTGTCCACTAGGATCCTTGCGTGACCAGCGTACCTTTCTAAGATCCCTTTGTTTATCTTATCTCTGTTTTCCCTAAAGCAAACCTGGAGTTAAATGACCTCTGGTCCGATCTATAAGCAAATTTCCTTTGTCCTCGAGAGATTTTAGAGTATGTCCGTTGGGGGTCCTGAGTTAAATGACCTCCTGTTCCATCTGCAGACATAAATTTGGTTGTCTTTCCTTCTTCCAATTCTTTCCTTAATGTTCCATTCCACCATCTAATCTAAAAGATCCTTTAGTATCGCATGACTTACCCTCGAAGGCTCCCAGCTAGTGGTTGCAAGTAATTTCCTTTCATGACTCCATAGCCCAATGGATGGCACTTTCTTGACCTATCCTCTTTGCTGAAGTATCCTGCTGCTATGTTCCTTTCCTCCCATTACTTTCTCAGCCTATGATCTTCTGGCTCAACCCATAAACCAACCAACCAAATCATTTTAAACACCCCTATGCACTTCATAACTAGCCTAATATCTCATTTTGAGCTTCAAAGAAATATCATTCTTTGCTCTATTTGGAGAGATCCCTCTCCGAGTCCAGGAGGGCTAGATCCTAGGGCCCAAAAGTGGTTCTGATGTTGTCTCATCTTTTGGTCTTGCCAATCTGGCCAAAACATGGGAGTCGCCAACATAATGGCGACTCCGCTGGGGAGAGACCACTGTTCCTTTAGATTGGCTTTTCATTGCTGATGGTGGACAGCATCCTGCTTCAAACATTCATATACATCCACCTGGCGACTCCACACTCCCTACGATCCAAAGACCCAATGACTCCACTGGTGAAGGACACTGAACTGGTTGAGAAGAAGCAGTAGCCTTCTTTGCAAAATCATGAATCCAAACATGGACAGGGATACAAAGTATGATGCTTTGTATGATAAATTATGTGGAATAACAGAGATGTTTGGTAAAGTGCTGGAGATGTACATGGCTAATATGAGTGCAGATGATGATTATTTTGAACAGCCCATGTCTTCTTCAGAACAAGAACAAACTCAAGACCAAGAAGATGAGCAAGGCATGTATGATGCTCAAGAATCTATGGAAGGCGAAGAGGAAAGTGATCAAGAGCTGCCTGATTGCGTACCTATGCCTTGTGTTACGCTGACCAGAGAACATCAGATCCTAATAGCGAAAGTTAATATGGAACGCTGCCTTGAGGAGACAAGAGACCACATGGAGGAGGCAGAGTCTGATGAAGAAGAAGAGGCTCAAGAAAACATCCCGCCTCCCGGTCAGCTAATACAAGAGAATGAGGACTGATGTTATTCTGGCCATGATGAGAGGGAAACCCCTCTTTTGACAGAAGAAGAGATTGATCGAATATTAAACCAGCGGCCCACCTCCAAAATCTTTTGTAGAACACACGCTCCTTCTCATTCAGCTCCTGAGTTTGATGATTCAGATTCAAAAGACTCCTCTGTGGATCAGGACGAAGAAAGACTTGCTGTGCGCCCAGAATGGTTGACTTGGTCAAGTCCGCCTATTTATGACACTGATGGCGAGAGCCACGACAGTATAATAGCAGATGAAGATTCTTTGAATCTTTGGTCTACTCTACTACAGACCATCAGTGAGACTGGAAGCCAGCGGCCTTCTTTTTCAGAAAATGAGGAGGAAAGCAAAGAAGAGATTTGTGAGCAGGATGAAAGCAAAGAGCCTTCCCTTGAAAAAGAGGAGGTAACGGAAGACATCCCTGCTCATGAATGCATAAAACTTTTCACAGAGCTCAGCACATCAGAGAAGAGTATACCAGAGCTCCAAGAGGACTCAGCTCCAATATACGATGAGTCCTCCAGTTCAGAAGATGAAGGAGACACTCTACCCCAAGAGATTCTTTTTCTCCATCCGGTGGAAGAAGAAGAGATCCCGGTTGAAGCCAGCCTGCCAGATATTCATAGCCAGGTATCTTTTCATGATCCTTATGCACATTTCCTGCAGACATATGAAGAAGGATCAAAGGTCTTTTTGAGCAGCGGGTTGCAAGAAAAAAGAAAAATTTTCAAGGCTGTTGTTTTTGAACAAAAAGAGTGGGAGTTGCCCTGCCTATCCAGCATGCTCAAGGAGTTGAGCAAGAGGGACCAGCCATGGGATCGTTTGATGGACTGGTTACATTGGAAGACAATGTTTGTAAGTTAGACTTGTAAATAGTCCAGTTAGAGTAGGGTAGGTAGGAAAGCTCAATAAAGCTCAGTATGTGAGCATGTAGTTAGTTGTTTTAATTTCTGCAAAGTCCAGCAAGTCAGACAGTCTAATCCTGGCTTGACTATTTTCAATTTCTGTTTTAGAATGTAGAGAAGAAACCCGCTAGACAGTCTAATCCTAGCAGGTAGTAGTTTAGGTAGAGAAACTATGAGACCAACAGTCTAATCTGGTCTCATGGAGTAATAAGGGTATAAATAGAATAGATTTGTTTTCCTGTTTGTAAAAATTTGATGATGTAAGGGGTCTGCAAGTCCAAATGCACCCAGAAGAAAATGCTAGGACTATAGTGTGGGTAGGTAGTTGTTTGGGAGAATGTTACTGCTGATATGATGTCTTCATGACTTGTGGCAACTGATCAAAGAAATAAAAGGATGGTTCAAGCAGCAGGCATCTGGCCTACACCAAAGATCAATTTCTGAATTCTTGACTCCTTCAAGAAGAAGCCATCCCCATGTGGAGCCACTGTTAGCCCCCCTATAAAATTTTTGACAAGCAAAACAAGGGGCTAAATTATTGTTGAGACTTCAAGGAATGCATTTCCCTTGCAAACACATCATCCTTGAAGCCTCTTTGTGCCTTTTCTCCTCTGAAAAAATCCTTTCTGCTGAGTTCCATTATAAAGCCTCTCTGTTTGTGAAAGAAATGCCGAAAGGCCTCCTTTCCCCTTTATTCCCCCTTCTATTTCCCTTTTACCCTCTCAGTCCTCCCAAAATCCCCCTAAAATTCTACCCCCACCCTTTGTTTAACCTTTTTCCCCTTCCCCCCTATGTCGTTCCCTTCCATAGCTTTCAAATTCCATTAAAATGGGCTAAACCCACTTTTCGACCTTATTATAAGGCCTAGCCCCTTTACCGCAAGCCCCTTGAACCACTTTCCCACCCATGTGTCCGAGCGCCAGGACCAAGCGCTTAAGTCCTAAGCGCTAATCGCAATCAGAATAGTCGGAGGGGCGAATTCCTTTGTAACATTGAAAAAAAGCTGATGCGATTGTTTTATTACAATAAGCCCGCAGCACATTTCACACCGTTGATCTGTCTCCCCGATCCGACGGTTGAGCGTTGATCGCACTCCCCGCCCAATCGCAATCGGAACTTTGGAGCAGTGCCACTCTTGTTTTCCCCCGATTGCGATCTCCCGAGCACATTCTCCACCGTCGATTCTTCTCGCTAATCCAACGGCCGCGCTAATCGCTCCATCCCAATCGCGAATTTCAATCGCAACCCCTCTTTCGCGCCTCCCGATTGTTATCCCCCGATTGCTCTCTCCACCGTTGATTCGTCCCGCGATCCGACGGCCAGCGCTCAATCGCATTTCCCCTCCAATCGCAACCGCACATCCTTTCCTCTGTCTCCCGATCCAATCCCATCCGTTCATTTCCCCGCCGATCCAACGGCCAGCGCTCAATCGCATGTCCCCTTCCGATCACAATCGCAAACCTTCTCGTCCGACTCCTGATTGCGATTGCTCCGTTTCGATCCCGTCCGTCCATCCTCCCCGCCAATCCAACGGCCATCGCTTAATCGCTCCATCTCTCCAATCGCAATTGGAACTTTTGGAATGTGCGTTCCGATCTCCACCCGCTCCGATCTCCGATTGCGATTAGACCCCGGGCCCACCGTACTGCTCCCTGCCTATTCATATAGTGTGAGGCCCTTCCCTTGGTTAATTGAAAATTCATATTATTTCGGTTTTTCAAAGGGTTTTTCCCATCGCATCACAGGTTTTGTGCTTATCACTCCGCTTCACTCCCTCTCCCGATTTGCGATTGCGATTCGTACCCAGTCCCACCTTGTACCATCTTTCCCATCTGCTTCATTGTTATTTCATGTATTTCCTTCGTATTCCCTCCCCAAGCGTTCAATCTTTGGGTTTCACACTAATAACCATTTCTTCTCCCATTCTCCATTATTTCCGCTGTTTCACTGCTCCGCCACCACTCCTCCGGCCTCCACAGCATTACTCCACCATCACTGCCCGAGTTGTAATAGATCTGTTGTATTATGCAGATAACACAGAGAGGCCAATTCAGCGGCCAAACGAGATAGCAGAGGCAGATTAGAAGGGATTTGAGCCTGTAATTGAAGATTAACGGTTATAATCCCGCATTCAAGGATCGAAGCACAGTTTGAAGACTTAAGCACGCAAAGAGTCTTATTTGTGTTTAATATCAGCAGAATGTTTTCTCCAGGCATACACCATTCCTACAGAAATCTCCATGCCTCCTCGAGCCCTGAAACGATTAATTACACTGACTGAAGCTCATTTAAGACAGTCAAGCGGCAGTTATGAGGTAGGGAGAGACCAGTTCATTTATTCCAGAAGGCAGCGCAGAGTGCCGGACATCTGAAGGACTCCAGATGAATATCAGAGGTCAATCTTGGCCTGACAGAGTCTCCCAGAGCAGATTACAAAGTACAACAGAACGCCATTAAGCAGAATGGGCTCGGCCTCCTCCGCCATTCTGTCTTAATTGAAAGAAAGAAAGAAAGAATTTTTAATGTCCACGAGGCTAAAAATAGCCTATGGGACAGATTGCTTCTCTATCTGACTCTTGTATTCGGCCCTTTTCCTGTGAAGTTTTACAATGAGCACTCCCAGCTTATCGACAAACTCTTTGCTGAATAGATTATCCCAAGAATTAGCTGCCAGAATACCTGCATAGTTTTCCCTGGTGTCCTTGAAGGCCTCACATTCTAGAATGAAATGTTTTTTTGTTTCCACTTTTCCGGAGGAGCAAAAAATACATACTCTTTCTTCCCACATTTCTTTTGGCCTTTTCCAGCGCCCTGTTTCACAACGGAGTTGATGAGAATTAGTCCTTAATTGAGCAATAAAATTTTTAGATCTCCAAGAAATATCAGCCCCTATGTATGCCTTTTGTTGGTGGTTATGTGTGGGGTTAAACTCTTCTATGTAGTACTTCTTCTTTCTCTCTAGCTCTTTCTTCCAAGTATGTTTATGGAATTTATCCATAACAAAAGTTTTTATCTCTTTATTGTTTGTAGGACACATGCTCAAGCAAATACCCCATTTACTAAACCATTTGTTATTTTGTCGCATCCAAGTCTTCTGTCTTTTACACAATCTGTCACTAAACACAACCTTAGGCCATCTATCCTCTTCCATTTGCTCAATTTTTTTCAGATACCTTATGACTCGCACCATAGCAATTGCTTCAATAGGAGCAGCCCCTGTTTCACTTAACAGGATAGCATAAGGAACTGCACTTTTAATTTTTAATTTGTTTGTAATCAAACGTTTCTGAATTTTCTCAATTTGTTTCCACTGCATCTTGGTTGTGCTACGCGCAATTCTGTTAGTAAGAATCATAGGAATCATGAAAGCCCAAGAGTTAGGGTGGTTTCGGTCCACGACTCTGCAACACTCTCTACTGTTTTGAAGAACGCAAGTAACACTTAACCCCCTAAAGTTCTTTTCTTTCTACAACCATCCCAACTTAAATTCCTGTTGAAGTCAATTCCGAGGTATTTGTAATCTGCAACTTCTTCCAAAATGCTGCCTCCAAAATAGAACTTATGTTGGTTATGCTTTCTTTTGTTAGAGAAAACCACTACTTTCGTTTTGCTAATATTGACTTGCATCCCAACCCTTTTACAAAAATGCTAAAGGGGAATGTAAATGCTCTTGCAAACCAAGAGCCGAATTAGCAATCAATATAAGGTCATCTGCGTACAAAAGAAGCCTGATAACGAACTTGCCCAAATGGATACCGTCACCCCCTTGCGAATTTAGCCACTCTTCAAGCTAAATCTCATTTAATTTGTATCTACTCCTGCTGCTCTCTCTTTCTCTCATTTTTCTCCTATAAGAAATCCCTGAGAACTATTGTAAAGGTTGTTGTCCAGTTGTTGGGGACTTGCTGTTAGAGGGATTCACTTTGGACTGTGGAACAGTCTTGGGAGGGAGTAGCAGAGTAGTTGTATGTAGTAGGCTGGGAGGAGAAAGTCTGGACTATATTAGCCATTGAGCTCAGTGTACATGTCTGGTTTTTCATCAATTAATCTAAGCACATTTCACAAGATCCTGGTCTATTACTATTGGTGATGTTTTTCCTGACTTTGTTTATTACATTTTCATGTTGTTTCATGTTCTTCCGGTAGGCAACAGAAGTATAACATAGGATTCACCCTTGTTAGGTGACCTATGTTTCTTGCTCTCCCTACCTTTAATGTTTTATGCTTAATGTGTGATCTGAGAATTGGTTCCAGTCAATTTAACCAGTGTAGTGGATGTTATTGCTTGCTCTCTGATGTATGAATTGGATGGATCAGTTCTTAGATGTTCTTGTTGGGTTTAAGCTGGAAGGTTTGGGAACACTGGGGATTAGAGTTAGCCCTGTCCACTAGGATCCTTGCGCGACCAGCTTACCTTTCTAAGATCCCTTTGTTTATCTTATCTCTGTTTTCCCCTTGGAGTTGCTAAAGCAGACCTGGAGTTAAATGACCTCTGGTCCAATCTATAAGCAGCCCCTTTGTCCCTTTGAGAGTTGCCTTAGAGTATGTCCAAGCAGGTTTGGAGTTAAATGACCTCTGACCCGATCTATAGACAGAAATTTGGTTGTCTTTCCTTCTTCCACCTTCTTTCCTTAATGTTCCATTCCACCATCTAATCTAAAAGATCCTTTAGTATTAGATGACTTGCCCTCTGAAGGCCTTGGCTAGTGGTTGCAAGTAATTTCCTTTCATGACTCCATAGCCCAATGGATGGCACTTTCTTGACCTATCCTCTTTGCTGAAGTATCCTGCTGCTATGTTCCTTTCCTCCCATTACTTTCTCAGCCTATGATCTCCTGGCTCAACCCAACAACCAACAAACCAAATCATTTTAAACACCCCTATGCACTTCATAAATAGCCTAATATCTCATTTTGAGCTTCAAAGACATATCATTCTTTGCTCTATTTGGAGAGATCCCTCTCCGGGTCCAGGAGGGCTAGATCCTAGGGCCCAAAAGTGGTTCTGATGTTGTCTCATCTTTTGGTCTTGCCAATCTGGCCAAAACATGGGAACCCCAACAAACTGACTAAGGGTATTTACAGCATAACATATGGTTGGCCTCGTTGTTTACCAGATACATCAAAGATCCTATGAGCTGCCTATACAAAGTAGGATCAGCCTCATCATCTTCAGGCGTGTCGATTTTCTTCCAGTTAGTAATCATTAGAGTCTTCGTGGGTCTACAATCCTCAATCTAAAATATCTTCAGAATCTTTGTAGTATATCTTCCTTGACCAAGAGATATATCCCCCTTTTGATGCCAAACTTCCTACCCCAAAAAATAATGCATCAATCCTCGGTCCTTCATGTCGAATTTCGTAACCAAATTCATCTTGCAGTCTTTGATGAGACCCGATGATCCTGTCAGAAATAGATCATCTTCTATAAGTAGTGGTGAGCCCTGGTATTGCACCAAGAGTGTTGCAACTCCCAGGGGATACCCTAATTTACTTTATCAACCCGAGGTTTGTACAAAATTGGAGGTGACAATGCTATATACATAGCATATGCATTATACTCATGTCATCCTCTTTCGCTCTACGAAAGGGTGCTACTTCTAGGGTTTCTCGGTGAAGTTTGTCACACTTCAATGAAACTAAAATAAATTGCAAAAAAGAAATGACAGAAAGGAAACTAAATTAAATTGTTGAAAATAAATCACAGGAAAGGAAACTAATTTAACTTGCTGAAAAGAAATGGTAGAAAAGAAACTAATTTAAATTGCAGAAAGGAAATGACGGAAAGGAAACTAATTTAACTTGCTGAAAGGAAAAGGCAGAAAATAAACTAATTTAAACCACACTTAACTTGGCCAATCGGATAAGCACACCATACTTATCTTATGCTCTATCTACCATGCTTCTATCCATGCAACTAAGCTATCCACGACTTAATTCTAATTGAAAAAGTGTTGATTTGCAGCTTGGAGAAGAAAGGGCTAAAGATGCTAATGGAAGGCTTAACACATGGGACAAGGCTTGGAGGTGGAAACATGGGTTTAGACTTCATTAAACCTTATGATATCGCAAATATGCTTTGGAGTGGGAGGCTTGAAATATGCGATGGTGGAGTTATAACTGGCAGATAGTAATGCTATATGCGATATGAAAAATCGCAATTGCAATATCGCAAATCAGGCAAAGTGACAGAAGTGTTGTTCGGGATTCGGATGCGAAATGCGATGGGTGACGTGGCAGTAGGACCGGTGGTGGAGTGTGATGAAAATATCGCAATCGGCGTCGAGAGCGGTAAGTATTAACGGGAACCACAGGAAAAATGCGATTTGCAATTGCGGTAAGTCTTAAAAGGAAAAAGGGAAAATGTTATGAAATGCGATAGGATAAAGACTGTGAAATGCGATGGGATAAAGATTGTTAAATGCGATGGGATAAATACTGCGAAATGTGAAATGCAATGGGATAAAAACTGCGAAATGTGAAATGCTATGGGATAAAGACTGTTAAATGCGATGGGATAAATACTGCGAAATGTGAAATGCAATGAGATAAAAACTGCGAAATACGAAATGCGATATCGCAATTTGCAATATCGCAACGCTGGAGGGGTAGCGGAAGCATTGTTCAAGAAAAGGTTGTGAAGTGCGAAATGCGATATGAATGGAATTGCGGTAAGTCTTTTAAAGGGGAAAAAAAGAAGGAAAAGGTTGTTAAGTGCGATACAGGAAGGTGCAGCGATGCGATTGCGATAAGGCCAAAATTTGTGAAGTGAAAAATGCGATGGGTGACGTGGCAGTGTGCTACACAAATATCGCAATCGGGGTTCGGAGGCGGAAGTATTAACTGAAACCAATAGAAAATGCGAGTTGCGATGAGAAAAGTATGGTAGCGGGAGATTCAAGGAGCAAAGAAGAAGGTCCAACTTTGATGGTTTTTCAATCATTTTTTCAATAAAAAAGGGTAACAAATGCAATAAGAAGGAGGGAATCAAGCGTAACAGAGGTGTTTGGAAGCATGAAAACAGAGATGGAAAAATGAAGCGTGAAGGCAAGGGTGAAATTCTCTGGAAATTTAATATTGATTCTTGCAAACAAACCTGCGGATTCATGCACAAAAGAACATTAAAAAATGCATGATAACACAGTGGAAGAAAGACTGAAACTGTTGTTGCCCTCTACTCTAATCTGAGAAGCAGTGGATCATAAACAGAAAGAATTTTTGGTCTGCAGGAAGGTCTACCCTCCTCGAGCTCTATCGACAGAGATGAGAGGGGAAGGTTGCCTCACAGTTTTATGGAGCTCATCAACTATTCTACATGGCTTATAAGAAGATTAAATCCACAGCAACAAATTATAACAACAATGAAAATATGACAAATAAAACTAGCTAAATGACAAAAATAAAAGAATGAAAATAGCAGAGAAGCTGAGGCACATGGATTGGGCCCTAACCCACAAGCCTTGCTCCCTAAAACTAGATCAGTAAAACAACATATGAATACTCATTGCATTACAAAAATACAGCCTTATGACATCCTGAAGGTCTTAAACAACAAAATCCTAATAGAATGGAAAAGAATGGCATGGCATGGAATGTAATGCAAATGGAGTGGAAATGGAATCGACTAGCGTCGAATGGATCGGAAAATCGACCAAAATCCCCTGGAATGGACCCCAATTAGCTCTTGATTAGCTTTATTTATCCTCAAGGGAAGCTACCAACAAATCCCTAGAAAATAGTGATTGAGTCCACTTTGACTCCAAGTAAACCATAGATTGAGTGCACATTGTCTTCAGTTTGCTTGGCTGCCTTTGATAGTTAAGGAGGGTGGAAAAACCCCTTGAATCTCTCCAAGATTTCTCAATAATTTCCTGATATTGTGCTCATTTATTCTTCAATCTTGATCTTCCAGTGGTAGGGAGCAAGTCCCTAAATTATCTCCTTCTCCAAATCCGCATAATCTGCCAAATATTCTCACAATATTCTACAAAAATAACCAGTATTAGGCACGAATATGCAATTATCTTTAAACCTTCCTAAGAAAATATTAAAGCATAAGAAAACATTATTAAGTGTATAAGGAGAGATTTAATATATCTTTGATGTGCATAAGAAAGGTTAGATGGGCCTTATTTTATGTCTAATGTAGAGGCCCATCAAGTTGCTGTCAATTCGACCATACTAGGCTCTAGGAGCTTTCTTTAGCCCATACAAGGCTTTCTCAAGCCTACACACATGAGTCTTATGATCATGCATCTTGAAGCCTTCTGGTTGTTCAATATACACCTCTTCTTCTATCACCCCATTCAGGAACGCAGTCTTGATGTCCATTTGGTGAATCTCCCATCCCATCTGCACAATAAGGGATATCACAGATCTAATAGAGGTATATCTAGCTACTCGGGCGAAGGTTTCCTCATAATCTATTCCTTCCTTTTGAGCATGCCCCTTAGCCACAAACCTGGCTTTAAATTTCTTGATGCTGCCATCTACAACATACTTGACCTTGTAGATCCATCTTGATCCTTCAACTAATCTCTCCTGAGGTCTAGGGACTACTTCCCAGACATCATTCGTCATGATGGAACTGTACTCTTCCACCATTGCATCTACCTGCACCTGGTGCTGAGCTGCTTCTTAAAAACTAGAAGGTTCCCCAACCTGTGCAACCAAGGCTTGATACCTCTCAGGCTCCTTACGCTGTCTCTTCTCATTTTGGGGGTCTTCGACAAAGTTTTTTGCATCCCTCATAATTTTTCGTAGTTCCCTACATTCTCCCACTGGTAGTGGACGGATTTACCTGCTCTTCCTCCTGCAAATCCTTGGGAGAAATGTCCCTTTGATCCTCATGCCTTGGAGAGGAAACTAAATTAACTGTCCCTGATTGTTGAGGTTGAACCAGTGGATCCTCCTCAGACTGCGTGGCAGAAGGCAACTCGCGGGATCTTCCAAAGGCCTTCTCCTCCAAGAATTTCTCATCCCTTTGCACCACAAGTTTCCTGCTCTCAAGAATATAGATGCGATATGCCTTTGAATTCTCACTGTATCCTACCAGATACCCCTTTTTCGCAGTCATATCCAACTTCTTCCTCTTCTCAGTGGGAACATGACAGTAAGTTGTACTGTTGAAGATCCTAAAGTGACTCACTTCAGGCTTGCTGCCAGTGAAGACACTTTCCACCGTGATCTTTCCCAATGCAGCGCAAGGGATCCTGTTTTGAACATAGACGGTTGTATTACAAGCTTCAACCCACAAAAAATTGGGCATGTCTTGATCATACAACATCGCCCTTGTAGTTTCCACAATAGTCATGTTTTTCCTTTCTGCCACACCATTCTGCTCCGGATTATATGGAGTGGTCCACTCTCTTCTAATACCTTCCCTTGCACAGAACCCAGTGAATTCCTTGTTTGTGTATTCACCACCATTGTCTGAACGCAGGACCCTGATCCGTTTTCATGTCAAATTTCTACTAGAGCTTTGAACTCTTTAAACTGAATGAAGACTTCGTCCTTCGTCTTCAAAAAGTAGATCCAGGTTTTTCTTGAATGGTCGTCAATGAACGTGATGAAATAACCGGCACCACTAAGAGCTCTAGTGGACATTGGTCCACAGATATCCGAGTGTATCAGGCCCAATACACTCTCGGCCTTATTTTTGCTTCTCTGATAAGCTGCCTTGGCATATTTACCCAGTGCGCACCCTTTGCAGACATCGTCTCGCTTGGTGCTCAATTATGGAACTCCTGTGACAGTTTTCTTGATGATTTTTAACGCCCCATGATGCAAATGTCCTATTCTTATATGCCATAATTCATTCAAGTATGTTTCTTCAGCGCTGCCAATCCGTGCCATCGGGGATTCGAGTTGCAACTTATAAAGTTTGTTGCTCCTTACTCTGATTTGTGTTTTATTCTTCTAACTAGGATGTTTGATGTAAACCCTACTACTAATAAAGTAAACTTCATAACCTTGGTTTGAAGTTGAGACACTGAGAGAAAGTTCATCCCCAGCCCGGGCACATGCAGTACATTCGTGGGCCAAAGCTTATTTCTGAACTCGGTTTGAAATACTACAATACCTCTTCCAATCGGGGTACATTTTTCTTTATTACTCGTGGTTATTTTAAAATGTATCTGCTCCTCTCGGTGTTCGGAAAAACATTCCCGTACTCCTGTGATATGAGCAGAAGCTCTAGTGTCAATGTACCAAACTTCCGGAGAAGCAATGGTTGACACATCAGCAAATTCTTCTTCGAGTCTGGATGTTAGAACAAAAACATCATGATCCATTTGTTCTATCATGCTTCTTTCATTCTCTGGAGAACTATGTGAACCCCTCCGAGATGCTGCCGCAATGTCGGATTTATGTTCACTTGTCGATTCTCTGTTCCTGTTACTCATCTCTTGCTCTAATACCATGTGAAATTTTCAATCTGAAAATCTACAGTTGCAGTGATAGATTTATTTCTCCTACTTATTACTTCAATATTTTATTTACAGAAATCTATTAGTAAACATTGAAATAAATACTACTGCAATATTCACAATTATATATGCAGAGAAGTAAAGAGTCGAGAACATAAGCATAAGAAACAATCATATGTACACAATTATTTTTGGACAAATGTCCTCGAAAAAACCCAATGCGGGAAAACCGGTGCAGCAGAGGAGGGTTTTATTAATATTCTTCAGCAAATGAATCTTTACAAGGAATACACTAGCAAATAAAATCTGAAAACACCTGAGACAGAATTCTCGGCTCCTCCCGACAATTTCCTGACACCCTAGTCAACCTCTGCTTCCCTTTGTGTCTGTCTGTGTGTTTCTATGTGAAATCCCTGTGCTAGACTGTGTAAGTCTGTGTAGGCTCTGCATGGGTTCACAGCGTTACAGCCCTGCGCTGCCTCCTGTGACCCACTACGTCCCTCTGTCCTTGAGTTCAGTCACTGTTGGCTCCCTCCTCCTTCTTCTGCAACTCTCCCACTGAGATCGAATTCTATTCCTTCAGAATTGATCTCCTTTGGGTACTGAGTGTATGCCCAGCATATTTCCCAAATGACCCTCAATCCTTCTTTTATAATCTTCTTGTTGATGAATCAACGACCCAGATTAGAAGTCTAATCAATGTTTAAGAATAAAAGTTGACTTGATCTTTGTTTTCTAGAAGATTATCACTCTATCTTATTAATACCCTTTAATTATTTAATTTCCCTAATTTTAGACTTAGGGTCTCCATTAAACAAAATATATTTTAATAAGACATGAACTAAGTGGAATCTCCACAAACAATTTCCAGGTTCTTTAGAATGCTGATGTCTAAGTCTCCTCACAAAGTTCGAGACTTAGAACATTTTGCGATGCTACAAAAATAAACACAGTGAAAAAAAATAAATTCATTTTGGAATGTGATGCGTTCAAAGACATCAGAGAAAGTTATGGGAATATGTTAGCATCGGTTTCTTGGCATTGTCTTTTCAGCGATGGGATTGTTGGAAGGTTGGGCCAATTCATCATCAATTTGAATAAGAAAAGGACTGAAATGCAAAAGGAGAAAAATAGGGAACTCAATCCCATAGACTATTGTTAGTGTCGTGGACTTTAAAATCTCATTTCATTATGCTTGAAATCCATGAATTTAGTACAAACTTCAATATTTTTATGAAAGAATGCCCATGATTTCATGTAAGCACTAGAGCCATAACTCGATTCCTTGGACCTGGATCCAACTATCTTCATCCACCAAAGCTTGAATAGGTTTCAAATACGCAAAGTATGACATGCTCTTGCCTCAAAAAATACCTAAACATTATATATAGTTGAAATATTATTAGATTCAGGCACTTGCAACACAACATTTGGAAAGGTTCAAAGCTTCACATATAATAAATTCAGAGATCTAATCCATAAGTAGTTCCTATATAGGGAATGGTTTCACATTAAAATAGTCCATATCATCATCTCTTGGTGGAAATATTTTAGGAAAAGGGTTTGCCCTAAACAAAATCCTCTGCACCATAGGCAAAGCCATGTCTTCTGAGGACCTGGAATCCATTGAAAGATCAGGATCTCATGAGTAGAAAAGCTCAACAATACAACCAGACCATAAAATACCCAACTCAAAGCTTAATGTTATATGCCTCAATACATCCAAAGCATAAAATACCCAACTCAAAGCTTAACGTTATATGTCTCTTAATGTGAGACATGGGACTCAAAAACTTCCCAAAAGGTGCTTGCATGTTGGGGTGTCCATCTTTCAGATAACATACCATACCATGTCAATCTGGAGCACAAGAGAAGTGTTTTGGACAATCCATGGAATTGTATGGAATTACAAGGTGTAAAGCAACACCAAAATTGTTTCAAAATTTCTCCATGGAAGGTTTTCACACAAAAATTGAATAAATAGCCTAAAAATCATTAATATTATCAACAAAATAAAAATTTCAAGCCTATAGAAACCAATAAACATTCTCCCCCTATATTTTCTCAAATGCTAAATTAATTTTGTGCATTTTATGAAGATTAATGAAATGTTTAAAGCCAATGATCATGAAAAGCACTACCTTTGATCATTTTTTAAGTGCCCAAGCAATGTTTCCATGTTTGTTAAGAGTAATGAGACTTTCCAGGCCACGAATAATGAAAGACACTGCTTTTCAAATTTTCTCGAAGCCCAAACAACATTTTTTCCTTTATTTAAATATTAATGGAACTTTCAATCCAATGGGTAGTGAAACACATTCCATGAGAGATTTCCTTAGGAGGAAAGACCAAAAATGATAACATTTTGAATATACTGTAGATTGTATTATTTTTAAGAAAACACTTATAAACTATATTATAAATTATCCATATGCCCTTTAAAATACAAGTTTTCCAGAGGATCTAGAAACACCGATTGTTAAATGTTAAAATACGTTAAACATTCATACAATAAAGGCATTAACAGTCTTGAAGCAGCGATTTATAAGAAGCTATTGTGTTAAAGATGTTTCAACTTCCCACTCCATTGAAATGAACAATGATTGTCAAGATTAACCATCACCCACCTTTAAGAAAATATTTAGTTGGTTTTTCAAACGAGCCCAACTACTTTGTTTGGTGTTTGGGGTTTTTCCACCCTTGAAGAAAAAAACACAAAAAACATTAGAAGACACATTTGTATGACTCCCCAATACAAAAATATGCTTCGCAAAAACACTAATACCAAGCACCTACATACACAGATATTTGAAAAGGAAAATAATAACTACTAGTAATATTTTTGATATGGTCTCCCAATGCTCTTGCTTTTCACAAGCTGGAAAACCCTTTCACTTTGAATGCTCTTGGTTGCCATATTGTTTTATGATCAAATTATCTTATGAGAATTATGAGGATGTGTGCAATTAATCGTCAATGGTTGAAACAATATTAGATGAAAAGAGATGGCAATGGGTGAAAACACATAACAGAGACTGATACCAAACCTAGTGACATGGAATGTCATGAGAGGAACACTTGTGGTTTTCATAGCATTGTTGTGCTAACAAAGTAATTCTGATATTTACATGCTTCAAAAATAAATATTTTTAAAATAATGAGTTTACATATTACGTGGCAGATGACGAATCTATGAACAGTATTATAAGGAACAATGTCAAAATAGAACTCAATGAGAAATAATCTTAATCCCTCACAATTTGTACTACATAAGATAGTCTTAGATAAGAAGACACACACACACACACACACACACACACACACACACACACACACACACATATATATATATATATATATATTAATTTATAGTAGATTAAGAATCTCGATAAAAAGAATTAGATTTCAATTTTTAAGTATTTAAATTATAATTTAAAAAGTATGGATAAAAATATTCAAGTGTTTTATTTCAAATTTTAACTATTTATATTATAATTTAAAAAAATATGAAAAAAAAATCAAAGAATTAAATCTTATGAAATGTTTGTTTGTTTTTGTTTTTTTTAAAAGATGTCATATATTTTATTTTTCAAGAGAGGTGAATATTAATTATTAATTGCACTCAACTAATCCATAAAACTAATTGCTTGTTATCGAGTCTGTGTAAGCTTTAGCAAATTTAGAGTTCAAATCCGACTTCCATTAAAATTCCAATCTCTTTGTAAGTTTTGAAGTTCATTTTATTTCATTTGTTTTTGTAGGGAGGAAGCCAATTTGCGATGAAGATGGAGCCATTTGTTATTATTCCTAACTGTTATAACCTTCATGCAACTTTGAATAATTCGAGAGTCAACCTTGAGTCGTGACTCATGGACAATGGAGTCTACAGGAATAATTCGAGAGTCAACCTTGCCTTGTCCTTAACAAATACTGGGCCAAAGTTTCAGCATTTGCCTCATAGTTGCTCTTGATATTCTCCCTGCCCTTCTCAGATCAAAATAACAAAAGACAATTTACAATGTCTTTTCAGAGGGGCTACCACTTTCAAAATATGAAAAACATTGAGAATCAATGGAAAACCTCAAACCTCTAAAGTTAATTTGTTGCAATTGTTTGACTGCCTCCTCTGTGGGTTCAATACCAAGGCTTTAATAAAATATGCATCGGTCAGCTTTAAAATTTAAAACTATATTTCGACACTAAGAAATTGAGAAGACATATATGATAATGAATTCCAATTTTATACAAGTACAACCATAATCAAAATAGTAAAATTTGAGAACATCATACTCAATTTCTTTGTAGGCCTCTTACCAGCGAAACCATACGAAGAGGAGGAGAAATATAATGGTCTTGAATATGTTATTGCTTATGTATATAAACCCTACCATAATCTATTTGGTAACTTGTCAGAAGAATGCATCTTATTTCACATCTTAAATATCAAGATATGAATCATAGCAAAGATATTTACCTTCACATATAAATATTTGTGTCGGCCCAGAGACGGTATTTGCACAAAAAACAGGCTTGGCCAAAGAAGGCAGCAACATGAGTGTGACTCAGTCACCATCGTTGATTCATGAGAAGCACGAGTGTCTTCTCACAACTGCTTCTAATTCTCTCACAAACTTAGAAAGGAAAAGTTGTCTAAAATTAAAAGAGAAACTAAAAACACACTTTGCTTTTGTGTTACATTATTTTCCTAATCATTCCCTTTCATTAAAATCAAAGTGAATTTAAAAAAAAAAAAAAAGAAACTATATTATTTTCCAACCATTCCCTCTTATTTGCATCAAGCCTCCTCTTATATAGTTTTTCACTTTAAATTAAAATTGAAAAAATATATAATTAAAAGAGATAGGATGCAAATAAGAAGATATATATATATAGAGATGGGATGCAAATAAGAAAAATATATTATAATTATAATTTTTAATTTATAGTAAATTAAGAATCTCGATAAAAAAAAATTAGATTTCAATTTTTAAATATTTAAATTATAATTTAAAAAGTATAGATAAAAATATTCAAGGGTTTTATTTCAATTTTTAACTATTTAAATTATAATTTAAAAAATATGAAAACAAAAATTACATCTTATGAAATATATATATATATATTTTTAAATTATTTGAAAAAGATGTCATATATTTTATCCTTCAAAAGATGTGAATATTATTTGTTAATTGGGTTCAACCAATCCATAAAACTAATTGCTTGTTATCAAGTCTCTGCAAACTTTGGCAAATTTAAATTTCAAATCCGACTTCCATTAAAATTCCAATCTCTTTGTAAGTTTTGAAGTTCATTTCATTTCATTTGTTTTTGCAGGGAGGAAGCCAATTTGCCAGGAAGGTGGAGCCATTTGTTATTATTCCTAACTGTTATAACCTTCATGCAGCTTTGAATAATTCGAGAGTCAACCCTGAGTCGTGACTCATGGACAATGGGGTCTACAGGAATAATTCGAGGGTCAACCCTGTGTCGTGACTCATGGACAATGGAGTCTACAGGAGAAAAGGAAAAAATTACACTCTCGGGTTGCATCCTCAGGTGTAATGAAAATTGTGGGTCCTTAACAGAATTACAAGAATTGCAGAAAATCACATTCCTGCCTTTGCTGAATTTCAATGCCACCATCGAATTTCATCATCGCTGACTGCAAACTTATAGAATTTATTTGCCATGAAACCGAGCTTGAATTCAAAATGAAATTCGTTTTTGAATTCGGAAAAATTGTGTCGAATTACTTCTCGGTGAATTTCCAATTTTGAATTTGAAATTCGTCGAATCCAGTGACACAGGTTTGCAGCTTGAACTGAAGAGGTAGAGAGGAGGCATAACAGGATGTTTGCGCCTTCATCATTTTCCTTCCCCATTTGCTTTAAACCCTTCTTCACTATTACCAGAACCATATTCTGCATGCATGTGGTGAGTGCTAGCCCTAGCAGTGTGGTATTTTGTCCCTAAAAAGAACGCCTAGGTCCGAAAGTAGATAGTCAATAATTAAGATAAATGCCAGTTTACCAAATGTTTAGCTGTCGAAACCCCAAACGTGCACAGATCAGACGAAGTGCACAAACAAAATATAGCGTCGACGGGTGAATCAATCAGACAGCGCATTGTAACAGTTAAACTATCCGGGCAGTTCCAAGAAAATGCCATTATGATATTGAAATCGTAAGAGTAAGTAACCCGCGAGCTTACCAGGTCCTTTGAAGGAATTCGAAAGACCAGAGAAATGTGACACACCAGACACTGCGAATTCTTGCTCAATCGGAATCAGATACGGATTGGGATTTATATTGAATGAACTGAATCCATATTCCAAATTATTCAGATTCGGATTTGAACTCAGCTCACGGTGCGTTTAATGATTAAGAGAATAACAGGCTTGCGGTGACACAGGTTTGCAACTTGAATTGAAGAGGTAGGGAAGAGGCATAGCAGGAGATTGAGAGAAGAACAAGATGTTGCCTATCAACTGACAGAGCAAGGGAGCGACAAAGGCAAGAAGAGGCTGAATATAAAAATTTGGGGGAAAATTTTGGAAATCTGGGTTACAATTGTTAAGTTTCAAAATTTTGGGTGTCTCATGAGTGGGTTACAATTGTTTTTTGGTGGCGTTGAATTCATTTCCATAATAAAAAAAAAAAAAAAATCATTTAAACACTTTCATGGTCAGATTTTTTGGAAAAAAAATGGCCTAATTCCTCTAAAAAAATGGTTGTCTTAGAGAAATCTTCACCTAGGTAGACAACACCTATAAAAACTATCACTGTTGGTTTAGGTTTAAAAATATTAAAACTAGCAAATGCACCAGAGGTGCAAAGGAACGCCAATAGGAGGAGTGGGGAATGTGGAAGGGAATAGTTCATACATCATTTTGTGTAATATCATGGGGTTGTGCAAAGGAGTGTACGTTGAATGATTATGATTAGGGCACCACAAGCTTAATAATTAGCTACCAAAGTGCAGAGGAGAGGGCGACGCCTTGGCCCTCGAGAATTTTTGGAGGGCTCGTCTTTGGCTTGAGCCCTAACAGATCGAAAAATAAAATTAAAAATGCGATGTTGAATGGTCTTGGAGTAAATGTTTACATGTTGTTCCAGATTGAGCCATTTGTGGTGAAAATTTGGAGTTACGCTCGAAGTAGTTGTTTACATTTGCCTCAAATCTAGCCTTTTGTTGTAAGGAACAAGAAAAATGAAGGCACTTAAAAGGAAAATATGAAAAATCAAGGCACTTAGAGGAAGATAAAAGTAAAAAGGAGAAGCTAAAAAAATGGTACAATAAGGAACATGAAAAATCAAGGCACTTCAGGGAAGATACTAAGTTGAAAAAAATGGTACAGTAAGGAAAAGGTCGGGGAAAAATGCAAAGATATAAATGTAACTATAATAACCAAGGGCTGCAAAGATATAAATGAAACTATAATGACCTAGGGCTAGAATGGAGGACCCAGCACCGAATTGGACAACTAATCAACAGGGGGCTAGAATGAGGTGCTTTCCGGGCCAAGTAGACGACAAATCAAATAAGGGCAATCCAATGGGCCAGAGAAACGGGGGTGAACTACTATGTAAGGGGAATTCCATCCCGATCCATCCCCGGGGGTGTAGATGGGAAGGGTAGAGTTCATTACCGTTGGGATTCCCGGAGGAGTGAAAGAAAGTAAGGTTACTCCGAAGGCAGGAAAGGATTCACTTTAATGAATGATGAGAGTGGAAGCATAAGGCGAAGCCAACCTGATTTCATTCAGAACTACTTACTATTCGTTATATGGCCCTCTTGTGGAAAGGTCAGAGTAGTGTGTAACTACAACGACCCAGGGCTAGAATGGAGGACCAAACACCGAATTGGACAACTAAGAAACAGGGGGCTAGAATGAGGACCAAGCACTGAAGGGGACAACTGATCAATAATCAACAGGGGGCTAGAATGAGGACCAAGCACCGAAGGGGACAACTGATCAAAATGTAACATTTATAGGAGGATAACTAATCAAAATGTAACATTTATAGGAAGATACTTATGTGGGTACCAAGTGATAAAGGGGTCTAGGAGGATACTTAAAATGTAACATTTTTAGGAGGATACTTATGTGGTTACCAAGTGATAAAGGGGTCTAGGAGGATATGTGGGTACCAAGTGATAAAGGGGTCTAGGTAGATACTTATGTGGGTACCAAGTGATAAAGGGGTCTAGGAGGATATTTATGTGGGTACCAAGTGAGAAAGAGGTCTAGGAGGATACTTATGAGGTTACTAAGTGATAAAGTGATAAAAGGGTCTAGTAATTGTTCTAATATGATTTTTTTATCTAATGACACATGGCCACTTAAATTAAAAGATTGTTTTTTTTTTAAATAGTTTTATGATATATGACTATTTACTTTAAGGATTTTCTAAAATTAAATTAGATAATAGTTACTATGTACATTGTTATATAATGACATAAGTAGGATATCTTTGGTTCTTGCTCCCATGGTTATTTTCACTATTGTGAACTATGACCAAAGTTTTTGAGTTAAAAGAAATTAAAGTATAAAATGTTATATTTGTTTTTTTTTAATACAATTAGGATATATTAGAATGTTGGTTTTCTCATGGTACTTAGGTTTTCACTATGCATATGTTGGTTTTCTCATGGTACTTAAGTTTTTACTATGAATATGTTGGTTTTCTCATGGTACTTAAGTTTTCATTATGTATATGTTAGTTTTCTCATGGTATTTAAGTTCTTAGTATGTATTAATGTACTCAAATTGTCATTATTAGTTTTTTTTATAGATATGATACAATAAGAACAATAAATGTAACTATTAATGTTTAATTGAGTCTGGAGACTCATTCTAAGTTTGTCAGTTTCTCTTAAAATAAAAATAAAATATTCTCTAAATAGACAAAACAATATTTGCTATAATTAAAAAAAAATGCTATGCATATTTAAAAAAGGAAAAAATATGCTATCCATATTTAATTAGTAGTCCATATAACTTACTATAATTTCATGTAATGTAATTAGGAGTAATATATATATATATATGACAATAAGATTTTTAATACATAATATTAACTTCAACTTCATATATATTTATATATAGAAAAAATGTCAAAAAAAATATTTTAATGTTGTATAGAATAAAATATTTTAATACAAATTAATATTAACCAAAATTTTAATATTAAATAAAATTTTAATATACAAAACTTTATAAAACCTAAAATATCACACAATTTACATATTCAAACCAATTCATTTTTATCCATATCATAGCATCTCTAAGATTATTGCCGAAACACTAATATTATAACACACCAATGTGCACATCCTTTTGCCTGCAATATTTATGCAATATGGCAAACGTTTTCCAAAATGCTATCGATTTTCAATCCAAAGAGTTTCTTAATACCAACTTTTTACTGAGAAATTAACTTAAAAAATTAACTTTTTACTCACAAATCAATTTAGAAAATTAAATTACTTTCATTTTCCATCTTTCCTTACTCTTTGTTATAAGAATTTCTTCCTTACTGTATACTTTTTATACCTTATAAAATATCTACATCAATGTTAAAAGTCCTACCAATTGAGTGACCATATTAACAATGTATCCAGAAATAACAATTTTAGTTGAGGATATGTTTTGTGTTGGTATTTATCTTCGTTATTGTCATTTCAAATGGAAACTCTGTGAACTACTTTTTAATTTTCTAGCGAAATTTAACATGTACAGTTATGGTGGTTATGATTTTTTGAATTTATGAATGTTTCAAATCTGATTCTATAATTCGAATTTATGTTGGGTCAATATGCAAATTAGTTGGATCCCAAAGTTTGATCTGTTTTGTTCAACAGTGCTGACATGCAATTCTTCCAGTTCCAAGAATCATGTTAGTTTGTGTAGCTCCGACAAGGGTTCTAGTTTCAAGTGGTGTGAAGGGCTAAAATCATAGATGGATTAATTATTTTCAATATCTAGAAAAAAATTATAGGGAAAATTGTCTTATAGGGAAAATTGTCTTAATTACGTTGTTTAATTATTTTTGTAAATAGGAAAACTCGTTAATTAATAAAAATTAATAAACTCGTTAATGAATTTCAAAAAGGTCATTTGATGGGGTTAATCTGATCTTAGTTATCGATTGAGATGATCATGACCTTGATTCGTCAATGATAAATTATTAGAAGAGATCAATGAGCATTTGGAGAGTAAAATTCATGGGACATATTTGCAATAGCAAGAGCGCAATAATAAAGTGGAGAACACCAGCGGTTGAGATCAACAATGATTGAAGATTGAGCTGCCGAAAATATTTCTTCACGATAATTTCTAGTTTCTCAGTGATAGAGGGAGATATAATTTATTTTCAAAGGCCGAGTTTCCCAGTAGTGCAAGTTAGTTTGGTGAGGTCATGTTGCTAAAACAAGATAAATTTTGTCAGCGTGATCGATTTGCATAGGGGACGCCGAGTTTGTAAGTGGATGTCGAAATTTCAGAGCTGGAGGTCGAAATTTCAGAGGAAGCCGAGTTAATTTTCCATCTAGTGTGAATTGCCAATGGAGGTCGAGTTAGCCAAGGACGCACATGTGGGTCAGTTCAAGCTTTTAGAGGAGGGACAAATTGATTAACAGGCGCTGAGTTTCTTCCAGGAGGTCAGATAGACTAATAAAATAATTTTAGAAAATAATTTTTGGAGCTTTGTTAATTTAGGGAAAACAGTTGTAATATTTTTCAATTACAAAATTGCTTAAGCATAGTAAAAATTCTCATCTGCAAAACTGGTTTTTCTTATAGTAGGTTTTTTCCAGAAATATTTGTCCAAAAACAAAATTGCTGAAGCATAATAAAAATTCTCATTTGTAAAATTAGTTTTTCCCACGGTAAATTTTTTCCAAAATATCAGTATCTGTTATTTTCTAAGCCCCTGTAAATTAATTATGAAGTTACAATAGCATTTTATTCAATATTTGCCACATATATTTCAGAAAACAAATAATCTATTTCAAATAGTTGAATGTTAACTCTCTGTTTGTTGAATGCACTACGACTCAGACCATTACAGTTAATATGAAAACGAGAAATATAGTTTCGCCAGTCAAGTAACCTTATATGACAAATCCTCCAAACATGGATTAAATAAAAAAATTTCACAATATAATCAAATAATACTTCAATAGTAAGTTTTGTCTCTTCAATAATGGTAGAATTTTGAAACAAACTAAATCTTGTTTCATGGACATCCTATTCTCCAACAAGATGTGTGAGACTTAATTGTGCACAATGACCATTGCAGGGACCTTAATCTTACTAAGCTCAGATAATTTCTATTTAACAATCCTGAACCGCATTCAAAATGAAAAGCAAGATTTGCACATGCAACACTCACCACATTTCAGTCCGCAATATATTGCATCCACGTGTCTTATTAAAAGCTAGATTTATTTAATTTTGAATTTTGAGCGAGGATCTATTTTTCCCAATCTATGTTCCGGGTTATAAACACAATGAGGGAAGCAACAATGGCATGCGTTCCACTTAATGCAGACTCAAATTCCAAGCTGCTTATATTTTTTGCTGAATTTGGTAGACTTCATATTAATTTTCAACAAGAATATATACAGATGTCATTGTGACTACTCTTCTTCCATTGGGGAAGGAGACCAAGAATAGTACAGTAACATGTCTTTAGACTACATAAACTGTCTGCATAGTGACAAAACCAAAAATTAGAAATGTTTAAAAATAGACTAGAGATTTACTTACACAGATAAACTATTTCTGTATGATTACAACATTGCTGCTGCTATTACTGTGCATGACATAAATTCTCAGAAAGAGCATTTATCTGGAAGGTGAGTCCATGTAGATGGTGTCCTGTGCTTTAGTGTCAATCTGCTAAATGTTGGGTCGACATTGATATCCTGTCATTAACCCTCCTTATTTGCTTTTTCACTTCATTAATATATAATAAATCTCTTGTTGGGTTTCCGAGCATTCAACCAACACTTCGCCACTGCCACTACAAATTGATGATATACATATACTTGGTCTGCCTAATTCTGGTGTTTCAAGTGTCTAAAACGCAACATCCTACTTCAATTTTTGCATGGAAAAGGCCTCTCTTTCTGCATTCTGAATTTCTCTTCAAATTGCAGGAGGGGTTGACTGCACAAAGACTGTTTCTGAATATTTTGCAGAGTGTTAGGGCTCTTGCAGAGGAAGGAAGAACCTAAGAGAGCAGCGTCTAACGAGGCAAGGAGAATGACTCCATAGGAAATGGAATCATTGAACCCCAAGTTGGAAGAGACCCTGAGTTTTGATCAAGTCGTGAGAGAGACAAGGAGAAGAGAGGAGAACTTGGGGCAACCTGAAATTTCAAACCAGAGGGAAAATAAGATGATGCCTTCTACTAAAATCTAGAGCAAATCTTGTGCTCTCCTCCTTAAACATAGTATAAAAACCAAAGCCCACCATAGATCCCATTCTTTGAAAAAGGATTCAGGAAAAATAACAGAGAAACAAAGCCAAATAACATAACAAAGACAGAGTGACATTAACAGGACCATAAACCAAAGGAATTTTCTGACTTTAGAGCTCTAGCCTGGTGATTTCTAGCCTCAATTTGCGAAGCAATGTGGAGACAATCCCAGATGATGCAAGCTGATCTGAAACATGTTGCGTCAATTTTACAAACAAAAATTGAAATCAGTCACAAAAGAGGGCTAAGAAATGAAGATGATGTTAGTTTAATCCTAACAGATGTAAACCCAATTCAATTCAGGAAAAACAATGTAAACCCAATTCAATTTAGGAAAAAAAATGACACCCGTTTCAATAAAGGGGCAGATATTAATGACAGATTGTGTAAAAGAAAGAAGACTTGGATGCGGCAAAATAACAAATGGTTTAGTAAATGGGGCATTTTCTTGAGCATGTGTCTTAAAAACAGTAAAGAGATAAAAACTTTTGTTATGGATAAGTTCCACAAACGTACTTGGGAGAAAGAAGAAGTACTACATTGAAGAGTTTAACCCCACTCATAATCATCAGCAAAAAAACATACATAGGGGCCAATATTTATTGGAGATCTAAAATTCTTATTGCTCAATTAAGGACTAATTCCCATCAACTCTGTTGTGAAACAGGGTGGTGGAAAAGGCCAAAAGAAATGTGGGAGGAAAGGGTATGTACTTTTTGCTCTTCCGAAAAAGTGGACACAATAAAACATTTCATTTTAGAATGCGAGGTCTTCAAAGACAACAGGGAAATTATGCAAGTATTCTCGCAGAGAGCTCTTGGGATAATCTATTCAGCGAAGTGTTTGTCGAGAAGCTCAGAGCGTTTATTGTAAAAATCTATAGGAAAAAGCCCGAAAACAAGAGCCAGATGGAGAAGCAATCTGTCCCATAGGTTATTTTTAGCCTCGTGGATGTTAAACATACTCTCTCTCTCTCTCAACCTATTTTTAGCCTCGTGGATGTTAAACATACTCTCTCTCTCTCAGAGACCTATAGATTTTGAGAGAGAGAGAGAGTATGTTTAACATCCACAAGGCTAAAAATAACCTATAGGACAGATTGCTTCTCCATCTGGCTCTTGTATTCGGGCTTTTTCTATGGTGAAAATGTGAAGTTGGGAAACACTTTTTGCCCTTTTTTGACATTGAAAATTGTAATTTTCTATGTTTTTCAACTTCAACTCCACTAAACTCATATTTTTATTGCAAATTATGCTTTGACTTAAAAACAAGAATTGTAGAGAATTGTCTTACCTCCATACCCATATTTAAAAAAAAAAAAAACATAGAGAGAGAGAGAGAGTATGTTTAACATCCACGAGGCTAAAAATAACCTATGGGACAGATTGCTTCTCCATCTGGCTCTTGTTTTCGGGCTTTTTCCTATAGATTTTGAGAGAGAGAGAGAGAGTATGTTTAACATCCACAAGGCTAAAAATAACATATAGGACAGATTGCTTCTCCATCTGGCTCTTGTATTCGGGCTTTTTCTATGGTGAAAATGTGAAGTTGGGAAACACTTTTTTCCCTTTTTTGACATTGAAAATTGTAATTTTCTATGTTTTTTCAACTTCAACTCCGCTAAACTCATATTTTCAATGCAAATTACACTTTGACATAAAAACAAGATTTGAAGATAATTGTCTTACCTCCATAAAAATATATATATATATATATATATTGACATATAGAGGGGTAAATTTGTTGCTTACTAACTACATATACTTGAAATTTTCGAGCAAACATAAATAGTCACTTTTTGAACCCTAAATTTTTTTAGGGAAGGTTATTCATTTTTGGAAAAAACCATAGCATCATAATACGCATATGTTGCACTAGTGCCTGGACTATTTTTTCGGTAATTTTTCGGATTAAATCACTATTTTTTATTATTTTTTGAAATGGACGAAGACAAAAAAAACAGTGATGTTTCAGTACATTTTATGATCCCTAGATTTTCTTTTCAATGTGATCGTCAATAAGAAAAATGAGAGTACCCTTTTGAAGTAGACAGGGAGAGAAAATGCAATATGATTTTTCTGAATTTTTTGGTTTCGTCATTTGAAAGTTATTGAATTTTCATTCAGTGCAATTTTTCGAACAATGAAATTCCACAGTGACACAGTTTAGTAAAAAATTAATAAAAATTTAAATTTTTTAATGAAAATCCACAAATCTCATATCATCAGAAACTAGATTTAGAGATGAATCTAATGGTACTTGGTCCGACATATAACATTTTGTTTTTGTAGGTGTTCCGTCCCTCCAAAGTTGCAGGTTCCTAAAAACTACAGAATTTTCTGGGTTTTTCGTTGACCAGAAACTCTCAACCGAGATAATGTCTCGGACAAGAAATTTATAAAACTCTCGACCGAGAGTTTAACCCGCCCAAAGTTACATTTAAACGCACGGCCAAACTCTCGGCCAAAAGTTTAAAAACTCTCGGACGAGAGTTTGCGCCCGAGAGTTTACTCGATGAAACTCTCGGCCGAGAGTTTTATTAAATGTTTTAATCAAAATTTTTAGGGGTTTATATGTTTACGGTCTTATATGTTTAGGGTAATTTTCTCTTCTTTCTGTCTTTTTATCTAATTTAAGATATTTATTTCGCTCTTTTTAGATATGAATTTGTAATACTTTCTAGTTAATCTAAATAGTTATTAAAATAATTATAATATTTATAAAAATATTGAAATATTTTAATAATTAAATTTTTTTAATTAAATATTTTTAATAAGTAATTTAATATTATCTTTAACCTTTTTAATTTTTCTTGAATACTTAAAGAATCCCCTAATAACTAATTAACTAATAATTATTTAATCTCCTTAACAACTAATTAAATAATTAACTCAATAACGACTAGCTTTCTAACGACTATAAAGGAGTTTATATGTTAGGGGTTTATATGTTTAAGGTTTTATATGTTTAGGGTTTAGGGTTTAGGGGTTTATATGTTAGGGGTTTACATGTTTAGGGTTTAAGGGTGTCAAATGGGTTAGGGGTTTTTGGGTTTAGGGGCTTAAATAGGTTAGGGGTTAACGGGTTAGGGGTAGGGGTTAAGGGTTTAGAGGTTTAGGGTTTAGGGGGTTAAATGGGTTAGGGGTTAGGAATTAGGGTTTAAGGGGTCAACGGGTTAAGGGGTTAGAGGTTTAGGTGTTTAAGGGGTTGAATGGGTTATGAGTTGGGAATTAGGGTTTAAGGGTTATAGGTTTAGGGGGTTAAATGGGTTAGGGTTGGTTTAGAGATTTAGGGTGTTAGGGGATTTAGCAGTTAAGGATTTTAGGGGTTAGAAGTTAGGGGTTAATGGGGTTAAATGGGTTAGGTTTTTAGGGGTTTAGGGGTTCAATTGGTTAGGGGTTGGGAATTAGGGTTTAAGGGGTTAGGGGTTAAGGGTTTAGAGGTTTAGGGGTTAGGGGATTTAGTAGTGAAGGATTTTAGAGGTTAGGGTTTTGGGGGTTAAATGGAATCCACACTTAAATGGGTTAGGATTTTAGGGGTTTAGATTGTTAAATTGGTTAGGGGTTGGGAATTGGGACTTAAGGGGGTTAGGGGGTTAAATTGGTTTACAAGTTTAGGAGTTTAGGGGGTTAGGGAATTTGCTTGAAGGATTTTTAGGGTTTAGGGTTTAGGGTTTTGGGGGTTAAATTGAATCCACACTTAAATGGGTTAGGTTTTAGGGGTTTAGGGTGTTGAATTGGATTGGGGTTTGGGAATTCGGAGTTTAAGCGGTTAGGGGTTAAGGGTTTAGGGGATAGGAATTAGGGTTTAATGGGTTAGGGGTTTTGGGGTTTATGGGCTTAAATGGGTTAGGGGTAGGGGTTAAGGGTTTAGGGGTTAAATGGGTTAGAGTTTAGAGGTTTAGTAGGGGTAAATGGGTTAGGGGTTAAGGGTTTAGAGGTTTAGGGTTTAGGGGGTTAAGGGTTTGGGGAGTAGGAATTAGGGTTTAAGGGGTCAAGGGTTATGGGTCGGGGGAATCCACACTTAAATGAGTTAGGTTTTTAGGGGTTTAGGTTGTTGAATTGGTTAGGGGTTTTTGGGTTTAGGGGCTTAAATGGGTTACAGTTTTAGAGGTTTAGGGGGTTAGGGGATTTAGCAGTGAAGGATTTTAGGGGTTAGGGGTTAGGGTTTTGGAGGTTAAATGGAATCCACACTTAAATGGGTTAGGGTTTTAGGGGTTTAGGGTGTTGAATTGGTTAGGGGTTTTTGGGTTTAGGGGCTTAAACGAGTTAGGGGCTTAAATGTCTTAGGGGTAGGGGTTAAGGGTTTAGAGGTTTAGGGTTAAAGGGTTAAATGGGTTAGGGGTTTAGAGGTTTAGTGGGGGTAAATGGGTTAGGGGTTAAGGGTTTAGAGGTTTAGGGTTTAGGGGGCTAAGGGTTTAGGGGTTAGGAATTATGGTTTAAGGTGTCAAGGGTTATGGGTTTGGAATTAGGGTTTAAGGGGTTAGGGGTTAAGGGTTTAGAGGTTTAGGGTTTAGGGGGTTATATGGGTTATAGGTTTAGAGGTTTAGGGGTTAGGGGATTTAGCAGTGAAGGATTTTGGGGGTTGGGGGTTAGGGTTTTTGGGGTTAACTGGAATCCACACTTAAATGTGTTAGGTTTTTAGAGGTTTAGGGTGTTGAATTGGTTAGGGGTTTTGGGGTTTAGGGGCTTAAATGGGTTAGGGGTTAACGGGTTAGGGGTACGGGTTAAGGGTTCAGAGGTTTAGGGTTTAGGGGTTAAATGGGTTAGGGGTTTAGAGGTTTAGTGGGGGTAAATGGGTTAGGGGTTAAGGGTTTAGAGGTTTAGGGTTTAGGAGGTTAAATGGGTTAGTGGTTAGGAATTAGGGTTTAAGGGGTCAAGGGTTAAGGGGTTAGAGGTTTAGGTGTTTAAGGGGTTGAATGGGCTATGGTTTGGGAATTAGGGTTTAAGGGGTTATAGATTTAGGGTTTAGGGGGTGAAATTGGTTAGGGTTGATTTATAGGTTTAGGGGGTTAGGGGATTTAGCAGTTAATGATTTTAGGGGTTAACGGGTTAGGGGTAGGGGTTAAGGGTTTAGAGGTTTAAGGTTTAGGGCGTTAAATGGGTTAGAAGTTAGGAATTAGGGTTTAAGGGGTCAAGGGTTAAGGGGTTAGAGGTTTAGGTGTTTAAGGCGTTGAATGGGTTATGGGTTGGGAATTAGGGTTTAAGGGGTTATAGGTTTAGGGGGTTAGGGGATTTAGCAGTTAAGGATTTTAGAGGTTAGATGTTAGGGGTTAATGGAGTTAAATGGGATAGGTTTTTAGGGGTTTAGGGTGTTGAATTGGTTAGGGGTTCAGAATTAGGGTTTTATGGGTTAGGGGTTAAGGGTTTAGAGGTTAAATGGGTTACAGGTTTAGAGGTTTAGGGGGTTAGGGGATTTAGCAGTGAAGGATTTTAGGGGTTAGGGGTTAGGGTTTTGGGGTTTAAATGGAATCCACAATTAAATGGGTTAGGTTTTTAGGGGTTTAGGGTGTTGAATTGGTTAGGGGTTTTGGGGTTTTGGGGCTTAAATGTGTTAGGGGTTAATGGGTTAGGGGTAGGGTTAAGGGTTTAGAGGTTTAGGTTTTAGGGGTTAAATGGGTTAGGGGTTTAGAGGTTTAGTGGGGGTAAATGTGTTAGGGGTTAAGGGTTTAGAGGTTTAGGGTTTAGGGGGTTAAGGGTTTAAGGGGTCAAGGGTTAGGGGTTGGGAATTAGGGTTTTAGGGGTTAGGGGTTAAGGGTTTAGAGGTTTAGGGTTTAGGGGGTTAAATGGGTTACATGTTTAGAGGTTTAGGGGTTAGGGGATTTAGCAGTGAAGGAATTTAGCGGTTAGGGGTTAGGGTTTTTGGGGTTAAATGGAATCCACACTTAAATGTGTTAGGTTTTTAGGGGTTTAGGGTGTTGAATTGGTTAGGGGTTTTGGGGTTTAGGGGCTTAAATGGGTTAGGGGTTAATGGGTTAGGGGTAGGGGTTAAGGGTTTAGAGGTTTAGGGTTTAGGAAACCAAATTGTAGTGATGTTGCGGGAAACCAAATTGGAAACAGTAGTGGCTCAAGAAATAGGAAAAAGAAATTGGAAGCAAATTGAAGAAAAAGCATCCAGTGCAAGAGGGGCTTCAGGAGGAGTAATGACCATCTTGAACCCCGGGAGAATAGAACTACAGAAAGCAAAGGTGTGAATGCATTGGATCCTCACGGTAATGACAGTAAGAAACCTCAACTTAACTGTATCAATAGTAAATGTGTGTCCCAGTAAATTACAAGGAAAAAAAGGAGTGTTGGGACTCCCTTAGTGAGTATTTAGAATTAAATGATTGCATGAATCTAATGGTAGGTGGGGATTTGAATACCATCCTTTCACTGTAAAAAAAAGGGGAGGCCTAATTCCAAGATATCAAATTAAACTCTACATAGAAGGGTTAATGGAAATGGGATTTGATTGATGTGAAGTCAAAAAAGGATGGTTTTACTTGGACTCGCAGGAGGGAAGGGTCAATTCATGTGGTAGCAAGACTAGACAGATTCCTGGTCCAAAATTCGGTCTCTCTGGGACCATGGAGGGTGGATTAAAAATTTCTAGCAATTGTTATCTCGGATCATAAGTCGGTCACCCTTTCAATTGATCCCCTTGATAGGGGAGGTCCTATCCCCTTTCGCTTTAATCTAATTTGGATCAAGAGGAGGGTTTTCTCGATGTGGTTAGGTAGGCCTGGGAAAGATAGGTAAAGGGTTCTCCCTCTTTTGTCTCAGAAGATAAGCTCATAAATGTGAAAAAAAATATGGGCTAAGGTAGGACCTTAAAAATCCAAGGGAAAGGAAAGTAGATCTTCAAAGTAAAATGGAGGAAAGACAAGAGGAAATAGAGAAGAAGGAGATAACACAAGAACCATGATTAAAGAAGCAAAGTTGTTAGAGTATTACAAAGCATGCAGGGAAGAAGAGGATGAATGGTGAGAAAAATCAAGAAGTGTATGGTTTGTTGTGGGTGATAGGAACACAACTTAGTTTCACAAACAAGCAAATGCTCAAAAGGCGATCAAAAGAAACATGAAGATACAAGGACAAGTGTTACACCAATTTTTGATCATCTAACCTGTTACTATTTGATGGTCTAAAGTACACCATGTAAGACCAATTTTACCATAGTAAAATTGCTTTCAATATGAAAAATAACTTAATAACCCATAATTTATTAAGTTGTTTCCGGTCTAAACAGGAAACCCCATGAGGAATAATTAAATAAATCCTTATTTGTTTGATTTTCCTCTAGGTTTAATTAATTAAAGCACAGTTTAATGAATATTCCTGGTCATATTTAAACCAAAACAGGAAAATTAATTAGATAAATCATTATTTATCTTATTATTTTCTAGGAATAATTATTTAAATCACTATTTAATAACATTCCTTGTTAAATTTGACTAAATCATTTATAAATAATTGAATAAATCATTATTTATTTAGTTATTACTCAACATTCTTAAAATAATAAATAAATTCAAATTCCTTTTCCCTCCAACAAAAATAATAAAATATTCTATAAAATTTGTATCTAGATTTGGTTTATAATATTTTAATTATGCACCAATATCTAGACTAACTCAATATTTTGTTATAAATAGAAGGTTTTTCCATTCATTCACTACCTTTTGTTGCCTAGAGATCACTCTTGATCTATACTTTTGGTCTAACTTTGATCCTCCCATCATTGTCATATTTTTCTACTTTTTGCTTGTGAGCTCCCTTTGAGTTCCATTTTTGTCTGGGTTTCTGCACCATCAAGAGAGAGAGATATTAGATTTAAAGCATTGAAGACATACAAGAACCCATCCCATTGAGGGGGATTGGTAACATCTTTCTATGTTCCCTTCTCAGGTGTCATAATACAAAAAATTCTTGTCTTGTCCATTATGTATGGAGCAACTTTTGCTTATTTCTTGTTGTTTAATGTTTTTAATTGCATAGATCTAGATTCCTGTAGCATTTATTCTTATCACTAACTACAGACCTAAGGAAATTGAAAACCATATTTGATGTTAGGGTTGTTTGTTATGCACAGCTAAAGTGAGTTTTTTTCATACGCTTGCGATTAGAATTCACACTAACAACTGGCAACTCCACACGAGTTTTTAATTACGACTGTTGTCGTTTTTCAGATCCTTGCATGACTAGCTGCTTCAACCCTTAGGGTTTTTCTTCAACTTCTTATTTTTCATCCCTTGATGTTGTTTTTAACCTTTTTTACCCTAAAACAGTAAAAATTCTAACTTCCGTGTGTTTTTGGGCCTTTTGCATAGGTAACAGGTACCAGCCGCAGCAGAGACAACACTTTTTTTCTGAAACCTGCTCCTGAGATAGCCGAAAGTGCAGGTCACACTTTTTGGCCCAAAACCTGCGACCTCAGCTCTCAGGTACTGGATAACTGCCCAAATACTACGACCTCAACGGAAAACAGGTCAGAACCTGCGACATGTACTTTTTTGTTGGATATTTTTATGAAATTTTCAGGGTTTACCGAGGGCACTATTCAGGGTGTTATGACATCTGTCTTTACCTGTCTTGGACCTGTACTTGCTTAATTTTACTCGTCGAAGTAGGAACCAAGCCCCTTAGGGCTTCAATACGCTTCCACCTTTTTAGGAGGAGTTTTTTTGAAGCAGGTCTTATGAGATTTCAGTGTTTTTCAGCCATTTTTCAAATCTGAACCTGCACTTTTAGATGCATTTCATATCGGTTATTTATCCATCCAAAACACCTCCTTTCAGTTTTGTTTGGTCCTCCTTTTGGGTCCCCTCCGTTTCCCTTCAGGTTGTAGCATTTCACCACCTATTTTGCAGCATTTTTCCCTCTATTTTTTTGCTGTTGTTTTCACCTCTTTCCACCAGATCTGACCTTTAGATCCCTGTCCCTCTTGACCTTAGATCCATTGGCCATTTTCTGTGTTTTTAGTAGATTTTTCCCACCCATAGACTAGTTGTTGGGAAGCCTTCCTCCTTGGGTTTAAATTTATGCATCTTTAGTTTTTTATTTTCCTGTCGCTTTCAGTTTCCTTTACTGTCGCTTGCAGTTTTATTTATAGTTATATAGCATATTTTTTCAATTTTTTCTCTACACACGTCTAGGCTTAATTAAAATTAACACACTTATCACATACATGCACACCTAAAGTGAAGAGCGCCTGGTTTACACCACTAGGCTAAGTCTTAAACATTGTAATTAATTTATCAGCACCTCCCTGCCCTTGTTTACCTCTCTTCCTTACTGGGTTCCGTGTATCTTTACCATCATTGCGCCCCCAAGGCGTTTATCCCAGAGACTCCAATGCCTTCATCCTCAATTTCCATTAGGAAGACTTACCCCACCGCGTAGGGTTCGTGTTCGTCCTCCACCGAGTCCCCATTTCGACTCTATTTTTGGTTCATTGGGTTCCCCTTCTGTTCTATCCTTGGCTCTCCTCCACCTTTCACCATCATCATGTTTGGTTCAGGACCTAATGTTGGTGGTGGCCCCGACCCTAATGTTGGAAACGCCACTAGTGGTGCTGCAACGGGAACTATTCTGGCTGCTCCCTTGCTTCCTTATATGGTAGGCCTAAGCCTTCCCGATTTTAGCTAGTTGATTAATGACCCCATACACCATGATCTAGGTTGGCCTACTATGCTAACCAAGCTTCCTTCAGACATCCCCAAGTTTGAAGGAAATGCAAGAGAGGATTCTACCAACCATGTTCGTTCTTTCCACATGTGGTGTTCGTCTAACTCCATCACTGATGACTCTGTCCGTCTTTGGTTATTCCAGCGTGCGCTTACTTGGAGAAGCTTCCAAGTGGTATGTCGACCAGGCCTCCTCCTCTCATACTACTTTTGCGACCCTTGCCAAGGCTTTTTTGTCTTACTTCTAGCTTCCCCTTTGTTATGACACAGGTTGTTAAGATTCAACAAGATGATGAGCTTAGTGAAAAGAGTCGCCTTCACTAAGTGGGCCCGCAGGCTATTTTTGGCGCAAGTCTATTTTTGGACTATGTTTGTTTTTAGACATGATGATCATATTTCAGAAGTTACAGGATGCTATTTGTGGATGGTTGATCAAGTTGGAAAAATAGATGAAATTCTATTTTTAGAATTTTGGGCGAAGTCTATTTCTAGATCGTCAATCTAAAAATAGATGCATGTCGATTATTATTAGCTCTTAATAATAATCAGACACTAAACATCAACTTATTCTCTTGGAGCACTTTGTTTTAGTGCACAGATGTGGCAGATCAGTGGATTGAGGAAATTATGCAATTCCCAAGGGTTTATTGGAGCTAATGCATGGAGGACTCAGTTAGAACTCAAGTGGAAGTGTTATGACATAGTTGGAAGAAATAGTTATAGAGTTGTATTCAGTTTAACTCAGTTAGACTCAGTTGAGATAGTTGTATCTAGTCTAACTAAATGATACACTAGTGAGAGTGGAGTGAATTAATTCACAAATAATAACTCATTAATCAACTGAACAATACAACAGTTAACTACAGTGCATGGAAGTTCCAGTGGAGACCCAGTGGAGAGATAGGTGAAAGGGCAAGATAGACTATCTGTTGTGACTATAGTGATGCATTTATTGCATCACACACACATTGGAGTTGCCAATGAGGATTGCGCAGTCAAGGCAAGAGTAATTCGAATTAATTCAGAGTTATTCTTCAACAGGGATTGCGCAGTGGAGGCAGGTTAGCAGGTGGCAAAGATCGGTGCATGGATTTGCAAGATTGTTCTTGATTAGTGTATGACGATTGTACCGTACTGAGAGCTTGATAAGCTTTGTATGAGGATTGTCATATGATTCCATGATACATAATATATAGTTGGGTTTTTCAGCTTCAGGCTTTCTTAGTTAAAAACTGTGTTATGTGCGATTGATTTTTGTTTATGCTTCACATGTGTGTGCAATTAATTTTTCCGCAAATAGATTAATAAGTGGAATTGATTCAGTATTTTACATAAATTTAAATAGTGTGAGATCAGGTTAATCAAGGACATATGCATGCTTAGTGAATATAATTTCTACATGGTATCAGAGCATTGTTGATTGAAGATTGCAATTGTGAAGTGAGTTTGTGCTGGTGGACAATTCGAATTTGCTACAGAAGATTCTTAGTGCAGAAGTTGAGTATACATTGAAATGGTTTTCAATGGTTTGCGATTGGAGTATGCCCTTGATGGGAGCTTGAATTACATAGCCTGAAAGGACAGGATGGAGGCGGTGCTGGAGGATAATGGGCTGAAGGAGTTCATCGATAGCAATTTCCTAAGCCGGGATCTGGCGATGCGGCATTACTTGATGCATGGAAAAAGAAGACAACAAAGACGAGAAGAATTCTGTTGGAAGGTGTGAAGGACCATATTATGTCTAGCCTTCATGGGAAAGCCACTCCATTCTTAATGTGGAAGGCTTTGACAGACTTGTTCCAAAGCAGAAGTGACTAGAGGAAGTTGGAGCTTAAAGACAAGTTCAAAAAATAAAAATGGAGAAGGGCGACAGTATTCCAAAATACCTCACGAAGTTTGTCCACTGCAAGGATGAACTGGGAAGTGTGGGGGTTACTGTTGATGATGAAGACTTGGTGATCTTGGCTCTCCTTGGGCTTCCGAAGAGTTGGCATAGCTACGATGACTCTGTCAATGGACAGGAGAAACTGCAGGGAAGGGAGCGACTTTGGTCAGATCTTGTGCATGAGGAGATAAGGCAGGGTACCAGGGATGGATCTTCATCGAAGAATGAAGATGAAGAGAAGGTTGCCAAAGCAAGGAAATGGAAGGGGGAGAAACATCCTTCAAAATCCAATGCTAAAGGCAAGAAGCAGGATTTGTCCAAAGTGAAGTGTTTTCACTGTCACAAACATGGACATTTCGCCACTAACTGTCCACAGAAGAAGAAGAACAAGAAGGTTGTTGGATCTACAGCTGGAGAGGCCTTAGCCTCGCAATTTGAACTTGATTTATCCTTGATCGCATGCTTGGTTTCAAGCTGCATGGGATCAGTGTGGTATCTTGATAGTGGTGCATCTTTCCATTTGACGGGAGACAAAGAGTTGTTTAGTGACTTGGAGGAGAAGAATCTCTAGATGCATATAGAGATGGGAAACAATGGTCGGTACAGTGCTACTGGCATTGGGACCATTACCTTTGAGAGGGAGTCCAGTAATCCATTCTTGTTGAAGAATGTTATGCATGTTCCAGGTTTGAAGAAGAACTTGGTCTTGGTCACAATGCTGGAAGACAAAGGTTATGATGTTGTTTTCAGTGAGGGAAAATCCTTCCTTCGACATAAAACAATGGGTCAAACCAAGAATATAGGGGTTCAAATTAAGAATCTCTACAAGCTGGAGGTAGATGGATGCGTTGCAATGGTGGGCAAAGCAAAAGAAGTGGTGAGCCGAGATGAGGGTGAATTATGGCACAGGAGATTGGGCCATCTTCACCATGGCGCTTTGAAGATTTTGCAGTAGATTTCTACTGGAATTCCCAAGGGTACTCTTGCGCAGTCAGATCAGTACAAGGGATGTACTATGGGTAAGTTTGTGAAGACCACCTTTCATGAGAAGGAGAACCGTGCTTCGGTGATCCTAGAGAGAATTCACACAGACGTGTGTGGACCTTTCTCAGTAGCTTCAAAAACAAAACACAGGTATTATGTTATATTTGTTGATGACTATTCTTGTATATGTTGGATCTTCTTCATGCAGAAGAAGAGTGAAACGTTCTCAAAGTTCTTTGAGTTCAAGGCATTGGTGGAGAAGGAGTCGGGGAAGCAAGTGAAAGCTCTACGGAGCGATAATGGTGGGGAATACATCTCGGGCGAATTCCAAGACTTCTGTAGCAAAGAAGGAATTCGAAGAGAAGTCATAGCACCTCATAACCCACAGCAGAATGGGGTTGCGGAGAGGAAGAACAGAACGATCGTGGGTGCTGCACAAGCTATGCTTGATAGGGAGCTAGACTTGCATGCAGTGAAGGAACTGCTTGTTCCGAAAGATAAGCCTCCGGATGTGGATCAGGCATAAGAGGAGATTCATGGAGTGGAGGAGTCCACTCATGCAGAACCAAACATTAGACAAGGCAGAAAGCGTACCACAGAAGCTGAGAGACTGAAGCTTGATGCGACACAGAATGTAGGAGTCCCTACATCACAACGCAGACAGAGACAATCACCTGACCGATTTATTGGATACATGGCTCTTATGAGCAAGTGTATCTTGACAGAGCCATATTCTTTTGAAGAAGCAGCGCAGGAGCCCACATGGGTAGATTCCATGGTGTAGGAGTATGATTCCATTGTCAGAAACAATGCTTGGGAGATTGTTCCAAGGCCGGTGGAAAAATTAGTTGTAGGATCAAGATGGATCTACAAGGTAAAGCAAGTTGTTGATGGGAGCATCGAGAAGTATAAGGCAAGATTTGTTTCCTAGGGCTTCTCACAGATTGAGGGGATTGAATATGAAGAAACCTTTGCACCCGTCGCACGATATTCTTCCATACGGACCATCCTTGCTCTCTCAGCGCAGATGGGGTGGCACATTCATCAGATGGATGTGAAGACTGCGTTCCTTAATGGGATCATTGAGGAAGAGGTGTACATTGAGTAGCCTAAAGGATTTGATATCTTCAGCAGTGAGTCGCATGTGTGTAGGCTCAAAAGAGCGTTGTATGGGCTGAAACAAACACCATGTGCTTGGTACACTCGGATCGACAACTATTTCACTGGACTTGGCTTCACCAAGAGTGAGGCGGATGCAAACCTATACCAGATTGTGGTGGAGGGTAAGATTTTAATCATTGTTCTTTATGTTGATGATTTAATACTAATAGGCGATGAGCAGTTGATACACTCATGCAAGGCAGATCTTGCAAAGGAGTTTGAGATGAAGGACTTGGACCTCCTTCATTATTTCCTTGGATTGGAAATATGGCAGCGAGAAGGTGAACTGTTTGTGTCTCAAGGTAAGTATGCCCGGGAGATATTGGAGAAGTTTCACATGCACGGCTGCAAGCCTTTCGACACTCCTCTTCCAGGAAATTGGAAGAAAGAGGATGCTACATCAGCAGAGGTAGTGGATGCCACTGTTTATCGACAGTTGGTGGGTTTGCTCATGTATTTAGTTAATACAAGACCGGACATATGCTATGCGGTGAACCAGATTTCACAAGCGATTGTTAAGCCTAACAAGCTCTTTTGGAAGGCAGGAAAGCATGTTTTGAGATATCTCAGGGGCACATCTGAGTATGGTTTATGGTACAGACAAACGGATGAGGTGAAGTTGCATGGCTTCACGGATGCAGATTGGGCAGGAAGCCCAACAGACATAAAGAGCACATCAGGAGGGATTTTCAGTATCGGATCTATGGCAGTTTCTTGGTACAGCAGGAAACAAAGATCCGTGGCACTCAGTTCAGCGGAAGTGGAATACATGGCAGCAAGTCAAGCTACATGTGAGGCTATCTGGATGAGGAAGATTCTGGTTGGTTTGTTCGGTTCACATTTAGATCCCACAATGATACATTGTGATAATCAGAGTTGCATTAAACTCTCGGTTGATCCTATGTTTCATGATAGATCTAAACATATTGATATCCGGTATCATCATATCAAAGATTGTGTGCAGCGGAAGATCATGTTGCTTCAGTACATTCCTACGAAGGATCAAGATGCATATATTCTGACAAAGGCGCTCCAAGAGAAAATTAGAATACCATAGAGGCAGGATCGGGGTGAAAGATAATCCCTATCTTGTTGAGAGGGAGTGTTGAGATTCAACAAGATGATGAGCTTAGTGAAAAGAGTCGCCTTCACTAGGTGGGCCTGCAGGCTATTTTTGGCGCAAGTCTATTTTTAAACTATGTCTATTTTTAGACACGATGATCATATTTTAGAAGTTGCAGGATGCTATTTGTGGATGGTTGATCAAGTTGGAAAAATAGATGAAATTCTATTTTTAGAATATTGGGCGAAGTCTATTTATAGATCGTCGATCTAAAAATAGATGCATGTTGATTATTATTAGCTCTTAATAATAATCAACACTAAACAACAACTTATTCTCTTGGAACACTTTGTTTCAGTGCACAGATGTGGCAGATCAGTGGAGTGAGGGAATTACGCAATTCCCAAGGGTTTACTGGAGCTAATGCATGGAGGACTCAGTTAGAACTCAAGTGGCAGAGTTATGACACAGTTGGAAGAAGTAGTTATGGAGTTGTATCCAGTTTAACTCAGTTGAGCTAGTTGTATCTAGTCTAACTGAATGATACACTAGTGAGAGTGGAGTGAATTAATTAGTTAATTAATTCACAAATAATAACTCATTAATCAACTGAACAATACAACAGTTAACTACAATGCATGGCAGTTCCAGTGGAGACCCAGTGGAGAGATAGGTGAAAGGGCAAGATAGAATATCTGTTGTGACTATAGTGATGCATTTATTGCATCACACACACATTGGAGTTGCCAATGAGGATTGCACAATCAAGGCAAGAGTAATTTGAATTCATTCAAAGCTATTCTTCAGCAGGGATTGCACAATGGAGGCAGGCTAGCAGGTGGAAAAGATCGGTGCATGGATTTGCAAGATTGTTCCTGATTAGAGTATGACAATTGTACTGTACTAAGAGCTTGATAAGCTTTGTATGAGAATTGTCATGTGATTCCATGATACATAATATATATTTGGGGTTTTCAGCTTCAGGCTTTCCCGGTTAAAAACTGTGTTATGTGCGATTGATTTTTGTTTATGCTTCACATGTGTGTGCAATTAATTTTTCCGCAAATAGATTAACAAGTGGAATTGATTCAATATTTTGCATAAAGTTAAATAGTGTGAGATCAGGTGAATCAAAGACATATGCATGCTTAGTGCATATAATTTCTACACAGGTACCAAACTCTTGACCTCTTTTCGTCAAACTTCTGCCACTTGCCTATCTAACCATATTCAAGAATGGCGCAGAAGGAAGATCCTATGTCGAGCCCCTATTTTCGAAGACCGTGTCTACATGGACTGGTTTCTCAGATCCCTTTTTCCTACTATTGGTAAAGATGTCGCATCCCACTTTCCTCAAACCGAGGAAGTTGCCCTCCAGATTGCATTGAAATATGACCTGATCTACGCGCATTCCGGTTATGTTTATACTATCTTACCTGATCTCCCTAGACCTGGTGGTGTCAACGCACCGGGTATCGTTGGATCCCTTTCACATCCGTACACACATATTCCTATGGGTTATGGTTTCCCTCAGGGAGGGGCCATCTCCTCCAACATCTTTCCCCCTCCTGGAAGCATGTTTCCAAGACACAACATGCCTCATTCTTTTGCCAAACCTGTTTACGCTAATGTTTCCCAACCTCCATATTATACGTATTCGTAGCCTGGTGCTCCAACTCCTCCAACACAAGCACCTCAGCCTCCCTTGCCTTCTCAAACTCTGCAACATCAGCCACACCCCCCCCCCTTAGGGTCAGGTGTATGCGCAGCATAGTGCGACTAATCCTCCCACTTCCAAAAAGAAGAGGAAAGGCAACCAAAACCAAACCACTCTAGGTAATCCCGGAAACAATCCCCAAGGGAATACATCTAACATTGCAACCCAGCAATAGGGAGCTCGTCCCAAGCAGAACATGCCTATTTGCACGAGTAAGCCTTGTTCTTGTTGCGGTTTCTATGGTCACTATATCCATGATTGTCCCATTTTACCTCAGATGCGTCAAATGTGGGAAGCTCAAGCAGCGTCTCGAGGACAAAAAGCCTCTTCTTCAGTTCCTCCTATTCAACTGGTTTTTTTTACCAATCCTTTCCCCCAACAAGCATATGTGGCTGCCCAACCCCTTGAAAGTCAGGCGTCCACTCAACCTCCCCCATCTGGCACCTCTGATTACCAGATCCTCATGATGAACTCTAACCATACATATACCACTGACCTCAACCTTCAGACTCAGTCCCGCTAGTACAACAAGCCCCCTGCTACGTCTGCATAGAAAATTTTAGGGGTGAATTTTCGCCCATGGGCGAAATTAAAGGGTTTTAAATTTTTATTGGGCGAATTTTTTGTATCATAGTATATTATTTCAAATCGTTCCAAATTTATTTTATAAAAAAATTACGTCTAGAGGTTAGCCCACCTTATTTTAAGGGAGAGGGTAAAAAAAGTAAATTTATATTTCAAATTGCCCCAAATTCTTTTTATAAAAAAATCAGGTCTAGAGGTTAGCCCACCTCATTTTAAGGGAGAGGGGGAATTAAAACAACTTATATACATCTTAACTCTGAATCTACTATATCAAATCTCCTTTCACTCTAAAGATGTTTGCATCTCAAGAGATTTGATCCCTCTGGGCCCTTGATAGCTCCGGATTTAAGATGGATCTAGGTAAAAATAAAAATCACACTATGTGAAAACAATTTTACTTGATCAAACTAATAAAAAAATTAAATTATAATAAAAATAATTTCATGGTATTGGCACATGGTATGAGAACCCATGGTATTCATGTGGAACATAACATATTTAAAGGGTAAAATTAAACCAACCTAGATCCATCTTAACTTAGGATCTACCAAGCCGAGAGAGAGATATCAGATATCAAATAGCTTGTGACGCAAACCTATTTTCACTAAGTGAAAATAAATTTGAACCCTTTTGAGGTTTGGTCGATCCAAAGTTAAACTGGATTTACACTAGTCACATTTTGTAAGCCTAGATGATGCTTCAGAAGTGGGTATGTTTTTATATGTTATACATTCCTAGATGAGGCTTTAGAAGTGGGTATGTTTTTTATGTTATACATTTTATTTTAAAATATTGTTAGGAGCGGTAAACAATTTATTTCCCCATTAAGATAGAGATTTATTTCCCCATTAAGATAGAGATTTAAAGATAATAGGGCAATTGACATTATGGATTGTGTGAATTTGAAGATGATGTAACAAAATCTTCTTGTAATTTGCTTAGAATGTTCCATTTCATGTTAGGTCCCTATATTACTAGTATAGTCCCTTATTATTGTTAGTGTAACCCCCTTATTGTTATTATTGTACCCTTATAACCCCCATATTGTTATTATTGTGCCCTTAACTTATTATTTTTAGGTCGGCTAGGATTACATTGTGGCCCACTAGGATTACATTATGGCCCCATGGACTCCTATATATAGAAAGGAGGTTTTGTAATTTGAATCATCCAAGAATTGTTCATTCATGTAATGTATTGGAGGTTGCCCACTCAAAGTGGCTTATTTTTAAGGCGTTGATATCTCTTTTCTTCTATTTTTGGAGCTGGTTTCACAACATTTGGTATCAGAGCTTTTAGATTCTAGGGTTTCGCTGCTCCAAACAAGTCATCGTGGAATTTTCGCTATAAATTTTTTTCTACGAAGTTTCAGAAGCAGAAATTTTTAGGGTGCGAAGCCAAAATCCTAAGGAACATCGTCAAAAAATTTCAAAGCTTGGTTCATAATATTTTCAGAGATATGATCTGTGGAAGGTAGTGCTTTTTCAGGCTCCTGAATTTCATCTAAAAGATGTGACCGTGGGAAAATATTCATAACTCTCTCTCTGAGCATCATATTGGAGTGCCGTAAAAAGTGGTCGCAATTACACGGACTTTAGTTTCTTCTCAATTTCAGAGCCAAAGGATGAAACAGTGACACGTGGCAAGTCATACAAGTCCACTCTACTGAACCAATCCAAAATTGGGTCATTGTGGGAGATTGGACATAATTTGCCTTGAAGAATCCAAATCATATTAGACCTATGGCATTGGAAAGAAGCTTTAGAGGGCTACTACAGGGCTGAATTTCAGATATTGAGGATCTGCAATTATAGAGATAATTCAATTTCAATATCGAGCTCCTCAAAAGCAAGTAAAAGGTGTGTATTTTTTTATTTATTTTAAAATTGCATAAGTCTTGTTTGAAGAATCAAGTTGAATTGATTCCAAAGGCATATTGTAGAATAGATATCAGTATTGGATTCTAAAATGGCCCCTAAAAATAATTCAACACCCATTAAGCCTTTGGAAAGCTCTACTATGACTCATGAAGACGAAGAATGGCAACATGACATATCAAAATTACAAGAGCAAGCGCAACAAATTTCGCTCTCGCAAAGAGCAACAAAAAATGACATGGAAGTTTTGAAGAAAGGCGTGGAAACTAAGATGGATGGTTTGAAGAAAGGCGTGGAGTCTAAGATGGATGGTTTGAAGAATGGCATGGAGGCTGGCATGGAATCTAAGATGGATGACATGGAAGCTAAGATCGATGAGAAAATGGAAAACATGAAGAATGTTCTAAAAGCAGACATGGAAGGTTTGACAAAGTTGATACAAGAAATGTTTCCTAATGGCGAAAATATGGTAGAGGAAACTCACGATGAGAAAAAAATAAATGTTAATCATGATTTCATAAAATCTAATGTTGGTGGGAAGAACCACCATATTCCAAAAATGGATATGAAGAAGTTTGATGGAAAGGATCCTGTAACATGGATACTACAGATGGAGCAATATTTTGATCTCCATAATGTGCAAAACACACAAAAAGTATGCATTGCAACTTTACATTTAGAACAAAATACATTTGTATGGTATCGATGGCTTTGCTCTCGTAAAAAAATTGTCACTCGGTCAATTTTTACGGAGAAAATGAAAGCACATTATGAGGATACAAAGAGCAACATATTCTTTATCCAATTAATAAATCTCAAACAAAAGGGTTTAATGGGGGAGCAGATTGAGGACTTGCAAAAATTGAATATAAGGGTAACTGATATTCCAGAGGAACACAAGATTGATCTCTTCATAGGTACTTTAAAGGATAACATCCAACATGAAGTTCGCGTTTTGGAACCTGATTCATTGGAGAAGGCATTCAGGTTGGCAAGAAAAATTGAATGTAAAATTATGGCGACAAGGAAGCCTACCACTCACTTCTATAAAGAAGGAAGTGTTGCTACTCCTAGATTTCCACAACCTACAAGGTTGACACCACAACAATTGGAAGAAAAAAGAGCAAAAGAGCTTTGCTATAGTTGTGATAGCAAATACACTAAAGGTCATAAGTGTGCTGAGAAGAAATTATTTTACATAGATTGTGAAGAGGAAGAAGAAAATGAACAAGAAGAGGATATACACCAAGAACCAACCCAAGAAGAGGAAGAAATGAGTCTGACCATATCGTGTAATGCATTGGCAGGAATTACCACTCCTCAAACTCTCAAGATAGAAGGACATATCAAGAAGAAAAAGGTAATAGTGTTGATTGATTCGGGTAGTGCCCATAATTTTATTCATTGTAAGGTAGCCAAGGAATTGAATTGTTTCCTATACCCAGCACCAGAATGTCAAGTGATGGTTGCAAATGGAGGAACTATAAATTGCTCTGGAAAATGCGATAATATCAAGCTAACCATGGGGGAATATGTATTGAATAGTCCAATGCTTTCCATTCCTATGGGAGGTGCTAATGTTGTACTAGGAGTACAATGGTTACAATCTTTGGGGACAATAGCTTTTTATTTTCAAGAACTTTTCTTGAACTTTTTTCAGAAGGAAAGGAAGTCAAATTACGAGGTATTGTAGGGAATCCGGGAAAGATAATAAGCTCTAATGTCATGACAAAGCTTCTAAATAAGGAACAACAAGGCATAATTGCATAATTATGCTCACTAGAAGTTCCAACATCAAAATCATCTATTTCTGCAGATCTCCAAAAAGTCTTGGACAATCATTCCAAGGTTTTTGAAACTCCAAAAGGACTCCCACCTATTCGTGATCATGATCATGCTATTCATTTGATTCCAGGAAGTGTTCCTCCAAACATCGGCCCTTATAGATATCCTTATGTCCAAAAGAGCGAAATTGAACGTATGATTGCAGAAATGTTAGAGGCGGGTATAATTCAACCTAGTCAAAGTTCTTTCTCTACTCCTGTAGTATTGGTACACAAGAAGGATGGATCATCGCGCATGTGTCCAGATTATAGGGAGCTCAATAAGCTCACCATTAAAGATAAATTTCCCATTCATGTGATTGATGAATTATTGGATGAATTACATGGAGCAATTTATTTTACCAAGTTGGATCTTCATTCAGTATATCATCAAATTAGAATGAAGACTGAAGATATTCCAAAAACAAAATTTCAAACTCATGAGGGTCATTATGAATTTTTGGTCATGCCTTTTGGCCTTACCAATACACCTTCTACATTTCAAGGGTTGATGAATTCCATTTTCAAACCCTTCCTTAGAAAATTTGTGCTAGTATTTTTTGATGATATACTAATCTATAGCAGGTCTTGGAAGGATCATGTTCAACATGTTGACAGGGTGCTCAAACTATTGCAGGAGAAACAATTATATGAAAAAACATCCAAATGTTTCTTTGGATTACAAGAGGTGGAATATCTGGGTCATATTGTATCTCACGAGGGTGTTAAAGTAGACCCTAACAAAATTAACGCCATTAAGGAATGGAAAGTCCCCACAACCATAAAGCAGTTGCGAGGATTTCTTGGGTTAACAGGGTATTATCGCAAGTTTGTTAAGAATTATGAGAGAATAGCAGCACCTCTAACAACATTATTGAAGAAAGATGCATTTTCATGGACTCCTGAAGCAACTAAGGCCTTTGAACATCTTAAAGAGGCAATGTGCCTAGCACCGGACTTAGCTATGCCAGACTTCACAAAAACCTTTATTGTGGAATGTGATGCCTCAGGAAATGGAATTGGTGCAGTTTTAATGCAGGAAGGAAGACCCATTGCTTTTGAAAGTCGTCCAATCAAAGGAAAGTATTTACGGAAACCTATTTATGAGAAGGAAATGTTAGCAATACTGCATGCACTAAAGAAATGGCGAACTTACCTAATGGGAAGACACTTCAAGGTAAAAACTGATCATGATAGTCTTAAACACTTTTTGGAACAAAGACTATCTTCTGAAGAGCAACAAAAATGGGTCACAAAGATGTTGGGTTATGACTTTGAAATAATATACAAAAAAAGAAAGCTTAATGTTGTTGCAGATGCACTCTCAAGAAAGAATGAAGAGGTGGAAGCATTGCTTTGTGCCATTTCTATTATCCAACCAGATTGGATAACTAAAGCAAGAGATGAATGGAAGAAGGACAAAGATGTATGGATACCCATTCAAAAGTTGCAGCAAGATCCTAGTACATCTGATACATTTAGTTGGAAAAATGATTCCTTATGGTACAAAGATCGCTTATATTTTTGTAAGAATTCCCAACTAAAACAAAATATTTTTTTGGAAGTAAGTAAATAATCTCTAATTATTTTATATTTTTATTTATTTTTATGAAAATTATGAAAACATTTCCTTAGAAAGTAAGGAAATAATGATTCTACATATGTGTTTTTTTTTTTTTTGTTTAATGAAAATTATGAAATGCAATTCTAGCTATTTTTCATTTCTTGAAATGTATCTTTAAATACATACAAAGCTAGATTCTACAATTCCAAAAAAATTACTCAAAAACTAAAAAGTGATTTTATCATAAATAATAAAAAAACAAACAAACAAAAAAATTTTGGGTTCTAATTAACACATGGGTTACTTTTAATTCAAATAAAATATAACCTCAATCCCACACATAAAATTATCTGAAAATTTTCAAAAATAAAATAAAATATTTTAACCAATTCCAATAAAATTTGTAATGAAAATATATAATACTTTTAACACATAACTTTAATCTTATAAAAAAACAAAATAATACAATCACAAAAGAACATTGAGTTTCAAAAAACTAACCCTATTTGAGGTTTTCGCCACTTCTACCTAATTTGATAACCAACATGGGAGGGAATCCCACGTTGTTCTTCCAATAAAAAACATCCAATACTATCGTAAAGCCTGTTACTAATCATTTTAGAGGTTATTACATTAAGAAGCATGACTTCTTAAGGAATAATCTTCCAAATCCAACGACAATCTTATAATTCATACAGACACATTATTAAATTTAAAAGAATTACTTGAAAAATGTTTCAAGGGTGCATACAAAACTTCCCAGATCAAAGGTAGGCATAAACTCAGTAACGAAGTTGTCGAGTTACACAAGAGATCTAAGTCATTACATTATTAAATTTAAAAGAATTACTCGACAAACGTTTCAAGGGTGCATACAAAACTTCCCAGATCAAACGTAGGCATAAACTCAGTAACGAAGTTGTCGAGTTACACAATAGATCTAAGTTATTACAGAATCAAAAGTAGGCATAAATTCAGTAACGTAGTTCTCCAGTTACATAAGATATCTATGATAATACATAATCTCTGAATAGTCGCATACTAAAGATTCACTGAATAAGGCAAAAATGAGAGTTATCTGAGTCTTCACCACCTTCCTTTTATTTGAATATCTGCGGTACGAAGAGTGATTTATCCATCACCTCCCTTTCCTTTTAGCATTGGTGGCCTTAGCTTCCCATCTGGGTGCAGAGGGAACAATTCGAGCAATTTGCCCCTCTTTTCATATTCTGTTGAAATTGCTAGTACCTGCTCATTAAATAAAATGTAACTTAAATTAGAATTTGAACAACGTATTTGATAACTTTGAAAACTAGAATATGAACAATGTATTTGAAATTTGGTTGCTGAATGGGGAAAATTCATGTGCATATATGTTTGAAATCAATAATAAAAGCGAAGGAATTTGGATGTAAATGTAATATCTGACATTTGGAGATGAAAAGTATGTAACAAAAGAAAATATTTGATGTAACTTTTAACACTGAAGGCTCATTGCAATTCTTGAATAGGTTTAAAATCTAATAAAGAAGAACTAGCCTAGCCAATTATTTGACTTGGCTTTTCATTTTAATTGTAGTTTCCTCAATATTTTGGTAATCTGATAGATATGAACAAAGGTAATTGTTAATTGTTTAACTTTGTGCATATCCATCAAAATTTCGAGAACATTTCGAAACTTGAAATAAGTTATGCTCAAATCCCTTTGAAAACAACTTGGATCGCTTTCTTATGCATTTAACAAAATATTTCCCTATTAATATCCAAATCATAGAAATTGAGAATCGATAATCTACTTACTTGAGATAAAAATGTAGCTATATTCATCGAAGTCTCACAAATAATGTTGCAGGTTGGGGCTGAACGTAAACAATGCCACAAAATAAGAATTTTTTAGTAAAATAGTTAAAATTATTGAAAAACATAAGGGTGGCCCCAAAGAGAGCTCTGTGATTTCCTTCTCCTATTAAGAGGACTCCTGCGTTGAATTTTTTTGTTCTTTCCGTCTCTTGCTGCAGTGAGTGTTTTGAAATCAATAAAAAACACTCTTTTCTTCCACATCTCTCTAGGGTTTGAATAAAATCACAATATCTGTGACCTCATCTAGAGTATGGTTTGAGTAAACTCACAATATGAATTACATAGAATATGGCAGGGTTATCTAGATGCATAAAGACCAAGTTTGAACAAAATAATTTATTTGGTTCAACATCACATGCCTTTGGGGGTGCCTTTCCAATTAATTTCCCCTTGGGATGTGATAAGACATTTGTGGTAAAACATAATAAAAACATGCAAAAATATTTTCAATAGTGTATAATAAGAACCTAGAGAAACATTACCCATGATTTTTGTTTTTCAAAACATGGAAAATTGTATATCATAGTTTTTAAATAAATATTTTTCTTATTATTAATATGTTTCTATACATTATTTTTTTCGCTGCCTGCAACCTGACCCACGCGCTAAACCTCTACTAGGGTTTCCGTAGCCATGGAGGACTTGGGCTCGCCTTGGGCCTCCCCACCTTCCCCCTCCCCTCTGCATTCTCCAAACGCAGTTGCTTTCAGCTTGTTGATCGCCTCTTTGCCCTAGAAGAAGAAGGCTACAACCTTGAAGTTTGTCAAAATATTGGAAGAAATGTCGGCAGTGTCTCTCCCTCCGGATGGCCCTATTGAGGTTGCCTTGACAATGTCTAAGAGAGCGCTTGTGGGACAGTTCACTGGCTTGTGGCCATCTTCCAATGTCACGGAAGCCTGGGTGATAAAAAACTAGAAGCCATTGATAAATGAAAATGTCACCTCTTATTTTATGGGCAAAGGTTATTTCTTATTTGAATTTATCTCCAAAGAGGATAAGGATCTTCAGGAATGGCCCATATTTTATGGGGCCATAAGAGTTGTATCTGAATAAGTGGACACCGGACTTTGATCTAGCAGAGGACGTTCCTTCAGCTGTGCCAGTATGGGTCAGGTTGCCTAATCTCCTAATACACTGCTAGAACTGGGTGTCTCTGAAACACATAGGGGATGCATTGGGAAAATTCATTGACAGGGCAAATAATAAAGACCAATACGACTGTGCTCGGATCTGTGTGGAGGTGGATTTTGAAGTAGGGCTACCGGAAGCTATCAAAATTAATGTCTGAAACTGGTCTCAAATTCAGAAACTTGATTATGAACAACTCCCATTTAAGTGTCGAGGGTGTCATGAATACAGACATTTCTCTAGAAATTGCCTAAAAAAGAATGAGGAGGATAAGGAGAAAGAGGAAAGATGGAAGCATGCCAAGAGGTCCAAAAAAAACCCTAAGGCCTCTAATACGGCAGGACAAGAAAAGGGCAAAGGAGAGCAGTCCAAAGGTAACAACGCGACTCAAAAAAACCTCCCTCCAAAAGATACAGGAAACATGTTCGGGCCCCTTGGATCAACTTCACAAGAAACCCCAAAAGTGGATCTGCCTCAGAAGGAGTCAACGGAGAATGCAAGGACGGAAGATAAGGAGGCTAACGAGATTGCAGTGACAAAGGAATCAAGGTAAGGGGAAGGAGAAACATAAAGATCCAAAGATAAGCACACAATGAGTGATGTGGAAAGTCAAGGCTCAGGTGAATTCGATGAGGAAGGGGAGATAGGCGACTCCAAATCCACAGCCAGAAGGTCGGCAAGGGGAAGAATGTCAACCAAGGAGAAGAGAGAGAAAGAAACATACAAAGACAAAGTGCAAGGAAGTCAGCCTACTTTGGAAATGCTGCTGGCCAAAACCCCAAAGATGGCAAGAAACCAGGGACAAGGCTCCAAGGGAGGCCCTCACTCTCACAAAAATAAATAATGAAGGTGATCTCCTGGAATTGCAGAGGTTTTGGGAGTAATATGAAAGAAGAAGCCATGAGGAATCTAATCATGACAGAAAACCCAGATATAATGCTTGTCCAAGAGACAAAATTGGAGGAAAATGAATTCCTCCAAAGAAGCAAGAAGTTTTTGAATAAAGGAGGGACAATGGTTGCCTCAGCCAGAGGGGCCTCGGGAGGTCTTGGCACTCTCTGGAATACTTCCATGCTCAAGTTGGTCGCTGAAAAGGGAAATGTTCATTGGTTGTTCACAAAGTTTCAACATCAAGAATCGAAGGAGGTTTTCATCCTCTTGAATGTATATGTTCCGGTTAATGCTAAGGAAAAGAAAAATTGCTGGGACTCCCTGAGAGACATGGCAGATGGGGAGGAGCTGGAAAACACTCTTATTGCAGGAGATCTTAACATATCTTTAAGCTAGGTAGAAAATCGAGGGGGATGTATTGTGAGAGGTCCAGCTCGTGAGTGGGTGGAGGATCTCATTCATGAATGGGATCTTCTCAACATCAAGCCATGCCGAGGTAAGTATACCTGGCCTAATAAACGGGCAGGCCCCGAGCATATTTATGCTAGATTAGATAGGTTCCTCATTCAAAGTTCCTTTCTGCTTCTTAGCCTTGATGTGAAGATGAGTATTCTCTCTAGTAGCGCTTCGGATCATAAACCAATAATGTTGGTTCTCTCAGCCCAAACGAATTTAGGACCTATTCCCTTTCGATTTAGTTCTCTCTGGATAAATCAAAAGGACTTTTTGGATAGGGTAGAAGAAATATGGAAGATTCCGTCATGAGGTCCCCATTCTATGTTTGGGAGGAGAAGTTGAGAAGAGTGAAAATCGCTTTGAAAATCTGGGCTAAAAGCATCCCTATTCCCGCGGAAGAAAGAAAGAAAGCCCAAGCAGCTCTCAAAAATCATCAAGACTTCATGGAAGAGGCTGAAATATTAAGTGAGTCTTTAAAAATGGAGGAAGATCTTCAGCACAAATTTCATAGTGCATGTAGACAGGAGGAGGAATATTGGAGGCAAAAATCCAGAAGCCTTTGGTTGAAATCTAGAGACAAAAACACATCATTCTTTCACAAACAAGCCCAAGCTAGGAGAGGTTTCATTGCCATCTCAGAAATTAAGGATGAAACCCAAACTTATGGCGACTTTCCAAGCATTAAAAAGGTTGCCTTCAACCATTTCAAAAGCATTTTCAGCGAAGAAGAGGAGCAGGGATGCAATGACAATTTTTTAGAGGAGATTCCTGCTAAAATCACAACAAGAATGAATAAGAAATTAGAGGCTAAGGTTACTAGGAAAGAAATAAAGGCGACCTTGTTTGCCATGAGTCCAGATAAAGCCCCAAGCCCGGATGGGTTCACAACAAACTTTATTAGAGTATGCTGGCAGATTGTGAAAAAATATTTACATAAAATGATTCTAAAATCCCAAGACTGTAAGAAAATAGGGGGCAACACGAACTTTGCCTTTCTTGCTCTCATTCCGAAAAAAGGGTGCAAATTCCTTTAATAGATTTTGACCCATTTCCTTGTGCAACATTGGGTACAAGATAATTACTAAGGTGATTGCCAGCAGATTGAAATGGATTCTTCCAGACTTCATACCGGAGAACCAAGGGGGCTTCGTTCAAGGAAGACAAATCGCGGACAATATAATCTTAGTCTAGGAGGCGATAGATTCAAGCCTGAAGAGGAAAGAAAAAGGTATGATTGTTAAGTTGGATTTTTCAAATGAGTTTGATAGGTTAGGCATTCATTTCTATTCAAAGTTTTGCACCAATTTGGTTTTGGATTTGGATTCATGAGCTGGATCAAAGGCTGCATTTCTGAGCCATGGATTGCTCCGTTGGTGAATGGGAAAGCAACTGATTTTTTTAAAGCCTCGAGAGGGCTAAGGCAAGGATGCCCTCTCTCCCCCTTTCTCTTTCTCCTCCAAGCCTCTGCCTTAAGCTTTATCCTGGAAAAAAGAATATTTGATCAGGATATAATGGGCCTTCAAATTGTGGGAGGAATAAAAGAGATCAATCACGCCTTATTTGCTGATGATTCCCTTCTTCTGGGGGCAGCTTTTGTTCCCACTGCCAAACAATTTAAATTGGTAGTGGATGAGTTTTGCGCTGCCTTAGGCTGTAGCTTGAACGCTGGAAAGTGTCACATTTATGGTTGGAACGTGTCTCAAAGTGAACTGAATGCAATTGCCAGATGTTGGGGCTTTGTCGGGTCCATTCGATGGACATATTTCAAGTATTTAGGGCTTCTTATCTTTCAGAAAAATCCTTCAGATAAGGATTGGATTCCCCTCCTTGACAAATTCAAAATCAAATTGCAGGCTTGGGGGTTTTCTTGGCTTAATCTTGCAGGGAAAACTATGCTCATTAAGTCAGTCTTGAACAATATCCCAACCTTTCAAGCAACGCTTATGTTGGCTCCTCTTGGAGTTTTGAGGAAAATGGAAGGCTTTATAAGAAGCTTCTTTTGGAAAGGGGGAAAGCAAAATAGGAACAGATTGCCGCTTGTCAAATGGGACAAAGTCACCAAACCAATTTTGGAAGGTGGCATGAATTTTAAAGACCTGAGACTGCAAAATTTAGCATTGGGGGCCAAAATTATATGGAGGCAAGTTGCCCCTAAGGTTGGTTGGGCTCAGCGTGTTCTCTGGAAGAAATAATTCACCGGGCAAAGAAAACGAAGCCTGGATAGTCCTGTTCAATTCACAAATGGTTCACAAATTCACAGGGTTTGTGTGCAGGTCCATGTGCTCATTGAGGACAACTTGTACTGGGTTCCAGGGAATGGTAAATCTATAGACATCTGGGAGGATCGAATCATGAACGATGAGCCCCTCAAGGATGTCCACGAGCTTCAGGAACTGCACCTTTGGATGAAGAACGCAGGTTTAGTCTCACTGTGGGACATCTCCACTTGGAAAGATAATGTCTGGTTGAATTGGAGGAAGCCAAATATGCTAAGATATCTGGAAAAAGCATGGCTGGTGCTGCGATGCAAGCTTAAAGGGAAGGCTCCATAAAATGATGAGAAGCACGATCAGAGAGGCTGGGGGCTGAATTCTGGTGTGTACTCTGTGGTGCAGGGTTACAAAATGCTGTGTGCAATTCCATATGCTACTCCATGCCCGACGCTGTGGAAAGGCCTATGGAATAAGAAATCGATCCATAAAATCGACATGTTTAATTGGCTGCTATGTCACAACCGAATTCTCACAGCGGACAATCTTAGGAGGAAAGGCTTCCATGGCCTGTCAAGATGTTCGCTGTGTTTTACAAGTGAAGAAAACACTCAACATATCATGTTGGACTGCAAATTCGCAATGAATTTTTGAAGCATTGGTCTACATACATATCACTCCCCTCCTCCATTTTCGATTTGCATGCTATCTGGTTGCATCTCTACCCCAGACAGCTCCCAAATAACATTTGGTTCAAGGCTGGTTGGCTAGTTCTTCCAAAGCTAGTCTGCTGGCATATTTGGTTGTAGCGGAATTACAGGATCTTCCAGGGGAAAAAGCACAATGCACAAGTGATCATGATCAAGATAAAAAGCATCCTCAAAGAATTCCTGAGTGAGCATGTGGGGTTTTTCTCCAGAGAAAACCTCTCCCCTCATGAATTGGAGTGGGGTGGCATGTTGGGTTTACAATTCTCCAAGACAGATTCACAAGAGGAAAAGAAAAAAGACTGGCAGATTAGAATGACTGAAGAGAACTTCTGCAATTGGAATAAATAAATGGCTTGCTACACTTTGTTCTTCGATGGAGCGACAAAAGAAAATTCGGGGAATGCCGGTGCAGGAGGAGTAGTCATCAAGAATATGGAGGGCCAAATTGAGCACATGTATGCTTGGGGTCTAGGCCAAGATACCAATACCCAAGCAGAGGCGATGGCGCTGCTGCAAGGTCTCAAGGTATTGCAAAAGGTTGGCATCAAGGTGGCAAAGGTCATAGGCGATTCTCAGATGCTCATAAAAATTCTTATGGAAAATTCAAGACTGAAGGATCTTCGGCTTTCTAGGCTAATGACGAGAATTAAAAAGCTTGCTATATCTTTTCAAAAGCTAAGCTTCTTCCATGTTTTGTGGAACAACAACAAAGAAGCGGATGTGAAAGCTGAGCTGCTCTTCTTCCTGCGGGAACTCTAGTATGGGATGAGAAGGAAAATTGGGATCCAATTCCGTATTTGTGCTGTTATGTTTTATCGTTTATTGCTTTAGCAGTTTGTTTGTGTCTTTAAGTTAGGGGAAATCTTATTGTTAATATGGATTTCGGAATCTAGGAAGCTTCATTTTGTTTGAATTAAAGATGGGCAGACTCTAGTTATGGGGGAAACTTGGGAGCTGTCCTGGAAATGTTGGAAGCTTGTAAATGGGCTTTTATGCTGAGAATTTTAATACATAACCATTTCTGTCAAAAAAAAAAAAAAAGTTTCTACACATTGGTAACGAATCAATAATATTTTCTAATGTTTTCTAATTTTTTAGAATATTAACTAGTAATTTTCAATACTTTATAACCTAGTGAAAAATTTGCCAATATTTAAGAAAATTTTATAATTTAGTGAAAGATTCGCCAAAAAATTATATATGTATATTATATTAATGAAAAAATAGCCTATACATTTTTCTATATACCATGGGGATTCACCCATTTATTATAAATATAAATTTGGGGGGTTTCTTAAAATTTTCCTTGTATGTCTGCCACCGAGCCCCCATCGTCAGGTCCCACAGAGCCTCTTTCGACACCCAATGGTCCTTTACAGATCCCTCAGCTTAAGGCAGAGGTTCATACGAAGATCCCCAAGGGACCATTACGCCAAAACACTGCTTCCGGTAAAGCCACCCACTCCTACAATATAGTAGATGACTTGGCGCAATCCCCTACTGCCATGTCAACGTTGGAAGTCCTCCAGTTGTGCCCTTCACAATGAAAATCTCTAGTAACTGCTATGGGCGTTGTGGATCCTTCATATGATCATTTGCTTGTCTTCAATATTGACAAGTCATAGCATCCCCCCTTGCCTGCATCCTTCACCTTCCAAATACCTGTCAAGATCTGGAATGCCAACGTCTCCCATTGTATCATTGACGAGGGGGCATCCACTTGCGTGATGTCCGCTTCTGTTTGGAAATAGTTTGGATCACCCGAGTTAGCCCCTTCCATTATCACCCTCCATGTTTGGGATGACCACTCTTCTCAGCCCCTTGGCATGTTCCATAATTGTCCTATTAATCTTGCGGGCAAGACTGTTTGTGTTGACGCTGAAGTCATTGATGCCCCCTTAGACTACAACATTCTATTGGGTCGTAGTTACACTTATGCGATGTATGTTGTCCCATATGCGGTTCATCGTAAGATGTGCTTTCCTCACAATGGAAAGATCGTCACTATAGACCAGGTGACATATTAGGAACTGAAGTCTCAGACCTCTCCATAGTCCATTATTTCTTCAGTGGCCAATAAAAAAATAGTTGAACCTCCGACTAGTGTCTCACCCAGAGTATTTAAAGATTCCTCTTTTCTTGGTTCGTTCCCTGGTCTTCCCCCTCCTATCTCTGACCCTAGCTCATCGAATGTTTGTATGATGCAATCGTCTCAATCCGACCTCAAACGGTCCAGTTCGACTAGTTAGCAGCCCCGCCCTTTGCAACCTGCTCCTAGTACTTCGACTCAGCCTTCAGGACCTCCTTCTCAAGGCCCCTCATCTTTAGCTCGTGTCCATTATCCTATCTATCCTCCTGGGACTGTTCCCCCTGGCCTCAACCATCTCGGAGTTGTTCCGCCTGGCCATTACCCTTTTGATCACATATCGTTTCTTGCTCCCCTTGCTGGAGTATTTTCGGTACCTGTCATGGATACCTTGACCCTTCCCAACATGACCCTGGGGATCCTAGTCTGGTACATTGATCCCCCAGCCAATACCCCGCCTAGTCAGCCCAAACCTTACACTTATTTGACCCCAGTCTAACCGGTCGCCCCTCCTTTTGCTTATGTGCCTCATCCACCTCAACATGAACCTACTCCTGTTGCGAAAGCCTCGGGTGAGGGGGGAAAAGCTCGCAAAAAGGCACCTAAGGACAAGGCTTCCCAGACAACCCATGCTTCTCCTTAGCCTCCAAAGTGTACACCTTCATGTGCTTTGTGTGATGTTGTCGGTCATGCCACCCATAATTGTCCTGAATTGCCTCGTATCAAACCCATGGTCAACATAGCATTTCCTGAGTCTAAGGTCCCAAAAGTCCCTGTTACTTTACCGAATGCAGCCAAGAAACTTTAGACTGTGCACACAAACCACCCCTATGATTTGTGTGATCTCCATGGCCACTATACCTACCTCTGTCCTTGCCTTGCAGACTACCACACCTCTTTGGACGTAGTTCGCCAGTACGAGGCCGATCACAATGAGTCCGCCTCTCCTTTACTTGCACATTATGCTTCATTCGTGCCAGAGGACACATCCACTCCCATTGACATTTCTCCTCCTGATGTCGAGATGACAGAGTCTTCGGCCACTATCCTCTACCTGTCATGATCTATGAGATCCACGGTGGAAGACCCCTCTGGGGCTTTCCCTTCGGTTTCGCCTGACCTACCTTCAGCGATCACCCTGGCCTCAACATCGGTGGATCCTTCATCTACTTGTTTTTTGGTCACCCTTCGTGACGATGCACATGTGAACCTCTCTTCTCATGATGAAGAGTTAGGTAGCTTCGTCGCATCATGTGGTTATCCTTCCACTAGTCACCCCATCTTCTATTGTGACATCATGGACGCTTTTTCCACCCCTGACTTCATCTATCCAACCCATAAGAAAAATGGCACCATCTGTGTCTATGTTGAATTTCACGACTTGAGCACAAACTGCCCCCAAGGTAGTTATCCCACACCATCCACTATTCAGTGTGTGGGGGTTATAAATTCTACCCATAGCATTCCCTCTAGAAATGCTTGTTTGATTTCTGCCTTGCGTTCAGGTTGCCATCATTGTTCATCATCCTCTCATTTTTTTGTCTTGTGGCATCGTTCATATGGATCCCCTGTACACACCATATATCGGCTATGTCGATGGTGCAAGTCGCTACTCCCAGAATCTAGCCTCGGAAGCTTGGGCCATTTTCACCCCCTTGCATTCACTTGTATTCTTTAACGGCGTATGCATTGGTACTGCCACCAATAACCAGGGCGAATATGATGCAATGATAGGTTTGTTAGCCGATGCCCTTTACCATCGCATCCTTCACCTTTATGTTCATTTAGATTCTTTGCTTCTTGTCATGCAATTGAATGGTGTCTATCGTATGCATAATCCTGTCCTTTTTAGAAGATATTTACGAGTGAAGCTCTTAATGCGTGAATTTGAAGTCATTACATTCAATCATGTACCTAGAGCCCAAAATCACTATGTAGATAACATTGAAAACAATGTTCTAGATTGGCATGTATCACACGCATTTAACACAAGACAATAACCATAAACCATAAAACGATACATATCCATAACATGTGTCATTCAAAATGTTTTAGAGTCCATTAAATCTGATACATATGACATGCCCATAGCATGTTACAAAACCAAAAACTGGGGGCACTTCATGCCCCTACATCTAATCACTATCTCGAGGGTCTTGGGCCAATGGCTCAACTCCTGTAGCCCGTAGATTGCACATCCCCTGTCTGGCCATCGCCATGCACCACATGACTCCTCGCCACTATGAGGGTAGACCAATACACGGCCCTATGTACTGGTCGTCTATGTCCTGCCAGCCGCACTCAGAAACTCTGATCAGTAGCATCTCACATCTATGGCGGATGTCCTCCAGGAGGGCCACAACATCGTCATTCCGCGTTCCCCTTGATCCACTAGGTCCTGCAGCTCTTGACACTGCAGGCTGTCCCATATACTCAATCGGTTTTTCCGGTGTTATATCTGCATACCAAAAGTGAATGAATCAGTACCATATACAATATTCTGAAACTTTAAAATGCACTATAAAATATAATTAACTTGTCACTTACCATCTAGACCCCATGCCCAACTTGGCAGAAGTGGCAAGTCCGAGTCCCCATGATAGTTCATCCCATTATAGGGATAGTCATCTATGTACAAAGGCATCTGATACCAATGTGAAAAAATATCAGGTCGGAACACCCATCTGACTGCCCCACCTCCCCCTCTACATAGCAGTCGCCCCCAGTGGTGCATCATGGGCTCTCGCGGGCCCCCATCCTAGATTTGTATACGAGGCTGAAGTGTCGGGATCTTCTCAAAGAAGAGCGAGAAAAGCACTATACCATATGCACAGTCATGGTTCACGTGGCGCTTGCATAGCGACAATTGTAGTTTCAACGATGACAGCATCATCTGGGCCGACCCATAGTAGGTCCCACTCAATACTCCCTCAACAAGAATCATCTGACCCCCAGTGATGTGGTGGAGTGCCTGGTTGCCTAGGCTCCGTAGGACAGCTGTGGCCACAACATGAGTCTCTAGCCTCTCTAGATCTCTGATCGATATCTGTGTGCCTTTCACATGGACACCAGATCGGCAGTGGCACTCTACAAACTCCATGATGTTCCACCCTTGCAGTAACACTGGCTGTGTGTTTCCCACCATCCCCAATGGCAGGAGACTGGTCACGAAATATATATCCTGGACAGTCAGCTCAATCCGGTGCCCCTGCACTATAAATATCTCATGATTCGGGTCCCAATAGCTGATGATCTAGGCCAACAAGGGCTCTCCTGCCCTCATTAATGGGTTCTCCACAAATTTCAGGACCCCAAACCTGACCAATGTGTCCAGGTTTCTCTCTCTCCAGTTGATCCTCAACTCTGCTATAACTGCACAAAACCATCATATTTGTTAGCGTACAGAAAGGAAAGGCTGCATCATAACCATAAAATTCTAGCTCTCAGCCAAAAAACAACACTAAAATCCCTCTCTCTGATAGGTCACACTTTTCAGGCCATTCCTGGGCCAGGTCACAGTTTTCTACCCGATACCTGCTACCCAGGTCACAGTTTTCTACCCGATACCTGCTACCCAGGTCACAGAAAAGGCCCCAAAAAGTACAACCCGACCATGAAGAGGAGTAGGGGTCTGTTCCTGAGCTCTAGGTGCCTGAACTGAAACTTTAATCCACTAAATTAAAAGAGTATGGTTAGGCCTCTTACCTACAACTGACGGATCTCGATTCCAACGATCGGTTTTTCCGCTGCGATCGCCACAAGATTTAGGGCCTTTTCTCCTCTCTACATTCACCATAGCTACACTTGCAAATGATCAAATTGGAGGGAAAATGCCTTATTAAAAGAGAAACCCAGATTTTTCTTTCGCCAACTATGACCAAAATGTAGCTCGGTTTGACAAACCGTCAACACCGTTGGAAATCTCTCACCGAGCTCTCAAATGGGTATCCTTTCGTTTTTTGTGATTTGATACTTCACCCAAAAGCCTTTTTTCCATGAAGGGTCACTTCACCACTTCTCTAAATCGAATTTCTTCACTTGCGCCACTTGTACTTGGGGCACCACTTTTCCTTCATACTTGTCCATGCTCGTGTCAATTTTCATCATGAGTAACCATCTTGTACTCATGTTTTTATGGCCCCCATCGGGCCCGTTCTGTGTGGCAGCATCATCGAGTCGCCCTTATTTAGAGCATTCGAGTTGAGTCATCATTGAATCCATGGAGTCTGTCTCAAGTCCCTTTTGTCTTCCGACACAGTCTTCCATCCTTCATTGCTTTGTACCTCTCTCGTGTCGCACATTTTGGCCCCCAGTCATACTGTCTCCCATCCCCTCCGGAGTCGAGTCAGTCGCTTTCAGGTCATACATGCCCTTTATGCTCTAACAAGGGAAGTCGTCAGCCCGATACTCAGTACCCCCCATTATACCATCATCCCTGGTTTTAGTCTACCAGTCGCCCTACTATTATCCCTCGTGCCTTAGTCGAGGATTCCTTATTGCCTCACCTATGGCAGACCTCCTTCTGTCGACATCAACTTATTCATTCTAGAAGATAGGTCTAGAGGGCGATGTACCTTGGTTCCAACCTCCACTCTTTTTCGGTGCCTCAGATTAGGAAAAGGGACCCTTTATTGCCCTTTGACTTGATTGTTTCTCAGTTCCAGCTCCTCATGGCATGATCGAGGTCTGTATACTTGATGGTTCAATGATGCAACAGATTGTACCAGTGATTCCCGGGTGTGTGTGAGATGTTTCAAATCTCATGAGTGGGTGGCCCTTCAGGTAGCCCCCCACATGCCCGGATGACCTCTCTACTATAGCCTTGGATGCAACTCCATAGATTTGATGGTTCCGGCCTCAACCGCTTGAAGCGCCTTTTTAGTTTGCATATATCATTTAGATTTTCAGAGCCCTTTCCTGTTTTACAGGGCCTCTTTGGTTGTACTTATATCTCATGTACTCAGATATCATTGTATAAGTCCTGGTTGTTGTCCCAGGCACCAAATGTATGTGGGATCCATTATCATGTTTTTTATTTGGCCCATGTTTATGCCAACATGTACTATATAGTTCAGTCCCATGTTTGTTGGATGCACCATTATTCTTTGTACTTTGTTATCTCGACGGGTATAGGTATGCCTCCCTCACCTCATGTAGAAAATGTACTCACTCATAAAAGTGACTTGTCACACTTGTAAGTCTTGCCTCCTCAGGGTCTTGTCCTCTCTCGCTTCAGTCCGCCTTATATTTCTCTCTCTGACTTTCCTTCGGTGTCTAGTGATTGAGTTCTTACAACGTACTTCGATCATACGATTAGCTTCTAACGCTCGCACGTTGGGGGGCAATTCGTTACACCAATTTTTGGTCATCTAACTTGTTACTATTAGATGGACTAAAGTACACCATGTAAGACCAATTTTACCATAGTAAAATTGCTTTCACTATGAAAAATAACTTAATAACCCATAATTTTTTAAGTTGTTTCCGGTCTAAATAGGAAACCCAATGAGGAATAATTAAATAAATCCTTATTTGTTTGATTTTCCTCTAGGGATAATTAATTAAACCACTTTTTAATTAATATTCCTCATCATATTTAACCAAAAACAGAAAAATCAATTAGATAAATAATTATTTATCTTATTATTTTCTAGGAATAATTATTTAAATCACTATTTAATAATATTCCTTGTTAAATCTGACTAAATCATTTATAAATAATTGAATAAATCATTATTTATTTAATTATTACTCAACCACATTCTTAAAATAATAAATAAATCATTTATTTATTTACTACTTCTAAATAAAGGGATTTGACCAAATTCAAATTCCTTTTCCCTCCAATAAAAATAATAGAATATTCCATAAAAGTTGGATCTAGATTTGGTTAATAATATTTTAATTATGCACCAATATCTAGGCTAACTCAATATTTTGTTATAAATAGAAGGGTTTTCCATTCATTCACTACCTTTTGTTGTCTGGAGATCACCCTTGATTTATACTTTTGGTCTGACTTTGATCCTCCCATCATTGTCATATTTTTCTACTTTTTTCTTGTGAGCTCCCTTTGAGTTCCATTTTTGTCTAGGTTTTCTACACCATCAAGAGAGAGAGATCTTAGATCTGAAGCGCTGAGGACATACAAGAACCCATCCCATTTAGGGGGACTGGTAACATCTTTCTACTTTCCCTTCTCAGGTGTCATAATACAAAAAAATCTTAAAAAAATTCTTGTCTTGTCCATTGGATGCATGGAGAAACTCTTGCTTATTTCTTGTTGTTTAATGTCTTTAACTACATAGATATGGATTTATGTAGCATTTATTCTGATCACTAACTGCAAACCTAAGGAAATTGACAACCATATTTGATGTTAGAGTTGTTTGTTATGCACAACTAAAGTGATTTTTTTTTCGTACGCTTGCGATTAGAATTCACACTAACAACATGGCAGTCCAAAATGAGATGGTCAGGAGGAGATTAAGCAAGATCCAATAAATCAATTTGAAAATATCTGTAGGGAAAGGGAGAATGATAAGGAGGAGAATGACGACAACGACATCCTGGAAGAAGTTACTCGATAAATGATAGAAGGGATCCCTTCGGTTATATCAAATCAAGAAAACAAGAAGATCCTTAAAAAAATCAAAGATAAAGAAATTTGTCAAGCAATTTTAGATCTTTAGATGAACAAGGTTCCTGGGCCTGATGACTTCACTATAAATTTCTATAGGGCTTGCTGGGAATTCATCAAAGAAGACTTGTGGAGAATGGTAAACTATGTTCTCCGGAATCAAAGAATGGGGTGGCAACCAATTCTTGATTCCTAGCTTTGATCCCAAAAGACAAAAATCCATCTACATTCAAGAGATTTGGGCCCATATCCCTTTGCAACACTTCCTACAAGATAGTGACAAAGATAATTTCAAAAAGGATGAGAAAAGTACTAAGGAACTATATTTCATAAAATCGGAGGGGATTCATCCAAGGCAGACAAATGCTTGATAACATCATTCTAGTCGAGGAAGAAATTCATTTGAGTAAGAATCAGGGGGAGCAAAGGATAATTCTTAAGTTAGAAATGGAAAATGATTTTGACCAAGTAAGACATAGATTTCTCTTCAAAGTGCTATTGAAGTTTGGATTCTCGGAGAATATCATACAATGGATTGAAGCATATATTAGTAAGTCTTGGATAGCGTCTTTAGAGAATGGTAGGCATGGCATTTTTTTTGAGCTCACCAGAGGTCTGAGGCAGGGGTGCTCGTTATCCCTTCACTCTATGCGATCATGGCAGATACTTTGAGCAGAAGCCTGGAAAAGGAAAGACTATGTGGGAACATTCTGGGGATATGAATCAGTCATGGAATAAGAGCATTAAATCATGCTCAATATGTGTATGACACCTTATTATTGGGAGGATCTTCTCTCGTGATGGAAGAGCATTTCAAAATGGTGTTAGATAAATAATGTAAAGCCTCGGGGAGTCTGATAAGTTAGGAAAAAAGCTGATATACAATTTGAACACATATAACAAAAGTTTGGTTCAAATAAAAGACAAACTAGTGTTTCAACTAGTCTTTGATTGGGATTCCTTCACCTATATTGGTATCCCCGTTGAATCCAAAAACCAAAAGAAATAAGATTGGAGCAAGATAGGGAGAAATATGGAAAATAATATCTCGAGATGAGGGACAAGATAGCTTAATACAGCAGGGAAGTGTATCCTCATTCAAGTCACTTTGTCTTCCTTCCCAATCTTCCACCTATTGACTTTGCTAGCTCCAACAAGTGTGATTAATAAATTGTAGAGACAAGTTAGCCAATTCATGTGGTAAGGAGGAAAACATAGCCAAGGGAAATTCCACTTGGTAAAGTGGGAAAAAGTAAAATTTCCAATCTCTCATGGAGGCCTCAACATCTAAGATTTAGCTTTATCGAAAAAACCCTACGGGAAAAAAACTCTATGGAGAATTATAAAAGGCCAATCAACATAGTGGAAGGAAGTGATTATGAAAAATACATGGGAAAAATCAGGCTTAGAAGCATATACAAGCCAGTGTTATGCGCCAAGGGAACCAAGATAGGGGAAAGTTGTAAGAAGGTCCACGACCTCATCTAACACCTATTATTTTGGATTCTAGGAGATGGTGGGTGTATCAAAATATGGCAAGATAAAATTATTGATTTTCCTCCCATGGAAAGCTTGGAATAGTTGTGGTAATTGAAGCAATACCTTGAAAATCTAGGCATTGTAAAATTGAGAGACCTAGGAGAATGCAAAAAAAAATCCGAACCCAATTTGGAAAGGCTAGAGAGAGTTTATCCTGCCTGAAGACCTTCAACCGGCCTAGAGTAGATTAAAAGAAATCCTAAAAAATAGAACCTCGTTGAGCTGCATCTTTGTCCAAATTTTTACGATTTGTATCGAATAAATACATACTTGTACCTGGTGTTTTTAATCATTATTAATCCATTTTGTTGTTAATTAGAGGGATTTAGAAAGAATAGCTATTATTCTTGTTATTCGTTAATTTGATGAATGTTTTTAATAAATTGCTTCTCGGTTGCAGGAAGGTTCGGTGCAGGAATGCATTCGAGTGCAAATTCACCAAATGCATAAAAGCAGTAGCTGGGTAGTTGAATTGTTGTAGGTGAAAATATCCAATTTGCAACCAAATGGAGTAGAATCTCTAAATTCCGAGACATGGGTTCTGTTCAAAGCACCATGTTTCCTATAACTCAGAAACTGTTTGGCGAAATTTGGCTTCGTGAAAGAGTTATCGTCAAGAGAATATTCCACTAAAGACCACTCCTGAATGTGAATGTATTGGGTCTCTATGAATATTGCTACGCTGATTATATTTGGGGATTAAAACAAATCTCAGTTTAACCATCATTTTATGAAGAACAAAACTTAAGCGCCCAATCATATCTGTTATCTCTATCAAAATCCATTGAAGTGGACTACATTTCTTAGCCCACAAATTTATATCTACAACCTCCTACAAGTCTTATAAAAGATGCACACAATGCTGGGCTGGATATATATGTTGCTAATTTTTCCAATGATGAATTTGAGCTATAATTATAGCTATGATCCAGTAAAAGAGTATCTACAGTGGTTTACTACAACGTTCTTGGAGTTGATGGTGTCCTAACAGATTTCTGTGCAATGGCAGCTGAGGCAATAGCATGTTATACTTTGAGCAGCAGGATTAGAAGCATTCCCTTGGCTGCAACGAGAGTTGATAATTGTGCTGCAATTGATGAATACATCCATTTGACTGATGCAGAAAACCAGTCACATATACAGATAAACGAGTACCGGGACCAAGTTCTATTGCCAAATGCATAAAAGAAATATGGGAGCTATATTGGACCATGCTTGAAAATCTTGGACATGACAGGGCTGAAACTTTCCGCTTTAAACCACGTTAAGATATTATCTATAGTTGATGAACTTAATTATCTAGAAGAGGAAAACATATTACATTGTTAATGCTCCATATGTTTTTTTGCCTGTTGGAAGGTTGTGAAACCGTTGTTGCAAGAAAGGACTCGACTAAAAGTACAGGTGTTGCAAGGTTGCGGTAGGGAAGAGTTACTGAAGGTAATGGACTATGATGTTCTTCCTCATTTCGGCAGGCAAGAGGGCTCAGGATCATCCAAACATAATATTGGCAAGACGATAGATTGCTTTTCTCCAGATCATCCATTTCATGTAGGACTTTATAAGCAGCAAGCAGTGATTGTAAATCCTGTTGCACCAAAAAAATGCGATCTTTTCATGTGGATGTTCCAGAACAGGATGATGAAGGAACCATTATTGTACAAACACTAGAATCTGCATTACATAATTTAGGTGATGAAGAGGCAGCTGGAGAAATGGACAAGTATTTGGAAATCGTTAAGGAATCAAAGTGTAAAGTAATGAAAAATAGGCTATTGAGTTTGCATCACGGAAGGTTGCAGCAATGTCTAGGGATGCTCGTCGAGCATTGGAGCTATGTAGACGTGCTGCAGAACTTGCAGAGTTCAGACTAAAACATCTCACCTCTATTGATAATGCTACGAATGAATCTAACGCAAAAAAGGGTACAGTTAAAAGTTTGGTAGGTATGGCAGATGTTGAAGCTGCCTTACGATGCCTCCACCAGCTACACGAAGTTTGAATTTCTTCTAGAAGACACGAACGCATCTTCCAGCAACAACCCACAAAAGGAGGAACGATTTCCTAAATTGACAATCTGTTTCAAAGCTAATTTCTATTCCAGCAATTTGTAAAAGCAATAATTTGCTATATTTTTCTGGTTGAAGCTCCAGTTTTGCGATCAAAATTTATATATATATATATATATATATATATATATATATATATATATATATATATATATATATATATATATATATATATATATCAGTTGATGGAAGTCAATGGAAGAGGGAGTGATAGAGAGTGTGAAAGTGAGAGGGAAAGAGAAGTATTAGTTTAGAAATTGTAAATGCAGAGGGGCAATTAATGATTTATCAGCGCATGCAGTGATTTATTTTATTGAAGATTTCATTATCAGTTTTCTTTTTGAATTTGCAAATATATATGTGCATAGAATATTTATGTAATTGTGGATGCAGGAATTTGTTAGCATAGGGAAGCAATTCAACGATTGCGGTGAATGCAGTGATAAAAACCACGTAAGACTTGGAGATTATACCTTGTAGAGCACTCAGCACCTGCGATATCATACTTGGAGTAGTGAACAGAGATTAAGATCTTACTGAAGGGATTACCATTCTGCGTTGAGATCATCACAAATCATTGAAGGCATATGGAAAATACGGCATCAGGCACAACCGTTAAAAGGTGTTTATGCACGTACAGCTTGAAGAAATTGTTAGAGGATAGCGTTGAAGCGATTATTAAGAAGGGAGTTAACGGACCGTGGTGAAGCCGACTGCTGAAGGTCGAAATTCCACACATAGTAATTAAGTATCGGGTAAGGCTGTAACGTTACGTACGGCAATTGACTGCGGATTGTGGTTGACAATGGATGCTATTGAAACAACAAGCAAACGATCAGTTGCCATCGTATTTCATAACTCACAGGTCCCAATTTAATAAACGATTTCTCTGTTTGTATTTTCACGCGTTAGTGTGATACACATGTTGATGATTACGTAATGGAGCGACCCGCTGTGGACTTTGTTGTTTAAAGATTTTATAATTAGGTCTTTTGCAAAATGAAACATCGGTTCCCCACCGATAGCTTTGTAAAAATTAGATTGCATGTTGTCCAAGCTCGGGTTGTTGGGATTCCATAGCCACTATTTGAAAACCTTGTTATCATATCATGTCCCTCTATGATCCTGCAATGACATTTTGATGAATTTGAAATTTATTCAGGTTTAATATTTCATATTTTAAGGGAGTTGCAAGTTTTGCCAAAGTGTAATAGAAATAGGGGGATTGTTTTGATTTGTGTAATCGATTTCTCAAATGCTGTTTTAAATATTTGTCTAAATCGCATTCATGTTGTGAGCAGTAGCACTATCGCCACGATCCATTTTTTATTATGCATTTGATGTTTTAAATCTTTCCTCGGTTGCAACAAGCAAGCTTACTCCGGGCGTGGTAGGGCCCACCACCTTTGGAGCTAAGCTCATCAATCACCAGAAGATAATTAGATGTGTGCGATTTTAACATTTCAGATTTCTGTGTGAAAGTGTGGATCAACTCCAAAGCATTTCATTCATTGTAGCATCATGCCAATTAATGGATTGAAGAAGTATTACTCCTTACATAATTAGAACATATTTTAATACTTCTAATTTGAGTATGGAATAAAACAGATTTTAGATGCTTTGGATTTCAGTAATTCCGAGCTTGCATAATATAATGTTTTTGAGTGTTTGCAGATTTTGATTTGATTTGTTTGAATGTTTGTAGGATTTAATCATCATTTTATTTGTTTATGATTTGTTTATATATCCTGGGACTTCGTTTAATCATTGGATTTGTTTTTAATTAGAATCATTATTGCTTTCATAGTATAATCATTTATTTATAAGTTTGAGTGCGGATTTAAATGTGCAGGTAGAGTGATTTTGTTTTCATTATTAAGTTACATGGTTTGTTTGATTTATTTAATCTAGATTAAAATGTTTGAAAGTTTATCATAGGTCATTTGCAATGCGATCTTTAATGGGATCCTTAAGTGTTATTTTATAGAGTAAAATGGTTTTTTTTAGAAATAGATAGAATTGTAATTTGTTAATTTAAATCCTGAATTTGTTTAGTTAGTTTAAGGTTTGAAGTTATTATTAGGGTAATGTGTGTGTTCTTTTAGTTATCTCAAGTCTTAGTTTCAAGTTAGTAAGAAGAGTTAATAGATTAGTTTTCTAAGTTATCATAGGAGATTTAAAAGTAGAATGTGAGTACGAGAATGTTACATGATTGAAGATTGTATTGAATTTCATTATAGTTTAATTACAGTGCGGAGTTTGCAGTGAATGAAATTGGTTAAGTAGGTTTCTTTTTAAGGTTGTTTATTTGCGAGCAAATGTGTGTTTCATTCCAGTATCTAGTTTATCATTACAAAGGAACATATTTATACTCTGATCAGTAAGCTGAGCCAATACGCAGTACAACTCGCGTTTACGACTCCCGGATTGATAATTAATATTGAGAGGTTTAATCCGACAATTAAGCTGCCCAACAAACCTCGATCGACAAAAAAAATGGAGGACAAAAGAGGATGGGGAGTTGAAGGGCATTACATAGTAAAATAAGGATACGAGTTTTTGAGTAAAAATCCAGAAGTTGAGGAGAATATTTGGAAAGAAATATGGAATAAGGAATATTTTCCTAAGGTAAATTTATTTTGTTGGGCTCTTTTCCATGGAAAAATTCTTACTAGAGACAATCTGACAAAAAAAATGAAGAATCTAGGGACTCATTAGATGTTCGCTTTGCAAAGAAGCAGAAGAATCAATAACCCATCTATTTATACAATACAAAATTTCTTCTCAAGTTTGGTCAAGGAGAAGCAGTGGTCCTCCTGAAAATATAAAAATCTATTTCTCGACAGAGGAACAAAATACTTCAGTTCTTCAAAAAATAAGCCAATTATAGAAAAAATATGGAAAATCCTTCCAAAATATCTAGTCTGGAAAATTTGGCTGCTGCATAATATTGCAATTTTCAGAAATGAAATATGGTGAACGTAAGTAGTTATAGCCAAAGCGATGGGACTCCTGCGAGGGGTAGTCTCGGAGAGAGAAGGGTCTGACCAAGATGAAAGTAATTTGGAACATCGGGAGAAAGATTGGTTTCACAATTTTAAAGTGTTGAAGAATGTGACTAGGTTTGGTCTTCATAATTGTATTTGAGTCATTATGTAATGTAGTTATAAAAAGAATGAAAAATAATTATTTTATTATTATTACAATGACTTGTTAAAGCATGGGTTTCATGCGGGTCATATTTTATTAGTCAAAGTCCCCATTGTGGACTCCTAGAATTTATGTTGAGTCATTAGAGTCATTGTATATTTTATGAGTTCCTTCTTGGGCTTTTGAATTGTGTTAAAAGAATTATTTTTGAGTCAAAAATGTTTTTTTCACCTCCAAACCAAGTCGGCCCTTGCTTGATGAAGTCGGCCTACAAGGGAGCAATTCGACCCACGAGAAGCCTATTTATACAAGTGCAGTTCAATCTATTTGCTTATCAACTCAACAAGTTCGATATACAAGAAGAAATGTAGGAAAAAGTGTGAAGTGCAGGATCAAATTTCTTGGGCTAGTTTTTATCTCTCTCTCTCTACAAAATTGTTGGAGAGTTGCAATATCGAAGTTGTTGGAGTTGCAGTTTCAAAATTTTGTAGTTGAAGTAGGTCGAAGTTGCAGGAAGTCAATGTTGCAGAAGGGTAATAATTGTTGAGGTTGAAGTGTTGTTGTTGCATAGATCAAAGTTTTTATTGTTATAAGGTCAAAGGTTTAAATCGAAGTTGTTGGAAGGAAGGGTTGACTTGGTCATTGGAGGAAGTTTGTGTCTAGGTTGAAGGGTCTTGGATTATATAAGGAAAATTATTGAAGAAAGAGATTTTGACTGGGCTTTCCGCTAAATAAGGGTTTTTCTTTGGTAGGGTGCCTACATCTTGTGTCTTTTGTTTTGTGATCTTCATAAACACATAATTTGGTAATTGCGTGATGAAAAATAATACAACATAAAAGTAAAAGAAGGCAACATAACTCTCAAGTAACTATCAAGAAAGGGGAATCAAACCCTAAGTCTACTTGCATTGATTTCTCAACATGGTATCAAAGCTAAGGTCAAGGAAGATTGGAGATCACTATGTTGGCTCGGAAGAAATGGTTACTCCCTCTATGATAAGATACATGAAAATGGGATTAAATTCTATAAGAAGTTGGATCAAGAGGATCTTCTACTACTTATTCAACAACGCCAAAATCTAAGGGTTCTTGGCTACACTTACAAGTTCACTCAATGATGACAATGCATGGATTATTGATAGTAAAAGCATCAAGGCACATGGTAGGGGAAAGCAAAAACTTCACACTATATGAAAAGAATCATCTTCTCATGTAGTGGAATTGGGAGAAAACAAAAGCTATGTTGTTAGAGGCCTCAAATCAACATCTTTGAAGCTGGATTATGGAGCTAAGCTACATCTCAACAATAACGTTCGAGGTTGAAAAATAATTTGATTTCAATTTCTTTCTTAGAAGATAAATGGGATAGAGCTGCTTTTGTTGGTGGAAAGGTTTTGGGTTGGGAAAAATATTCAAGTTTCAATAAAGTTGGGGTTATGGTGTTCGTGAAGGAAGTTTATACAGAGTCATAAAATCATCCCCTCAAGCCTTATTCCATATGGAAATCAATCCCATTGAACTATGGCATAGAAGATATGGTCATCTACATTACAAGGTCATTCCATCTCTCAATAAACGGGTTAATGACATCCCCAATATCAAAGAATATCATGAAAGAATTTGCAAGGGATGTGATTTGGGTTAAAATACTAGGAAACCATTTACAAATAGTGAAACAAGGTCTAAAGAAATATTAGACCTCATTCATTCAAATGTGTGTGGGCCTATGTCTGATAAATCACTTGGAGGTAATCTTTACTATGTAACATTCATTGATGATCACTCTAGAAGGACATGGATATACCTTCTTAAGAAAAATGATGAATTATTTGAGAAATTCAAGGAGTTTAGATTTGAAGTGGAAACCCTAACCGAAAGAATAATAAAGACTTTGAGATCCGAAAATGGTGGGGAATAAACTTCTAAAGAATTGATTTAATATTGTAAATAAGTAGGAATTAAGAGGGAGCTCATTGTTCCCTACTATCTCGAACAAATGGAGTGCCCGAAAGAAATAATAGGACAATTGAAGAAGGTATACGAACAATGATCTTTGATCAAGACTTACCAAAGTTTACGTGGGGAGAAGCAACAATGACAACAATATATATTCAAAATAGAAGTCCTCATAGAATTTTTGAGAGTATGACACATGGGGAAGCATTCAAAGGGAAGAAACGAAGTGTGGAACATATTTGAATCTTTGGGTATCCTATCTACATCCACATTCCAAAGGACAAACAAAATTTGCTAGATTCTACAAGCATCAAAGGGATCTTCGTTGGCTACATTCTCTCTTAAAAAGCACATAAAATATACAATGACGAAGGATGACATATTGAAGTAAGCAGGGGAATTAAGATTGACGAAAATCATGCCTACAAAAGATCTAAAGACATTCCTATTGATTCTAATGACAAAGATATACCAACATTCGAAGAAGAAGTACACCACGACAATCCCACTACAATTCAAGAAGAAGAAGAAGGACCAACTGAGTCTAATCAACTTGTGATCATACTAAACAAAAGGAAGAGGCCAAATTGTTTAAAAGCTACTCTTGAAGATGTTAAAGGACATGGAGCTACGAAAGGAACCTTTAGAAAAAGCAAAAGACCAAAAATATATTCGGGATATGTTGCATACATGAAAAAACTAATTGAAGCTAAACCATCTACATTTGAAGAAGTTGAAGAAGTTGCTCATCAAGAAGTATGGAATAAGGCAATGCATGGAGAATATCAATCCATCATGAAGAACGGGGTTTGGGAAATCGTTCCTAGACCTAGTGACAAAACGGTTATCACCTCTAAATGGATCTACAAGATAAAAATATGGGAGCATAGACAAATACAAAGCTAGATTTTTTGCAAGGGGATTCTCTCAAAAAGAAGGCATATATTATAAAGAGACCTTTGCACCTACTGCAAGGTATATTAGTATTAGATCACTATTTCATTGGTTTCTACAATAGGATGGAATATCCATCAAATGGATGTGAAGGCAAAATTTCTGAATGGGACCATCAATGAAGAAGTATACATTGAGCAACCCGAAGGCTTTGAATTAAATAGCAAAGACACTCATGTTTATAGACTCAAGAAGGCCCTATATGGTTTAAAGCAAGCTCCTAAGTCATGGTATGCAAGAATGGATGCATAAATTCTATGAATTGGGTTTGTGAAGAGTATTGTTGATCCAAATATTTACATCAAGGTTGTGGATAATGAACCAGTAATTATTCTACTATATTTGGATGATCTATTCATCACAAGTGTGGAGTGAAAGATACAAGAATGCAAGAAGATGGTGGCAGCTGAATTTGAGATGAAGGACCTGAGACTGATGCACTATGACCTAGGTCTAGAAGTATGGCAGAAACCTAGGGAGATATATCTGGGTCAAGGAAAGTATATAATTAAGTTGTTACAGAAATTTAGGATGATGGATTCCAAGCACATGACTAATCCCATGATCACCAATCTCAAGAAGTTGAGAAGCTCTGACTCAAGGCCCATAGATCGTACCTCCTATCATAATTTGGTGGGTTCTCTGATGCATTTGGTAAATATTAGGTTGGATATATTTTTTGATGTGAACATTCTTAGTCAGTTTCAGTTGGAGCCTCGTCATGATCACTAGATAGATGTCATGCATATATTGAGATATCTTCATGGCACTATACATCACTCCCTAAAGTATGAAAGCAAGGTATTCAAGCTAACTGGCTTCGTAAATTCTGATTGGGGTGGCAATGAGACCGATGGAAGAAGAACTACAGGTGGATGCTTTAGTTTGGGATCTGCCATGATCTCATGGATTAGTAGAAAGCAAGATCTCGTTGCTTTGAGTAGTGCTACAATAGAGTATGTGGTTGCATGTGTAGTAGGAAAGGAGGTTGTATGGTTTAGGAAGATTTTGACATATTTGTTTGAAAAGCCTCTGGGTTCTACTGTGATAAACTGTGACAATCAAATTTGCATCAAGATATCTGAAGATCTCGTGTTTCATGCTATGATGAAGCATATCAACAATAAGTTCCACTACATTAGGAACTTGGTGTAGGATGGGATCATGAAGCTACAATATGTCCCGAAAGACGATTAGGTAACTGATATAATAACAAAGTATTTTCATAATAATAGAGTTGAGTATCTTAGAAGCATGCTTGGTTTAGTTGATATTACTAATATTGTTGATGATTATAAAAGTTTGGAAGAGATTTGTTGAGGCTTTGTGTGTGATACACATTGCCTGGGAGGAAATATGGCCGGCACTATGTGTTGATGTTTGGGTCCCGAAGTAAGGAGGGTGGAATTAGTCATAGAGCTCTGATTATGTATATCCACACGGATCCTCGAGCTGATGGTTAGAAAGAAAGCCTTATGGTACCTAGAGAGGCTGAAAGTTTTAGTCCATCTTAGTCCCACCCTGATAGATTCCCTTGGTCAAAAATCTAGTCTATGGAACCATGAGTGCCTAAACTACTGGAGGACCTTGGATAGATTACCCTAGTCAGGAATCTAATCCATGGCATCGTGGTGCCTAAACTCTTCATAGTCAATATGGTTTGAGATCTTCCTTGTACTTGTATATGTTATAATTGTATTTGATTCATGTAACTAGGTTCGGTCTTCATAATTGTATTTGATTCATTATGTAATGTACTTATCAAAAGAATGAAAAAGAAAATTATTATTATTACAATGACTTATTAAAGCATGGGTTTCATGTTTGGGTTATCTTTTATTAGTCAATGTCCCCATTGTGGACTCCTAGGATTTATGTTGAGTCATTAGAGTCATTGTATATTTTATGAGACCCTTCTTGGGCTTTTGAATCATGTAAAAATATTTATTTTTTAGTCAAAAATGAATGTTGTCACCTCCACACCAAGTTGGCCCTTGCCTGATGAAGTCGGCCTACAAGGGAGCAATTAGACCCACAATAAGCCTATACATACAAGTGCAATTCCATCTATTTGAATACCAACTCAATAAGTTCAATATACAAGAAGCAGTGCAGAGAAAAGTGTGAAGTACAAGAAGGATAAGGAGAAGTGCAAGATCAATTTATTGGGCTAGTTTTTCTCTCTCTCTACGAAATTGTTGGACAGTTGCAAGATTGAAGTTGTTGGAGTTGCAGGGTCAAAATTCTGTAGTTGTAGTAGGTCGAAGTTGCAGGGGGGTCATAGTACCTGGGGTCGAAGTGTTGTTGTTGCATAGTTCGAAGTGTTGTTGTTGCATATATTGAAGTTTTTTTTGCTACAAGGTCGAAGGTCTATATCGAAGTTGCTGGAAGAAAGGGATGCCTTGGTGGTTGGAGGAATTTTGTGTCTAGGTTGAAGGGTCTTGGATTATTTGAGGAAAACTATTGAAGGAAGAGATTTTGACTGGGTTTTTCCCTAGCAGAGTGCTTACATCTTGTGTCTTTTGTTTTGTGATCTTCATACACACATAAATTAGTAATTGCTTGATGAAAATAATATAACAAAGAAGTAAAAGAAGCCAACATAACTCACAAGTAATTATCAAGAAAGAGGAATCAAACCCTAAGTATTCTTGCATTGATTTCTCAACATAAAGGATGTCGAGATACCAAAACAAAAGTAGCGCCGATACAAGAAAGTTGCCACATTCGAAAAAGTAAAGAAGAATATGAAGACTGATGGAGAAACCTTAGGAGATACTGGCTATCCCTTGATGGAGCAGCCAAAGAAAATCTGGGAAAGGCGGGAGCTGGGAGAGCAATTTGAGACCTAGGTGTATCGCTCATTCTCGCTTTCGTGATTGGACTAGAGGAAGCTATGAATAACGAAGTCGAACTTCCATGGCTCCATGAGGGATTGAGTATTTTGGAGGAAAAAATCAAGGAGGAAGTCGAGATCACACGGGACTCGAAGGTGGTCATTGATAAAATTAGGAAAGGTTCATCCTTCTGCAATGCTAAACTCGACTATCTCCTCAAAAAATCGAGAAGTATGACTTCGAATTTCGATGGTGTCCATTGGTACCATGTCACAAGACACTTGAACGATGTAGCGGATGATTAGGAAAATAAAGGAGCCGAGCTAGTACATGGCGAAAGAAAGGTGATGTCTTTCATCATTCCCTCCACTCAAGCTAGGATTGACGGTTATAATCCCGAGGAGAGAACAAAGATTGAGTGTCACACAGAGGTACACATGTAAGGCAAAGTAATGGCAAATTTGATGTTTGAAAATAACGTCACGATAAAAGGAGGTGGGAAGCTAACGGTAGTGGTCTACAGAAAATATGATAAGATGCGCCAATGACTGGCGGGTTGAGAGGTCGCTTTTGGTAACGGTGATAAAAATGAATGGAGATGTCATTATGGCTCATTCCTTTTGCCTTACCTGTGTCATTATGGCTCATTCCTAGGCGAATTTTCTATATAACAATTGCAGGAGAAAAGAGGATATACTTCTTAACATAGGTGACGAGGAGGATGGAAGACATGAATGAAGATTGTTGTGTTGATCATGGACTACGTCGTTTAAAGAAAAAGGATGGAAGACATGAATGAAGATTGTTGTGTTGATCATGGACTACGTCGTTTAAAGAAAAAGGTGAAAGAACTGCAGTGAGGAGAGAAGTCGACATGGCTCCATATTTGGAAGAATGATCGTTCGTGTAGTTGAGAGGGATGGAAGGGAAAGGAGGACGTTCACATACTAAAGCACAGAGTGAGAGAGCTCGAGGACCTGCTGAAATTGGAGACAAATAGAACATCTGAGTTGAGTTCAAAGGTGGAGTAGCTGGAGGCAGCAGCAAAAAGGATTAAATTTCATGGCAATCTGGAGCAAAACCAACTGACTTCCGGTTAATTAATCTATAGGATAAAGCACAAGTGGAAGGGGATTTTGCAGCTTTAGATCACTGTGGAATATAGGATATGGTGCGACCAATTTTTGAGGTTAGGAGACTTTTCATAGAGGACCCTATGGGCCTCTCGTTCGTTTTTTGTTTAGAATGTAATTTTTGAATTGTTTAATAACATGAGTAAATATAGAAAGAAGAACTATGTAACTCTGTCATGCAAAATTACAACTTACATTTTCATAGTATAGAGCCCATACTGCAGAACTGAAATGGTGCGATGTAACTCTGGGGTTGGCCGCCAAAAACCGCCAGCCTTTGTTTTTTAATAAAAAAGTTCCCCGTTATTGTTTAATATATATATATAGTTATTGTTTAAATATTTTTTATTATAATTCAATTATTAATTTTTTTATATATAATATTATATTATGAAAACCAATATATATTCATCTCAACTCTCGATTTATTAAGCACTAAGAGGGATCAAACCTCTCAAAGTGCACATTTGTTTTTTGAGTGAAAAACTTAAGAAAATATTTACACTTGAAGAGGTTTGATCACTCTCAACACTTGATAGATCAGCACTTGATAGATCTAGAATTAAATTAAATTTAAGTTTGTTTAATATTTCTAATAACTTCAAAATCAAATTTGTTTAAAATACTATTTCTCTTCGCAATAGTTATAGTCACACATTTTAAAACTATATATTAAATTCATTGTAAAATTATTGCTATATTAAGTATTAATTCTCCTCTTCCTCGATGGGGGTGCCTAATTATGGGTATCTCGAGCCACTAGAGGAAGTATGTCACCATTCATAAGATATAGATGGGAATTAAGACGGGATGCGTGGGAAGGATGCCTAATTATTCAGGTAATTTTGTTGTCCTGCTACCTCTGTGGGTAATTCTTTGGGTTATCAATGTTCGATACAAGACTGTAAGCTTTTATGGTGAGTTTTAGATTTGTAGTACCTTCCCTTCTTGTGTCTAGAGTTTTTCTTAGGTGGAAGCGGGTTTCTGGCCTTGTTAGTTGTGGCCCCTATTTGTCTGGTCGAATTGTGGGGAGAGCGAGGCCCCTCGACGGTGTTGCAAGACTATAATTTTTTAGTGGCCCAGTGTTTGACTCATTCAAGGAAGTTTGTATTTGCTTCCGCTTTACTTCTGGAAGGAATATGTTTCGAGAAGTTTACTGCAATTTGACCCTAAATAAATAAAAAATCATAAACCATTTAATTAACAAATTTAAGATGAATGTTTAATAATATGCTTTAATATTTCAATATATATAACTATTTAAAACTTTAAAATCCTAATAAGATTTCAAAATAATACCAATAATATTGAATTCAAAACTTGAGATACATATTAGTCAAAATAAGAACGCATTAAATATTGAAGAGATTGAAATATATAATATTGAACTTAAAAGATATTTTCATCTATTTTTGTAAGTTAAAAACTTATGATTTTAAATATACACAATTCTAATTTCCTATAATTTTTTTTGAAAAGATGCATTTATTTTTTCTATTAAAAATGGAATTTACTCACCAAAAATATTGTGGCATTGACGAATTATAATGAAAAATTCAAAATTTTATCGGTATGCCCAAAAGTATGTATGTCAAGTTTTCAATTCTTACAATTTTCCAAAAATGAATCTTGTTTTTAAAAGTGCCTCGTGAACAATTCAAGTGCATGGAATCAACATGGTCCTCGAAAATGACCGCGGACAATCTTTCAAAAACCTTTTGCAGCTTATTCACAATTGTTGGAGGTTGTTTTATTGAACACCTATTGAGGATTGGACATTTACAACATCTAATATATCTCCACTAGAGAACCATCTGAAACCCTTGTTAACTTACTCGGATTTAATAGTGTTATATGTACATGGGGGAATTTGAAAACACACTAGCAACATGAATCTCATGGAACAATCTTGTTTCTTTAAATGTTGTTTTTGGCTTTCCTTCCACTTGTAAAAATTGCTTACATTAAAGAATTGTTTTAGTATACAATAGAGCCAAAAAGTTGACATTTACAATGTCACACCCACTTTAATAATGTATGTATGTATGTGAACATTGTAGGCACCTCCTCAATTGAGGGATTTGTAAATTAAGGTTCCCCTCTAGATCTTCCAAAGTCCACTAGGAAGTTGAAGCACCTTGAAAATATTTTCATGTATGGGAGTGATCTTGAAAGATTTCCAAATTAATTTTGTGATTTGGGAGGCTGAAGCACCTCGAAAAATTGTCTTGTACGATAGTGATTTTGAAATTTTCCAAAATCACTATAATATAATTTTTTGATTCAAGATTATCAAAGGCTCATGAGATCATAAGCACTTGAGTCTACATAGTCTCGTTTCTATATTTATCTTCCCTAATTAGAGATGAGATGACAATTACAATTTGTATTTTCTTATTATTTTTTGTGGAGAGGGACAACCTACAAGTTTGATTGATTGTTGAGTCTTTTGTTTTGTCTCGATGACTAACCCTCCTTTTAACCTGTTGCAAATGTTAGTAAGCAAGAAATGCAAAAGAAATTAAAAGCAACCCAAATTTAACTTAGATACTTTGATATGTACTGCAATAGTTAAAAGCCTTCTGATTTCCTGCAAAATCACTATGAAACGACTTATAAATTGAAAAAACATTTAAAAGTAAAACAAAAAAGCAACTCTTCCACTTCAATGGTTACCTTCATGGGAATCCCAAATCACTAGTTAGTTAGCAATATCTCTTCTACTCTGCAACCAAATAAAACTGGTCAGGAAAATAGACAAGGTAAAAATGAAGAAACTAATATTAATCACAAATTGTAAACTGGGTAAAATTGGAAAATTGAGATTTTTAAAAAACATTATGAACTTGTTTAAATAGGCTACATTAGGGAATAATACCATGGGAAAAACCATGGGTTAATAATACAATGGGAAAACATGGGTTGTCAATAATTATTAAATGTAATTTAACGAAGTCAAAATAATAAACATAATTAGACATGACACGGCATTACAACATCTCTACCATACTGGATTAGAGAGCGTCTCTCGACGCAATTAAGAGTAAAAAGTAAAGGTAAGTTAAACAATGTCCATTAAATATAACATTTTATTAGTGCAAAAAAATAATATCACATAAGCTTAAGAACTTGTACATAACCAACTTTTTTTTTTAAAAGTTACATACTTAGAGAAATGAGATAAATAAGTGAATACTATTTAATAATATATATATTTTTTGAATATATATATATATATATATATATATATATTTGATTAATTTTGACGGACACTTAAAGAAGCTAGACATTGTTTCTATCTTGGTCGAACTTCTTGGTTGTCGATTCATTTTCTAATCAGAAGATGTTTTCAAGGAGGTGGGAAATATGTTAGTGGTTCTACTATGACACAAACTTCTCTTTTTAACAAACTAGATACATGGATATTGCTCGTATTGTGGTAGGCATAAATGTTTCTTTGGGGCTTTTGAAGTCCATTTTTTTAAGCACAGGAGACATTACTCATCACTAAAACATTGACTACGAAGGAATCCCCTTCAAGTGCATCCACAACCATGCCCATGGGCACTTGAGAAAGGACAACCAAATTGGGAAAAGCACAAGATAAAATTGGGTGCACAAAGAATATCTCTACTTGGTTTCTCTGCCTCAACCTACCCTTTCCCATCCCCTTCCTGAACCATCCCAATCATTCCTCAGCCACTTTCATCATGACACTACTTTGGGCTCGAGGTCGATGGAAGTCATCATTTATATGATGTCTTAGCCTCTAACACTTTCTTCGATCCCAAAGGCGGCAACACATTCAGAGCCCCTCCTCAGACATATTTTTTTGATATAAGATGTAGCAAAAATTCTCTTAGAGCCCCTCCCCCCTCCCCCTCCACAAGTATGATGAAGCAAAATTCTGATATTCTCCTTGTTTTTGTTTATCTTTTGAATGGTTCAAGTCCTCTTGGCTCTGTTCCTCATTCCCCTATTGAGGAAGTCTTTGTTGGAGTCTTAAAACCACTTGCAAGCATCTCTTCCCATACTTATTTTCCCTTTTTCCCTTTCCTCCCCTTCCCCATCAATTCCATGTATTTATTATTATTATTTTAAGTTAAAAATTTATAATTTTAAATATACACAATTCTAATATCCTATATATATTTTTTTGAAAAGATGCATTTATTTTTTATTAGAAATGGAATTTACTCACCAAAAATATCATGGCACTGACGAATTATAATGAAAAACTCAAAAATTTGTTCGTATGCCCAAATGTGTGTATGTCAAGTTTTCAATTCTTATAACTTTACAAAACTGAACCTTGTTTCTAACAACTCTGGGTGAACGATTCAAGTGCGTGGAATCAACATGGTTCACGAAAATGACCCTGAACAATCTTTAAAAAACCTTTTTTAGCTTGTTGGCAGTTGTTGGAGCTTGCTTTATTAGATGCTTATTGAGGATTGGGCATTTACAACAACTAATATATCTCCATTAGAGAACCATATGAAACCCTTGTGATTTGGGATATGGTCGATTAACTTTGACACATGCTTAATAAGGTAGACATTGTTTATATCTCGGTCCACCTTCATGGTCGACCACTCATTTTCTAATCGAAAGATGTTTTCAAGGAGGTCGGCAATATGTTGGGGTTTTACTGCGATGCAAGCTTCTAATTTCAATAAACAAGATACTGTTGAAGGTTGCAACAAGAAACAGTGAAATTGGCATCCGGAAACAACATCCTTGATCCTAGTGAAAATTAAGCACCTACACTAGGTGGGGCCCACACAGGCTATTTTTAGGTGGATTTCTATTTATAGATGCATAAGCAAATTCTATTTATAGATTAGGTATATTTATAGATGTATGTGCAAGTTCTATTTATAGATTTCATGTATATTTATAGATGCATGTCAACTATTATTATCCCTTAATATTAGTTGGACAATAAACAATAATCTATTCTCAATGAGCACTTGGAAATAGTTAACTGAAGTGGAAAATCAGTTAGCTAAGTGAATTTCGAGTTAAGAGGTTGGTTGGTGGGACATGCAGGTTGACTTGAGTTGTAACAGTGTGATTTGAAGTTGTAACAAAGTTGGAAGTGCAGTTATGAAAGTTGTAAGTCAGTTTAACTCAGCGAATAGAGTTAAAGTCAGTTGTGCTAGTTGTAACTGAAGATACACTAGCGAGAGATAAAGTGAATTAATTATTAATTAATTCACAATCAGTGATCTCACATGCAACTGATGTTTTTACTATTATTAGCTGCATGCATGTCAGATCCAGTGGAGACCCAGTTGAGATGCAGGTGAAAGGGACAATTGACTATCAGTTGTGACATTATCTGGTTGCACACATGCAACCACACTCACACATTGCCATGATATTTACGTAGTTAAGGCATGCAAGAATCATTCATTCAGGGGTTCTTTACCATCAGGGATTGCACCGTGAGGGCAGGCTGTCTAGAGGCAGTAAATTGGCTAAGGAACTTGCTAATTTTTGTATGACAGTGTGACACAGTTATCTCATGTACTGAGAGCTTTGTATGTAATTGTTTCATGATCCATGATATAATACATAATACAATTTTTGTATGATAATGTTATGTGTGATTGGTCTTTCTTCATGATATTATGATTGGAAATTGTGTTTCAAATTCCGCAAAGATTTTGTAGAAGCGATTATGTATTTAACAATAGCATATTATTGTTAGATCAGGAGAATCCAGGCAATGCATATTTTGTATTAAATTTCTACAGATACAATTATTGTCTGTAATTTGGTAGTCCTAAATTTTTCTTTGGGGCTTCCGAAGTCCATTTTCATAATCATGAGAGACATTACTCATCACCAAAACATTGAATATCAGGGAATCCCCTTCAAGTGTGCTAAATACCATGCCCATGGGCACTTTAGCAAGTACAAAAAATTTGGGAAAAGCATATACACTCGGTTTCTTAATCCTCCCAAGCAGCCCTCGACCACTTACATCAGGACACTACTCTAGGCATGAGGTCGATGGAAGTCAACATTTATATGTAGTCTCAACTTACAACATTTCTTCGGGCCCATAAGTGACAACACATTCAGAGCCCCCCCCTAATACATCCTTCTTTGATGGAAGACGTAACATAAATGATCTTAAAGCGCCTCACAACATAGGTATGATGAAGCACAATTATGATATTCTCCTTGTTTTGTTTATATTTTGAATTGTTCAAGTATTCTTGGCTCTATTCCATGTTCCCCTATTGAGGATGTCTCTACTAGAGTCCTAAAACCGCCTGCGGGCATCTCTCCCCATATTGCTTTTCCCCTCTTCTCCCTTGCCTCGCCTTCCCCATCAATTCCCAAATCCTACCTCATTGCCTCCCTATACCTTCACTCACCTCCGTCCCCTTATCATATTCTTGTGCCTCCCTATCCCTTCTCACATTATAATCTTTGCTCCCCGGGACTCTCCCCGCCCTCTCTTCCTCTGCTTCCTCTGAACTCCCAACTCCAGATCTTGGTGGGGGCTAAGGTTCCCTCGTGGATCCATTCCACCCTAAATTTTTTAGAGGGAACAAATCCTTTCTCTAAAAGGCACATAGCCATGCCCCTTTTGAAATTCAATCAAGCAAACAATTACCAATTCTAATGGCACCTACAACATCAATCCCTCTTTTAGTTCTCAAATGAATCTCCTCTCTCTAAAATGCAGGGACATTGCCAACCCCTTAAGGAATGTAGCAATAAAAACTTATTGAATTTCTCTGTTCACATGTACTCATTTTACAACAAATGATGTTGGAAGGGGATAAGGTCATTAAATCCCTTAAACCTCTTCTTCCAAATTGGGATTTTCTAGCTACAAATGTTATCGAAAGATCGACAGGTATCATCTTAGGTCGGAATACTCGACACATATGAATCTATTCTTCCTCGTTTATTGGTTTGGGCCTTGTCTTGGACATCCTTCTAAGTTATATATTTCCTTCTTGTGTGTAGATATATATGGTCCATATGTAGAGTGAAAGGATAATTGGATTTCCCTTGCTTCTCTCCCTCTTTTTAAATCGGGGAAGGTTTTAATTGAAGGGGATTTAGACTTTACTTTAGGAAATTCTGAATTCTTGGGGCCTTTTACCAAACCTAACCAACTCTCGGATTTTCTTATTTCTCTCTTGGATAATTTAAGCCTTTATGACATCCCCCCCCTAAAACTTCATTCAACTTGGACAAACAACAAATCAAGATTGACCTTAATTTATGAAGATTGTACTGTTTCCTCATCTTGAATACTCTGCTCGATACTAATCTTAAGATCAAACAATGGACCTCAATGGGGGGTGACTTGGATCACTCCTAATTTTTTCTGGAATTGGTGTCCTTTCCCACAAATCCTCACAATCCTTCTAAATTAAATCCTTCCTATCTCAAATCACATTGCTTGTTCTACTTTCTTAAAACCAATTGGACACATTTCTCCTTGGATCTCCAATACTCCTCTACCATTTAGTTCCAACAAAATATCAAGAAATCTAATGGCATTATTATCAAATGAGAAAAACAAAAAAGGGAGGCAGATATAAGAGCCCTCACAATCATCGAGTCAAAATTACAATCCTATTTTGAATTGCAAGCCTCTCTAAAGGCCCTAGAGAATCTAAAGGACATAATCTCTAACCTTGAAAACGCTAGAAGGAAGAGACTCCTAGTTTGGGAGAAGCAACTATGGATGAAAAATTGTTCCCTTTGTTGAAAATGGAAACAAGAAATTCTAGTTTACTTTTCCCTTGAATTAAATTAGAATTGAAAAATTGTAATTCCACATCTCATGACAACTTGTACAATCTAAATAAGGTAAATTGACTTAGTAGGTTCAGTTAATTCGAGTTGAGAGTCTAATGAGAGGCATGTAGAGTGTCTCCTACATTATAAGAGCCCTGTGTGAGTTTATTGTGAGTTGTAATTAATTAACTTAGTTTATCTGAGTTAAAGTCAGTTAAACTAGTTCCAACTAATGGAGGAACTCGTAGGAGGTTAAACAATGGGGTGTCGCTTCAAGTGTTCAATCAATTAACTTATAAATCAACCATAAATAACTCATGCATGTTAGTTCTGAGAAAGACCCAGTTGATATTAGAGTTCAAGGGCACTGTACTATTAGTGTATAATCATCCAATTGTACAAGTGGTGCATGGAGTCAAAGGAAGAGCCTTAATGTATTGCACAATTCATATTGGGGATTCTCCTTATTAATTGGGCCTAATTACCCAAGGAAACAACACAAGGATATGGGGATCTTGGAGGCCAAGAAATTGGTCAAGTATTGAACCAAGCTTGCCTAGGAATTAGTGAGACAGATAGAGATAGCACAGAGAGTTCTCAGGCTTGAGAAAAGCATTGTGTCTTTTCATATTTTCCGACTTATGCAATATATAGATAGTGGGGTTTTTAGCTGAGGCTTTCCAAAGGAAAGTGTTGTGTTATGTGTGATTTAAATCCTTTCTCATTCTTGTTATGTGATTGTGCGATCGTAATTGGTTTTCGCAAATTGGTAGAGTATATTCAAGTATTTTTTTTTAGCATATTACAAATATCCGTTTGAATCTACGTGGACTGTCTACATGGTATCAAAGAAAGAATCACTATAAAAGAGAAGAATACGAGTTTGTTCTGAGCAGGTGAATTGAATTTGTATATCTACTCTTCAGGACTAGCAGCGGGATCATGATGTCTTTCTTTATGTTGAGACTCGAATATGCCCATGAGGTTAGTTAAAATTACATAGCTTGGAAGGACAGGATGGAGGCAATGTTGGAAGATAAAAAGCTGAAGGATTTCATAGACAATGATATTGCTAAGCACACAAGAAAAATTGCTCAAGATATGGCAGCATGGAAGAAGAATGTAGCGAAGGCAAAAAAGATTCTATTGAAAGGAGTTTGATATCATATTGTCTCGAACTCCAAGGAAAGGAAACTCCATATGCTTTGTGGAAGGCCTTAACAGATTTGTTTTAGAATAACAGTGACCACAGGATGTTGGCACTGATGGACAAGCTCAAGAAAATCAAGATGGAAAAAGGGTGACACAATACTAAAGTATTTGACCAAGTTCACCCAATGTTGGGATGAGCTTGGAAGTGTTAGTATTACAATTATCGAGGATGATATGTTGAGCGTAGAACTTCTAGGCCTTCCCAAGAGCTAGTGCAACTACCAGGTTTTGGTAAATGGGACGGAGAAGCTACTTGAGTGGGAGAGTTTGTGGGCCGACTTGGTACAAGAAGAGATTTGGCAGAACACCAGAGATGGATCCTCATCAAAGCATGACGATGAGGAGAATTTTGCCTTGGATTGAAAGGCAAAGAAAGGGAAAGGGAAGTCATCCCATTCCAAATTATATTATAGTGAGGCACGCAAGAAGAAGGAATTGTGGAAGTTTAAATTTTTTCAGTGTTATGAGTTGAGACACTATGCCACGAAGTGTCCACAAGAAGGCAGGAAAGAAGCCCTCAGGAGGTGATCCGAATTGAAAGTGGCATCTACCCATGGTATTCATTCACCCACGGTATTTATCCACCCATGGAATTCATCCACCTATGGAACCTACCCATGGTAATGTAAGTGGAATCCACCCATGAAATTGTAAGGTGCATATACCCATGGTATTTACCCACCCATGGAATTTACCCGTGGTATTGTGACTAAAAAAGACTATAAGTAACAAGTCACATTTTGTAAAAGGACAAATTGTCCACCACAATGTAGCCTTTTATAGTTATTCTTTGTTTTAATAAAAAAATTATTTGTGGTTTTATTTATGGTGTGTTCTCTCCTTTTTTTGGCATAATAAATTCTCAGATTTTGGGGGGCCTTCCCCCCAAGATCCAAATCAATGCTATCAGATTCAGGTTATAAATCCATGGGAATGATAATTTGACACATATTTTAGTTTCGAAGCTTTTCAACAAAATTTATGCAAGTGCCACGACCTCCATGGAGCACTTTCTTGGGCCAAGTGGGAAGAATTTTTGTTTTTTTTTTCCATTTTTTGTAGGAATTGTTTTGGGTGATGAATTTTTAGATCAGACATGAAACGTTTTGTGTAAATTTTATAAAAACAAATACCATATCTGGATTCCTTGCGGAAAAATACTCAAATTAAAAAATAATAAAATAATAAATGATAACAATAATAATAATAATAATATAAAATAAATAAAAAAATCGGCTGAATCAGAGACCGAATGAGGGAGATATCGCTGATTTAAAATAAGTTGTGTTGCAGAAATTTTTCTAACGAAAATTCATGGACGGTGGCTCTCTTGTCATTTTTTACAGTTTTTGTGCAACATTTCAAAATACTAATTGCATATCTTAGTTCCTATTTAAAAATCACTCAATTAAAAACAAAAATTGGTCGAATCGGAGTTCGGATGAGGGAGATATCACTGATTTAAAACCAACTATTTTTTCCGAATTTTTTGTGACGAGGGGACAATTTTAGCGCGAAGATGAGTTTCCAAAGTGTCCAAATAGGTATTTCAATAACATGGGAAGATGTAGAATGATCATTCTATTTCCAAAAACAAGTTATAATAAAGATCTTGAGTCATATTGACCGAGTTATGCCCATTTTAAATCTGGAGAAGCATTTTGAGCAGGTTTCCTTTGGAGACGTGCCCTCCCACCCTACTTTAGTAGGCACCTGCTTCACATTCATCAGTTTCAGCACAACATCGTTCGACTTGAGTTCTTTGGATACGTTCCCTCCCACTCTAGGCTATGTTGGCACCTGCTACTTCATCAACAGTCAGCATCACTGTTATGGGTCAACCGCACAAAATATTTTTCATCGAATTCCATTTGCTAGGCCTCACACTATTAGTATAATAGTTGGTTAGAAGAATTACAAGGTATCTCTATCCTAGGATCTTCGTTTGTCATGGTTAGGGTCATCCACAAACCCACACTTCATCGAAGTACATTTTCTAAGTTGCACATTGTCAGTAACACAGTTGGTCACAAGCATTGCAGGGTATCTCTATCCTCGGATCTTCGTTCATCACGGTTATGGGTTAACCACAGAAAACTCTTCTCTTTAGTGACTCTTCATATTCAACACATGTTTCTTAGAAGGGAAATTTATGCAATGGGGACCATTTCTTCTTCAGGAGGGAGGAATGATCCAAATTAAAAGTGGCATCTACCAATGGTTTTCATTCACCCATGGAACCTACCCATGGTATTGTAAGTGGCATCCATCCATGGTATTCATCCAACCATGGTATTGTAAGTGGTATCTATCCATGGTATTCATTCACCCATGGTATTTACCCACCCATGGCATTTACCCGTGGTATTGTGACTAAAAAATACCATGTAACAAGTCACATTTTGTAAAAGGACAACTTGTCCACCACAACGTAGCTTTTATAGTTATTCTCGATTTTAATAAAAATTTTCTTTGTGGTTTTATTTACCGTGTGTTCTCCTATCTTTTCTTCTGACATTTCAATTTTTTAGATCTTGAGAGCCTCCCCCCAAGGTCCATTTCAATTTTTTAGATCTTGGGGTGTCCTCCCAAGATTTGGATCAGGAGGAGCGACAAGTGAAGCTCTTGCTTCACAATTCAAGTTGGATTTCACCCTTATCACATGCATGGTGTCATTGGTGATGGGTTATCCGTGGTACCCGAACAGTGAAGCCTCATTCCATATGACCGACAATAAAGAGTTATTTAGCGGCTTGGAGGAGAAGGATCTCCATATGCACATCAAGACGGGAGATGATGGGAGGTATAGAGCGACCGACATCAATATTGTTACCTTTCAGAGGGAGTCTTGTTCTCCTCTTACATTGAAATATGTTATGTATGCTCACAATTTGAATAAGAACTTAGTTTCAATTTCTATGTTGGAAGATTGTGGCTACGATGTGATATTTAGCAAAGGAAAGAAATTCCTTCATCACATAGCCACGGGACAAGTGAATAAAATTTGGGTTCGGGTAAAGAACCTCTATAAATTGGATGTAGAATATTGTGCTGCCTTGAGAAAAAAAAAACAGAGAAGGTGCAGAGCTGATACATCAATGAGTTATAGCATAGAATATTGGCCCATATACACCATGGCGCTTTGAATATCATGTAACTGATTTCTAAAAGACTTCCCAAGGGTGCACTTGAGCAGCGTGATACATGCAGAGGATGTACATTAGGGAAGTACACCAAAGCAACCTTTCATGATAAGGGCAGTCGAGCGAAAGCAATCCATGATAGAGTTCACTTATATGTGTGTGGGCCATTCTTGACAGCCTCCATAATGAAACACAGGTATTATGTGACTTTTGTAGATGTTTTTTCACGCAAGTGTTGGATATTCTTCATGCAGAAGAAAGATCAAACATTCTCAAAATTTTGAGAGTTCAAAGAACTTGCCGAGAAATATACAAGAAAGATAATGGAGAATATGTGTCGAATGAATTCAAGACCTTTTGTGCTTCAGAAGGCATTCAACGAGAATTGATAGCACCTCATAACCCAAAGCAGAATGGGGTTGCAGAAAGAAACAACAAAACAATTGTGGGAGTAGCATGAGCAATGTTGCATGATCAAATCCTACCATTGCACTTTTGGGTTGAAGCATGCAACACAACAGTATTTGTGCAGAACAAAAGTCCTCATCGAATTCTCGGGATGAGTACACTAGAGGAAGCCTTTTTTCGATAAGAAGCCAGATGTGGTGCATTTTAGGAATTTTGGTTCATCAGTCTATTTTCATGTAACTAAAGATGCACAAAAGAACCTAGAACCAACAAATGAGTTGGGCATATTTTTGGGGTACAATTATACACCTCACAACTATCAGGTATACATGCAATCTCACATGATGAAAATGGTTCGTAGAGATGTGATTTTCAACGAAGAGAAGGTCATGCGAACTTCCCTTGAGAGGGAGCTTCCGTTGCATGCAGTTGAAGAGATTTAGCTCCAAAGGAAGAACCTCAAGACGCGGAGAAACCACAAGAGGAGGAGCAAAGAGTGGAAGCACCCACTCATGCAAAGACATCGAGAGATGGAAGGAAGCACACCAGAGAGGTTGGTAGATTGATGTGTGATGCTAGAGAGAATGTGGGATCACCCACATCACAATGTAGGTAGAGAAGGTCCCCAAAGCGGTACACTAGCTCCATGGCTCTTATGATTGAAAGTGTAGAGATTGAGCCATCCTCATTTGAGGAAGCAGTGAAAGAACCAGTATGGGTTGATTCCATGGTAGAGGACTATGACTCCATCATCAGAAACAATGCACATGAAGTTGACCCAAGACCATAGGACAAGTCAATTGTAGGATCCATGTGGATCTACAAGGTGAAGCAAGCAGCAGATGGGAGTGTCGAGAAACACAAGGCTAGATTTGTGGCCAAGGGGTTCTCTCGAGTGGAGGGGATTGATTATGAGGATACCTTTTCTCTAGTTGCAAGGTTGATCAGGTGATCATGTCCTAAGTGAAAAAAATGCTCAAAATTGGAACTGCTCAGAACTGGTAACAAATTGATCGACCGGATAGTGTTCTTCATTACGATCCTAATGCCACAAACGACACTCAAATCCGATGTCGGATGTGGAAGATATTCAAGTTTTAATTTTTCTTAGTAACCTTCAAAACAACACTTTGGAAAGCAAAAATTATGGCATCTTCAGATTTAATGTGAAGTGGAAAAATTCATTTTTTTATATAATGGGGATGGCCTATCAGTGGGTGCCACGTGGCCTGCCCAGAGGCTACCATGTGGCCCCAGGCCGAATGGTTCAATCTGGTTTAAAATTTTGAAGTTGAAAAATCTTTGGGTCATTCGGGCCGACCCGACCCGACCCGATCCAGTTGGGCAAGGGGCACCCGCGGGTGGTGTCGACCCGTGAACGTGGGCGGAGCATGAACGCAATCCCGGGTCAGCACTGCATGAAGGACCAGAGGGTGGTGTCTACCCGTGAACGGGCAGAGGAACGGTTGGTTGTGAATGCAGATCAGCAGTAAACGACGGGTCAGAGTGAACGAGTGGGTCGGAGTGAACGGACTCGGGTCAGCAAGAAACGTCGGGTCAACACTGCATGAGCAAGGGTCACGTTATAACGGCGGTTGGAAAGTTTGGGCAGAGAACAAAGGTTGGCCCCCACGTTGATAGCCCCTTTGCATAGAACCTGTAATGCGAAACCACATGCCAATCACCGGCGGATAAGCGTAAACCCCGACAGTTTAGCTATGAGGGCGGTCACATGTCTCGACGGCATTTCCGTTAACATTAATATGCCACGGTTTTGTTAACCGTAGGCTCCACGGTTTCGACGACGGTGGAGTTGGTCCATGTGACCACTACACCTTGACACTTAATGCCACCCTAACAATGCGGACAACTGGAGTGGAGCCCCCAAATTCGGCAGTAATTACTATTATGGTGGAGTTAACTCCAGTCCTCCCAAGTTTGGTGGAGTTTTTTTAGGCCAACTTGGACAAAACTTCAGTTGGGCATAACTTTCAGTAGATAGAACCTTTTGGAGCGAAATGTTTTTTTGATTTCGGGTATTTTGAGCATTCCAGAGCCAATGGCACAGATTGCAAATTCAACAGAGCTGATCTTCAAGTACTTTTTCAGCAGAGAAGCTTGGAGAGCCATCAGGGCCTAGGGAGTGTTGGAGTTGTATTAGGCTATGGTTAGCCATTGGAGGTGAAACAAAAGCCAATATTTACTGTTTTCTGTGTTCTGAACTCATTTCCACAGCTTATTTTGCCTGTTTAGGCTTTCTTATCACTGTATAACCAATTTGAGCATCTAATAAGAGAAAGGACATGCCCATTTAGGGGCCTTGGACCCGGAAAATGTAGCCTAGGAGGGGTGAACTGCCTCATTAGCTGCTGTTTTATATTATGTGATTTTATCTTGCTGCGTTTTTCAGAATTAATATGTTAAACAGTAAAAGGAAACAACACTCCTTCACACATAAGACTCGGAAATTTACCAAAAACTCTTTGTTTCAATTGCAAGACATGAATAACAGTTTGCACATATAATTTTATGGAAATGAATACCTTGAACAGCAAAAACAAGTAGTTTCATTTTCAGATCATGAGTGTTAACTTCTACAATTTCTAAAGACAGAGTTTGTAAAGGGTCAGGTAGCCTCTGGATCTCATCCTTTTATCAAAGGTGACATATCCAGTAAATGCCCCTACAGTCAATCTATGGAACAGATCTAAGAAGTTGAATTTTCAGATCAGTTGGTATCAGAGCTATGGTTTAGAGCTAGAGTTTTTACTCAACATTTATTTTGTGCAAATATTAAGTCATTTGTTTGCAAGTTTTGATGCTGACTAGGTTAAATCTCAAGAGAGGTGAAAGAAACTTGGTTAGTGCAAAAACTAATCCACAACCAAGAAGGGTCAGAGAACCACCTCCAAGAGCACTAGAAGCAGCTACAAGCATGTCTTCAAGAGAAGGAGAAGCTCCTGAAGAGATGGATCCCAAGGAAGAAGAAAGGGTATTTCAAAAAGATTTCTTGGATATGACTGAAATGGTAAGGATCCTCTATCAAGAAAGAAATGATAGGATTGCTGGAGAAGGGTCTAAAAACCAAAAATAAGGAGAGGATTCATCAGGAGGAAAGAAGGGTAATGATTAATCAAAGAAAGGGAATGGAGGAACTTGTGATCCACCGTCTCCATCGACATCCTCTTCCTCGTCATCATCTTCCTCGACTTCGGTAAATCAGTCACATAAGTCGAAAACCACTAGTAAAAATCCTTTTTTAAAGCTTGATGTCAAATTTTAATTGCCCATGTTTAATGGTGAAGTTAATGCAGAGAAATTAGATAATTAGATCAGACAATTGGAAGTCTATTTAAGGATTCAAAATCTGCATGATGATGAAACCAAAATACAACTAGCCTCGCTGAGAATGGATGGAGCAGCATTGGTATGGTGAGAAGCCAAGACCAAAGAGGAAATTCGAAAACATGGTAAGCTTACTTTATCATGGATTGAATTTATTTCCGCAATTAAGAAGCAATTTTATCCTCTTGCTCATCTTCAAAAGGCTATAATGAATTAGAAAAACTTTAGACAGATTAAAGGACAAAGTGTTCAAGAATACACTCAAGAGTTTAGGAGAAGAGCACTATAGTTAGGAGTAGACTTACAAAGTCAAGATACTTTGCTGAAATATATAGGTGGTTTGCATAATTACCTTATACATATTATCCTTATGTTTAATCCTACTAGTCTAGACGAAGTTTGTGTATAAGCTACGCATTTAGAGGCTAGAGGGAAAAACACTTTTGATGTGAATGAGGGTAGTGATTTTAAAGGCAAAGGAAGAAAAAGGATTGCAAACTCTAGAAAGGAAAAAGGGAAATTCTTTTTCAAAAACTATTCAAAAACAAGCCACGATGAAGACCACCGTTGGAAGCTTCATCCGGAGCTGAAACCAGAGAAATATAAAAACAAAGAAAAAACCAAAGAAAAGGGAAAAACTGTTGCAACTGTTGAACAAGACTTAGGGTTTGAATCAGGTGATGAGACTAAAAGTATCGCCATGGTATTAAAGAACATAAAGGGAAAAGAGGATGTACAAGAAACAAATCCCAGTTCCAGCACATTAAACTGTCACAAAGAAACTCAAAATGAAAAGAGGAGGATAGAGCTATTTCATGTGAGGATAATCTCAAACCACACAAAGATAGACACACTTTTTGATAGTGGGTCTGAAGCTAATCTCATCTCAGAAGAATTGGTCAAAATTATGAAACTTGAGACAATTCCACATCCAAAACCTTATCCACTTGGGTGGATATGCAAAGATGCAAAATTACAAGTCTCAAGAAAGTACATCTTGCGCTTCGCAATAACAGCTCATTATGTTGATTGGGTTGAACTAGATGTAGTACCGCTTGACATTATAGGTGTTGTGTTGGGTAGTCCATATGTATTTGAAAGAAAGGAAATCTTCCATCGCCATGAGAACAAGTATCACTTGTTCAAGGATGGAAAAGAGTACATTGTGAGAGCACATAAGAAGAAGCTAGAATCTTATTTAGTACATGCAGGATAATTGAAAAGGCTAGCTAATGCAAGTCAAAATCTGACTTTGTTAATGGTTAAACAACAATATTTTGTACATTTTCCTTTTCATGATATTTCTGATATAAATGATGGTATGTTTCAGTCTGATAACAGTTCGTCTTTGAAAGAAGATGACAATATGTTGCACAAGGTACCTTTGGTGTCGATCGGTGCAGAGAACGAAGTGTCGGTGAAAAGCGGTGCAAGAATCCATGAGATGGAAAGGCATGCAAGCAAAGAGGGCACACAGTTCAGCAAGGGTCATTGCTGGTTTCAGAATGGCAGATTGGTATGGCGAGAAAACTTGGTTGGGATTCGACACAAGTGCATGGCTCACACAGCAAAAATTATCCATGTGGACAGTTGGCAAGGTGAATCTTATTTTCAGTCTTCTTTGAAGTTTGACCATTGTAGAAATAGTATGCTTTCTGCAAATTATAGTTATTGTTTTGCAAATTTCAAGAATTTGCGTCATGACTCAGTCAATGTTAGCAACGGTCGGTCAGTGAATTCAAGGAACAATTTATCTTTTCATGAGAAGCTCAATTTGATGAAGTCAAGAAGATTTCAGTGGTTCAAAGTTGGAAGAGTGGAGAATCAGTCTCCTCATCATTTTCTGTAATCAGAGAGCTTTTGTGGGTCCAAAATCTTCCCATTTGGGAGGTGTGATTAAATGATCATGTCCTAAGTGAAAAAAATGCTCAAAATTGGAACTGCTCAGAACTGGTAATAAATTGATCGACCGGATAGTGTTCATCATTACGATCCCAACGTCGCGAATGGAACTCAAATCCGATGTCGAATGTGGAAGATATTCAAGTTTTAATTTTGGCTAGTAACCTTCAAAACAACACTTTGGAAAGCAAAAATTATGGCATCTTCAGATTTAATGTGAAGTGGAGAACTTCATTTTTTTATATAATGGGGATGGCCTATCAATGGGTGCCACGTGGCCCCAGGGCGAATGGTTCAATTTGGTTTAAAATTTTGAAGTTGAAAAATCTTTAGGTCATTCGAGCCGACCCGACCCAACCCGGTTGGGCACGGGTCACCCGCAGGTGGTGTAGACCCGTGAACGTGAGCGGAGCGTGAACGCAACCCCGGGTCAGCACTGCACGAAGGGCCGATGGGTGGTGTCTACCCATGAACGAGCGGAGGAACGGTTGGTTGTGAACGCAGGTCAGCAGTAAACGACGGGTCGGAGTGAACGAACTCGGGTCAGCAAGAAACGTCAGGTCAACACTACACGAGCAGGGGTCGCGTTATAACGGCGGTTGGCAAGTTTGGGCGGAGAACAAAGGTTGGCCCCCACGTTGATAGCACCTCTGCATAGAACCTGTAGCGCAGAACCACAGGCTAATCACCGGCGGATAAGCATAAACCCCGACGGTTCAGCTATGAGGGCGGTCACATGTCTCAACGACATTTCCGTTAACATTAATATGCCACGGTTTTGTTAACCGTAGGCTCCACGGTTTCGTCGGCGGTGGAGTTGGTCCATGTGACCACTACACCTTGACACTTAATGCCACCCTAACCGCGTAGACAACTAAAGCGGAGCCCCTAAATTCGGCGGTAATTACTATTCTGGTGGATTTAACTCCAGTCCTCCCAAGTTTGGTGGAGGTTTTTTAGGCCAACCTGGACAAAACTTCAGTTCGGCATAAATTTCAGTAGACATAACCTTTTGGAGTGATTTTTTTTTTTTGATTTCGGGTATTTTGAGCATTCCAAAGCCAATGGTACAGGTTGCAGAGTTAATAGAGCTAATCTTCAGGTACTTTTTCAGTAGAGAAGCTTGGAGAGCCATCAGGGACTAGCGAGTGTTGGAGATGTATTGGGCTATGGTTAACCATTGGAGGTGAAACAAAAGCCAATATTTACTATTTTTTGTGTTCTGAACTCATTTACACAACTTGTTTTTCCTGTTTAGGCTTTCTTATCACTGTATAACCAATTTTAGCATCTAATAAGAGCAAGGACATGCCCATTTGGGGGCCTTGGACCCGACAGATGTAGCCCAGGAGGGGTGAACTGCCTCATCGGCTACTGTGTTATATTATGTGATTTTATCTTGCTGTGTTTTTCAGATTTAATGTGTTGAACAGTAAAAATAAATTACACTCCTTCACACATAAGACTCAGAAATTTACCAAAAACACTTTGTTTCAATTGCAGGACATGAATAACAGTTTGCACATATAATTTTATGGAAATGAATAACTTGAACAAAAAATACAAGTAGTTTCATTTTCACATCATGAGTGTTAACTTCTACAAGTTCTAAATACAGATTCTGTAAAGGGTTAGGTAGCGTTTGGATCTCATCCTTTTATCAAAGGTGACATATCCAGTAAATGCCCCTATAGTCAATGTCTGGAACAGATCTAAGAAGTTGCATTTTCAGATCCAAGGTACTCATCAATCATATCCATTCTTGCAGTTTCAAAGCAAATGAGGCGGAAGATACATCAGATGGATGTAAAGACAACCTTCCTCAACAGAGTGATAAAGGGAGAGGTGTACATAGAGTATGCGGAAGGATTTGAGACCTTTGACGAAGAATCACATGTGTGCAGACTCAAGCGAGCATTGTATGGACTGAAACAAGCACCCCATGCTTGGTACACCAATATTGACAAATATTTCACTGGGTTGGGCTCCACCATAAATGAAGTGGATGCGAACCTTTACCATATTGTGGTCAAAGATAAGTTGTTGATTATAGTATTATATGTCGATGATTTGATTCTAACAAGCGATGAGAAGCTGATCAAATATTGCAAAGAGAATCTTGCAAGAAAAATTGAGATGAAGGACATGGGGTTCTTGCATTATTGTCCTAGCTTGGAATTCTCGAAAAGATATGGGGAACTATTTTTCTCTTGGGGAAAGTATGCCAACGAGATACTAAACAAGTTTTACATCGAGCGCAGCAAGCCCATGGAGACTCCTCTAGTAGGGAATTGGAGGAAGGAAGATCATACTTCAAAGGAAGTGGTAGAAGCTACCATTTACAGACAACTTGTGGGTTCACTCATTTACATGGTGAACACACGACCAGACATGTGTTATGTAATCAAACAGCTTAGTAAAGCAATGGTTGAGCCTACCAAGAGCTATTGGAAGGCATCCAAACATGTGTTGAGATACCTCAGAGGCACCACTCAGTTTGGTCTTTAGTACATGTGGACAGAGGGAGTGAAGCTTCAAGGCTTCACAAATGCAGATTGGGTAGGGCGTCCATTAGTCAGGAAGATCACATCAGGGGGCATCTTTAGTATTGGGTCAACGAGTTTCCTGGTACACTAGGAAGCAGAGATCAGTTGCACTCACTACAACAGAAACAAAGTACATGGTTGCTAGTCAAGAAACTAGTGAGGCTATCCGGATTAGGAAGATCATTGTTGGGTTGTTTAGTTAGTAGATGGATTCGAAAGTGATTTACTGTGATAAAAAGAGTTGCATCAAACTCTCAGTTAATCCAGATTTTCATGATAGGTCCAAGCATATCAACATTCGATATAACCATCTCATATATTGTGTGCAGAGGTGGATTATGTTGTTAGAGTACATTTTTACAGAGGAACACGATGTAGACATCTTGAAAAAGGAATTGTCAAGGGGGGAATTTGAGTTCCATAAAGGCAGGATTGGGGTATCAAATAATCCCTTTGTTGTTGAGAGGGAGTGTTGAAAATGGAAACAAGAAATTATAGTTTAATTTTCCCTTAAATTAAATTAGAATTAAAAAATTGTAATTCCACAACTCATGACAACTTGTACGAGTTAACTAAGTGAAATTGACTTAGTTGGTTCAGTTAATTCGAGTTAAGAGCCTAATGAGAGACATGTAGGTTGTCTCCTACATTATAAGAACCCCGAGTGATTTTATTGCGATTTGTAATTAATTAACTCGGTTTTTCCAAGTTAAAGTGAGTTAAACTAGTTCCAATTGATGGAGGAACTTGTAGGAGATTAAACAATGGGGTGTCACTTCATGTGTTCAATCATTTAACTGATAAATCAACCATAAATAACTCAGGCATGTTAGTTTTGAGAAATACCTAGTTGAGATTGGAGTTCAAGGGTAGTGTACTATCAGTTGTATAATCATCCAATTGTACAGGTGGTGCATGGAGTCACAGGAAGAGCCTTAATGTATTGTGCATTTCATATTAGGGAATTTCCTTGTTAATAGGGCCTAATTACCCAAGGAAACAATTTAAGGAAATAAGGATCCTGGAGGCCAAGAAATTGGCTAAGTACTTAACCAATATTTCCTAGGAATCAGTGGGACAGATAGAGATAGTGCAGAGAGTTCTCAGGATTGATAAAAGCATTGTATCTTCTCATATTTTCTTACTTATGCAATATACAAATAACGGGGTTTTTAGCGGAGGCTTTCCCCAAGAAATCTTTGTGTTGTGTGTGATTTAAATTCTTTCTCGTTCTTGTTATGTGATTGTAGTTAGTTTGCACAAATTGGTAGAGTAGATTCAAGTATTTTGTTTTAGCATGTTACAAATATTAGTTTGAATCTACGTGGATTTTCTACACCCTTTAGTAGCAAGTGGGCGATGACAACATAAAAATATTTCCTTGAGTAGCAAATCATACTAAATCCATTAATACAATCTGGGGGATTAAAAACTTTGAGGGATCCTTAGCTACCTCCTTCTTAAATATTGCTACAGAGGGTTGTTTGTATTTCAGAGATATCTTCCACCAAGAAAACAAAGCCACCATAGAACAAATGTTGGTTGTAGAGGCTGTTTCCTAGTTCATTGATCAAGAGGAAAATGAAGCTCTAATCACTGATATTTCAAGACAAGAGCTTGAAAGAGTCCTTCGTGGTTTTCAAAAGGGAAAGATTCCTAGTTTGGATGAAATTCTAATTAAATTTTACACTAGTTACATAGAGTTTATTAGTGATGATATCCTCTTAGCTATTGAATATTCGAATATCGTTGGTCAAATTCTTGCCCCTATTAACTGCACATTCATTTCCCTTATCCCAAACGCCGACTTTGTTGATTCTTTTAACTTATACAGACCCATACCCTCTACAATTCCATCTGTAATATCATCTCTAGTATCGTAACCCTTAGATTAAAGAATGTCCTATCCGAAAAAATTTCCCTTGAACAATTTGGTTTCGTATCTGATAGACGAATCCATGAAGCTATTGGGCTTATTGAGGAAGGTCTATGCTCCATCCATTCCAAGCGTTAGAAAGTTTTAACCATCAAAGTAGACCTTTCTAAAGCATTTGATAGGGTGATTTGGTTATACCTCAAAATTTTGTTGATCCATTTGGTATTTTTTCACTCTTTTATCTCTTGGGTTATGAATTGTGTCAGCACGTCCTCCTTTGGCATCTTTATCAATGGGGTGGCCTTCCCCTTTTTCATGGTGTAAGAGGATTGAGGCAAGGTTATCCTCCCTCCTCTCTACTCTTCCTCTTGGTGGTAGAAGCTTTAAGCAGACTCATCTTAAAATTTGTTCAAAGAGGTGGGTTTAAGGGGATCAACATTACCCTCCATTGTTTCCTTAACCACTTTCTCTTTGTGCATGATGTCCTTATTCTCTTTGATGGCCTCTACTCAAACCTATGTACTTTAGAGGATATCTTGGACATTTTTTTTTCAGGCTACAAGAATGATAATGAGCTCAAGGAAATCTTTTATCATCAGTTGGAGCATTGTGGAGACGAGTAAATAATAGTCGAAACAATTTTATCTTCCTTTATCTCAGAAATAAGCCAAGGCATAAAATATTTGGGACTTATATTAAATCCCTATAGTTTTAAAATTTCATATTGGTCCTAGTTATTGGAAAATTTTGAAAAATAAATAAATAGACTCTAGACAAACATATTTTCTCAAGGGTAGGGAGATTAGTTCTTTGCAAATCAATGGTTGAACCCTTTCTTGTTTACGAGGCTTCCTTGAGATGGATTCCCATGAGTATCCTTCATTTGATATAGCACTTGTATATCCACTTGTTGTGGTATAGGAGAAATTAAAAAAGAACTTTTGCCTTGACCACATGTAATTCAACCAACCTTCCAAAATCTCAAGGTAAATGGGGAATGAAATGCCTACCTCAATTTGTCAAGTCCCTTGTGACTAAGGTTGCATGGAAAATCAACCAGGGAAAAGGCCTTTGGTCTCATGTGATGCAACAAAAATACATTAGGCCGTTATCAAATTTTGAATGGATCACATCACCTCATTAATCCCACAAACATGGATCCATCATCTAGAAAGGGATCATAAAGGCTTTCTTCGTCATCGTTAATGATCTCTGTTGGAAAATTGGGAAAGGATCGAATATTATTTTAGATAAATATCCTTGGATTGGTAGTCAGCACTGTTATTGTCTCGAAATTTTCTTGCCCAACAATTATCCAAAGTAATTTTTACCACTTTCAATCAAGTTTCCCTAAATCAACTTCCAATTGGAACCTGGGCTTGGATGTCCTCCACTGACCTTCTCTTGGTAGGAGAAGTAGTGAAATATTGGGATCACTACACCTAAGCTCTCAAATTTTCAAATATTACTCTCTTAGAATTGGATGATTATCTAATATAGATTTTCAACCCACATTGCAAATTTAAGCTCTAGGTGACCCTTGGGTGGGGGGGGGGGACTGTGGAAACTTAGTTCCCCTCCAAAATCCAATTTATTCATGTGGTTTATGCTTATAAACAAATTCCATACCTGGGATAATCTAAATAATAGATTGTTTCAAGATCCTAACATATGTTCCCTGTGTTGGAAGGAGTCAAAATTAGTCTCCCACCTCTTCATTTCTTGCCCATTCACTTAGGCAATATGGACTGATAACAAAAATCTTCTCTATTTTTCCATCCATTCAGAAGTTGATGACACAAACCTTTGTTTTAAATCATGGGTATCTGATTCCCTCTTAGAACATCATAAACAACTCTCATTGTGCATTTACTGGGGTATTTGGCTGGAGAGTAATGCAACCATATTTTAAAATTGACCTCTAAACTATATGAACATGTCCACAACTTGCATGGCCATTGTAAATTCCTTTACACAAACATTCTTTAATGGACCTATTGTAACTACCCCTCCCATATCTACCCAGTTTCATCACCATGCTAGGGTAAAAATGAGAGGAGGAGCTACTATGACATGACTCAACCTCCTAAATCATCTTCCAATTGGAACCCAGGCTTGGATGTCCTTCATTGACCTTCTGTTAGTAGGAGAAGTAGAAAAATCTTGGGATCACTGCACCTGAGCTCTCAAATTTTCAAATGTTACTCTCTTAGAATTGGATGATTAGCTAATATAAACCTCTAGCTCACATTGAAAATTCAAGCTCTAAGTGACCCCCCGTGGTGGGGGGACTGTGGAAACTTAGTTCCCATCCAAAAGCCAAGTTATTCATTTGGTCTATTCTTAGAAACAAAGTCCGTACATGAGATAATCTGCATAAAATATTGTTTCCAGGTCCTAACATATGTTCCCTGTGTTGGAAGGACGCAAAATCAGTCTCCCACCTCTTCATTTCTTTCCCATTCACTTAGGAAATATGGATTGATAACAAAAATCTTGCCTATTTTTCCATCTATTTGGAACTATATGACATAAACCTTTGTTTTCAATCATGGGTATCTAAACTTCTCTTAAAACATCATAAGAAACTCTCGTTGTGCATTTTTTGGGGTATTTGGTTGGAGAGTAATGCAAACATATTTGAAAATCAACCTCTAAACTATATGAAAGTGTCCGTGACTTGCTTGGCCATTATAAATTCCTCTATACAGATGTCCTTCAATGGACCTACTGTAACCACCCCTCCCATATCTACCCACTTTCACTGGCTTGCCAGGGTAAAATTGAGAGGAGGAGCTACTACGACATGACTCAACCTCCTAGGTACAATTAAGGAAGTGGAATCATCCAATCAAAACTTTACTGGTTTCACTTAGGTGCTACAGGACCCCCAATGGATAAACCACCCTTCTTGGTGGCCAAACCCTGAGTTAACTTTATTTTTCAGTGACTTGGACACCCAGACGCTGGCACAACATTGTATAAATTTGATTTTAATCCTCTGTAGTGACTATAGTCTTTTTCTTCAATTTTAGTGCTTGCGACCGCAATATTTGAGCCACTTTTTTAGGGCTAGTCTCCAGACCACTGCCCAAAACTTGATGAAACTTTCTAGAACAATGAATGACACAAAGACAAAGATTTTAACACAAAAATTGATCCAAGACTTGACCTAACCAAGCCTAACCATGACATACATTTCGTCAAACACGTGGCAAACATGTAATCTACATGTCATGAATGCATAGTTAAAGCACAATACTTATATGAAAATTGTCAAGAAGGTCTAATACCCTCTCATAATAACTGAAATAACATTTTTTATTCCATGCAATCATAAACCATTCATATATTCATCAAACATGTCAAGATCCATATACATTATACATCATATAACCAACAAATAACCAACATATAAACCATGGAAACTCAACCACAATATCACCATCATAATCAATACATATACTTATAAATTACAATAGAAAATACCTCTTATTAACATATGAAAATTCCAACCAAGTCAGGGATTTCCAAGTACCACTCGACCATAGATTGAGCTAAAGCAAATACTTCTTTCAACCAATCACCCCTGCGCCATATTCCAAGCATGAATGTGGGATCTCATGGAATGAACCAACCAAAACCAATCTAGGGCATCCACAGGCCAAACAACCTCAACCCTCAACCAATGATTCCACCTCACGGTCGGACATCACTGACCATCACTAGATTGGTCTCTACCCAAGTTGTTTAGAGCTCTAAAGTGTTTTTTCTAACTCGACTCTATGACTAGTAACTCAACCCGCAACGACCGCAGGGCTCCAGAGCATTTTTCCAACCAAGGTTCCAGGACTAGTAACTCAACCCACCAAGGGTTCCAGAGTGTTTGTCCAACCAAGGCTCCAAGAACTAGTAAATCAACCCACAAACATAAGGAACAAGAGCACCAATTAGAAAACAAATGGGAAAAACCACAACACCATGGCTATCTAAGAAATGACAAGGCTAGGCAAAACCATTTTCAATCCAGACAATCCTCCATGTAAATGAAATATCATAACCAAGAAACCACATGCATGTACCATGCCAGCCAAAACTAGCAAGGAAATCACACATGAAAATTGATATATGCGAAGCAATCCAATTGTATATGTTGATCCAATAGTTCCCTTACGCTTTCCTACTTTCCTTTGATTTCTTTTCCTTCATTTGCCTCCCTTTCTTTAATGCTAGAGTGATCCAAGAATGCTCTGAGTGTGCAAGAGCATGAGAGAGAAAGAGAGAATAGAGGGAGAGCTCCAAAAATTAATTGACAAAAGGTTGTACTAACAAAAGCTAACACTGAAAAAAGCCATGAACTGATCCTCACAATCCTTTTCATCATTGAGGCCTCTAATTTTTTCATTTTCCTTCATTTTTCCGTCAATTTCCTCCTCATGCAAATGAGTGACCTTTCACCTTCCTTTTCTCCTATTTTCCTTTGTTTTCATAAATAAATGCCAATTAATGCCTCTTTGTCTTTGCAAATTTCCTTAGCCATAATAAACAAAAAGTGACATCCACTAGGATGTATTACCCACCATTCAGCTTGGAAAATGTGTCCACGACCTTGGTCTTATATTTTACATTGAAATTAAACGAGGGGTTGGTACACCTGCAACTTATCCTCTTGTAATTAAAAACTTGATAGATACATCACAACTTTCTTTGATGGAGAAACCAAGGGAACCCCTATATGGGATGGGTGGGGAGGATTCTTCATAATTCAGCTTCTCATAGTCTCTCCTTCTTTGCTAACATTGGACACACTATAGACAACTACATAGAACTTTTTGTATTATATGTCACCCTTATTTTGGCACAAATATTGATGGATGAAGGGACATGCAACAATTAGAAATTTCACTTTAATTACACAATAATTACCATTTTTTCACTCATAGTTCTTTTGATCATATCTATAGGAACAAGAATTAGGAAGCTAGCTATTGGTCAAAAAATGGATGGGATTTGGGTCGAGGCTCATACATGGTCCTTGAAGTCAGAGGAGCCTAGCAACAATAATTTATTTTTGAATCTTGGGGCTGACTGATTTAGATGGGTTTACACTTCAAAACAACTTTTATCTATGTTTATATTTGTTCACCTTCAATGTGTGTTAAATAATGCATCCAAATAAAATATTGTATGATAGCTTAATCAGAGTGAGTTTTGGATTGTTTGTTTTCTGTTGGGAGAATTTTTCAGAAATTCATAAAAGAGAATATTGGTATGGTCTTTACGAGAAGTAAATTTTGATTGTTGTTAGGTTGTATATTGAGAGAGAGAGAGAGAGAGAGAGAGAGAGCTATGTCGTTTTCTATTTTTAAACAATTTTTTTTTCAAAGTAGCTATGTCGTTTTCTATTTTTAAACAAAATTTAAATATTGATTAGGTATTTTTTTCAAAGTAATTCGTTGAGAGAGAGAGAGAGAGAGAGAGAGAGAGAGAGCTATGTCGTTAGGTATTTTTTTCAAATTAATTCGTTGAAAGTATTGTTAAGCTTAGTCTAAATATAATACATATTGGAATTAATACAAAGAGGATGATTTATTGAGTTCTCGTTTCATATTTCAAACGATGAAGCAATTATTGGAAATTTGGAAATGTGAAAGACCTTTTAAACAAGATCTATCAAAATATGAGTCATTCCATAAATTAGAGTTAGGAGAGATAAATGGAAGCAATAAAAAGGGCCTCAATATATGACAAGGATAAGTCCTAGTTGCCATGAAGATAGTTCTTATGAAGTATATTTAATCAGTACAAAGAAGCATATGGTGCCATGTGAATTCTCCGTAGGGATGAAGATGGGAATCATTTGATTTCTTTGGCCAATTTTATGAAAATAGAGGTTTCTCCGATTACTAGACGAACAAAGTAATTTGATTGGAAATTTATGGATTAACACTAGCTTGAAAGGGGAGAAAAAAAGATGTATTGGAGCTAAAGCAAAAAGTCAAGATGATTGTAAGAAAGGATGATTAATTAGAACTAAGAGGGAAAACAGTGTTGGCTAAAAGCCCATATTCCACATGTTTGGTCTCTAAATTTATTTGCTATATGTTAAAGCCTGGAATGGATGTCAAAATCACAATGGAGAAAAACTAGTTGTGTGGGTGCTTTTAGTTTAGCCTTCAATATTTTCCCTGAGTTAAGCTACAAAAGTAACCATTTCCCATGTGTCCCTAGACACTCAACCATTTATGGAGGAGACAAGTAACTTTGGTTATGAGAAACTTATCTCTATGGATGATCCTTTTAAGGAGTTCAATATTCAAAAGCCCAAATTGGCCACTAGTTCAAGCCATAGTTTATGACCTAGAAAATATTAATAAAGGGCAAGCATAGTTTACATTGAGGGAGGTTTGATATTTGGCACAGGATAATATTTAGGGGTGGGTATAGAATTCATAAAATCATTGTGAGAATAAAAGCCTCCTAGGAAGCTTCCTAGTGATATTTCTACTTGGAACTACTTGGTTGCTCTTTCTTGTGGCTTATGTTTTCCATAGCCTATTCTTGTACACATGGCTCATCCATTTTCCTTGGATTTAAATTCATCATCACCTTTCTTAGATTACCATGTACAACCCCTAGATACTTGAGCAATGTACTTGGTTCTTAAGAAAGATACCTAACATAATGACCATCTTTCTGAACTTGGTGGTGTGTTCCTATCCATCCCTCCCTTGCCTTTGCTTGAAGTAGTGTCATTAGATTCATTGGTCCTTTACATGGCCGATAGGGTGGAATCGAGACCCGGCGAGGGTTTTGAAGTTGTCCCACTAAATTACTAGTGGATCACTCTCCAACTCAAGTGTTTCCATATGGCTTTTCCTCTGGGTTTAAACATGGCCCTCTAAATTAAATTTGACGAATGATATATTTTGTTCTTCATCTATATGTTGAATTTTGAAATAAACTTGTAGTTGTTGAAAATTATGATAAGTTTTGATGCATCAATCTCACCTTGGTATGATTTTATGTTCAGTTAGTCTTCCATATTGAATAGGAACTATAAAGGGTTAATGCACTCAAACCAAGTTAATTTTTCTTGGGCTCTTTTCATGACTCCTTTTATGGTTCTTCATGATCTCCTAGTTTCCCCTCTAGTATAATCTCTAAGTTTGAGCCTATTTCATTTTTTAATGGTTCGAGCTTGCTTGCAAGAGTCGCAAGGGGGAGGTTCATATTACAATTGATGTCAGTGAATTGTGCCTCCAACCTTTCAAATATCTCTTCTACCAAATCTTGAGGGTCATTTTGAAAAGACTCATCAACCATGGATAAGGGTCCACAACTTTCTTCTTAAACCAATTCTTGGATTGATCTCTGCAACTTCCCATAAAGACCCTAAAGAAACCTATTTTGATACGAATATGATTTGTAAACTCCCAAGGATATTTCATTAGAATCATTCATAACAACATATCTGTTAAAATACTAAAATATTTACTATGAAGATTAATTTCACTTAGATCTGAATTTTTGTAATGACTTGTTTTTTTCATAAATGTATGACGTAGATGAAATGCAAAAAATAGAAAACAAAAAGAGTACTCATACACTTGTTGTAGCAGGTACAACATCCCTAAATTTTTCAAAAAGATGGATATTTAGGGTCCCCTTATTCAAAAATTTAAGACATTTGTGTAACCTAGACCCTAAGACCATTATCCATACCCTTGATTTGTAGCAGATGAGTAGGTTATAACTTATAAGATTCATTGCATCTCCTCAGCGTATCACAACTTTGCATTTGATTGCATCGCAACCTTGCATTTCAGTGCAACACAAATTTTCATCTCAGATCTCTTTATAATTTTGCAATTGATGCACATTTAATGTACTTCTATGGTGAAAATACATCTTCCTTCCTCTCTTGTGCTACGTAGATTGATAATACTTCTCTGCTGCTCGAGTTTACACCACATTTCTTGGATTATAATGTCGATGAAAATGTGGACACATTGTAAGAGTTAGTGGAGTTAGTATTTATCTTCTTATAATTGTTGTATCCATAAGCGGACTAAATTACTGGAATTTTTGCATGATCATTCATCTATCTTATATTCCACCTTAAACATGGTCAACACTTAGTGTTTTTTCAACTCCTTGTTCACATCACATCGCATTTCTACACTGCTACCTTGTGCAAGAAGCTTTGATAATTCATCATGTCACATCTTTGCTCATTAGTCTAAATATTACTCTTGTGCTACGATGCAAATCCTTTGCACATCATGCAATTAAGTTTTGCAATGTGATACATAGTCATGTCACTGTCCATCCCTACGCTGCATCGCAAGTTTGTTTAAAAGTCTAACTTTTAGTACTGTGCTACAACACAATCCCTTGTGTAGCATACAATAAATATGTGCGATATACCAAATAGTTGTGTCACCATGAATCTTTGCAATGTTCCATGAATAAGTCATATCACATCGCAATCTCGCTTGCTAGTATAGCCTCTTTCTTTGCACCACAATGCACTCCCGAGCCTCAAAATACACTATTCAATTTTGTTGTGCCCCAAGTCAGTTTTTCTTTATAATTTATTTATTATAATGAATATATTTGATCTTTGAGGTTCAATTTATTTGTAGTATTTTAGCATATCGTCATCTGAAGATAAGGCTCCCCCTAAAAGCAGTCTTGGGAAAGACCTTGTGGAGGAAGAATAAAAAGAAAACCCCACCACATAAATGTCTGCTACTTACGTTGATACCAAATCCCATGTTAACAAGTCAATTTCTCTATAATGGTAATCAATTTATCATTTGTTCACAAGGAAAGAATATCCAAATGGTGAGGAAGACATCGCGGTATATCAAAATGTCAAAGACTCAAGGCTGCACAAAGTAGTTTCTCATCAAGCGATGTTTCCATGCGAGGAAACTATAGAATGGATGGTCAAGTGCATTGATACAAGATATACGTCCATCAGATACAATCATGGTAATGAGATTGTTGCACTTACATATCCCATGATTGTAGAATATTACAAGCTTCCAAAACATCAAATCACGTTATGAGTGGCTTAGTACAATAGGTTCAATCTTAGTAGTAAAAACATACTAATAAGTTGGTGGTAAGACCCTAACAAGTCATAAGTATGCTAGACGTGACATATAAAACAAAGTCACTCAGGAAGGCATATCAAATGGTTGCAATTATGTGTTGCAGGTTGTATGTCAAGGCAACAATGGAATTATTCGAGGAGAGTTGGGTTCCTCTGATGTATACATGCTCACATGTGTTGTAGAATCTAGTAGGGAAACTATTAAAACCAATTCTCCTTGTCCTTAATAATTAATTGTGAACTTTAGTTAGCTTCTTCATTTTATTTATTAAATTCTCTTCATCAACTAATGATCAAGAGTGTAAACCATAAATATCATAAAAGATAGAGGACACAAAATATAAGCTCCAAGCCAGGGAAAAACCCTTCAAAGGGGAAAACCCAAAGCAATATATTCTCTTCTTATAGAATTTGATCAAATGAGAAAACCAAGACCCAAACACTTTGAACAAGACCCCTCCAAGCACCAAGTTAGCCCTCCTTCAAATGCCTTCCAAGAAGTCAAAGTTAACTCTAGTCAACAAGAGTAAAACCTCATCCAAACTTGCTCCAAACTCATATTTTGGTTAATAAACTTAGAACTTTAGACCTGCAGTGACTTTAGAAAGTTTGTCTTGCAACTCTAGACCCCCTACAATAGAACGAAAACCCTAATTCTCGCACATGTGAGAAGAAAAAATAATATTTCAGTTTTTTTTTTTTTCCTTTGTTAGGGTTCTTCTCCTTGTCTTCTAGTCTATTCATTATTGATTCCCTTCTTGTTCTCTTTAAAATCGAACTTGTGTTGATGTGTGTTCAAGTGAGTTGAATCTCCTTCTAAATCTATGCATTTCATGCGGTCGAATACCCCTCTCTAGGCCAACTTCTTACTAGTAGGGCTGACTTGTGCTTGTAGGCTTATTTTGACTTTCTAGACTCAAAATAAATTATATTTTCATTTTACAACTTGCCCAAATGGGTCTTATACAATTGATATTGACTCTATTTATCACTAGGAGCATGAAATGCATGCTTGACCTAGTTGACCAATCAAAAGAATCATGAAGCCCATGCTTGAAAATAATAAAATGTATTTCTTCTTTTTCATGTTACATAAGTTATACATAATGGCACGAGTACAATGAAAATTATGGAGTGAAACTAGTTACATTTTCCAACAACATGACGGGGTCATCTTCAATTGGGCTGAAATCATTTCCTCATCTATCCAATCTAATGTAGCAAAATCTCAAAATCCAGTCAAAGGGAAGCATCCCCAATTCTACATGGTTTCTTACCTACTCAACTATATATGTGCCAAGTGTGAATTTGAGATAATGGGTTAGAGGTGGACTCTGACTCCAACTATTTAGTTGATTCATATTTACTATAGGGAGTTATGGGAAATCCAACATATAACATCATACATAAAGATAGTTGAAGGCTTCATCTCACCACTTTTCCATATTTTATTTGACTGTGGTTCACCTTGCATTTCAAATCGTGTCAAGGAAGCAATGAAGGAAGTTGTTGATTGGTTTAGTCCGTCAGATTCCACATATATCAGAGTTTTTGGGTTATGGAAACCACCACAATAACTCCCATTGTTCATGACCAACAAGATAATTTTACAAAAAATTGCATACCAGGTGACCACAGGTGTTGGTGGTATACTAGCACAATTGTAGTAAACAAACATTGTAGTTGTTTGTACTTAAAATATAATTGTACACAAATGTATTATAAAATATATAATATATAGATTGATAGAATGAACGAATTTCTTGATGTTACAATGAAAACCCTGTTTATATCCTAGACAAGGTGCCCTTTCACAAATAGTCATATCCTTTGAAACATGTCTCTTTAATAACTAATTATTATTTAATATATATTTATATTTTTTACATTCCCACCCCCTTAAAGAATGCTTTGTCCTCAAAACATCATAATTCAAATTATCTTTAGTTGGGCACGTCACTTATCTATTTTTTTTTTATAAGTATGAGTTTTAAATGTTGATGTTGATCTTCTCTTTTACTATTTTTTTCCCCAAATCCACCTGTTCATTTTTTAAAAATAAAACAAATATATGTTTTTTAATTTTGATTGTTATTATTATTTTAATAATTTTATGTTTTTAATACATATATATAATAACTTGTTCCTAAATTACCATAACGTGTACCATATGTCGTGTAACTTTTCAATGGTCACACTACGTAAATCTCCGCCATTATTGTGCTCCATTCTTCGCTTTTAACAAAATATCTGGTTTCTTCGCTTTTAACAATGGTTGACCAACAACTCCCAAAAAATTTTAGCCATGCATAATTACGTTTGAGCATGTTAAAATTCATGCTAATTTATAGCATGACATTGTGCTACGATAGCAGTCGAGTATGTTTGTTGCCACTTCTTAGATTTCATGGTTGGAATGGCCTACAAGCCCGCGTATGTTGGGAAATTTTCCAACTATTAGAGTATATCGAGAGTTTTCTACTATGTTCAAAATAATAGATAACACTGTTTCTATATTATTTTCATTTGTTCTTAGAAAGAACTAAAGAGAGGCAATCGAAATATTTATATCCACTATTTTTTTATAGGAGAGTAATTGTTTGTACTTAAGATATAATTGTACACAAATTTGTGTGTGTGTAAGATGATAAAATGAATGAATGGCTTGATGTTACAACGAGGAACCGAGTAGCAAGGTTTCTTTTCATTAGTAGTCATGTCTTTTGAGATATGTGTTTTCAATAATTAATTATTATTTAATATATATTTATGTTTGTTACAGTGATTGAAAAAATCACCATGGTCTACATACTATGAAAATTTCAAATCTGAAATTATACTACAGAAACTGATTTATTTCTCCTACTTATTTTCCACAATAAGTTATTTACAAAAACCTTTCAGTAAACATCGAAATAAATTCTACTGCAATTATCACACAATTACATAGAGAAACGAATAGTGAAATACAAGCACAAGAATCAATCACATCGACATTGTTATTTTTGGACAATTGTCCTCGAAAAAACCCAATGCGGGAAAACCGGTGCAGCAGATGAGGGTTTATATATTAATATTTAACAACAATTTCTTTACAAGGAATGACTGGCAGAATAACTGAGAAATTTCCAAGAAAACACCTAAGGTAATTTTCTCCTGTCCTTCGGAGAAATTCCGACACCCACGAGACTCTTTGGCCTTGACTACATCACCTCTGCGTGGTCCTCTATGTAGAGACTACATGAGGACTGTGTCACCATTGCGATGTTCCTTTGCGTTGTCTCTTTGTGCTGCCCCTCTGTTGTTTTGCGTCCTTCTTCCTCGAGCTTTGACTATTGTTGAAACCCTCCTCTTCCTCTGCCCTGCGATTCTCCCCTTGAAATTGAATTCAAAATTTTGAGGAATCGACTTCCCTCAGGTTACTGAGTGTTTTCCCGGCTTGCTTTCCAAATGACCCTCAATCCTTCTTTAATAATATTTTCATTGACAAATCAATGACCCAGATTAGAAGTCTAATCAATGGTTAAGATTAAATCTTGACTTGATGTTCGTTCTCTAGAAGATTCACACTCTCTTTTATTAATACCCATTAATTATTTAATTTCCCTAAGGGCGTTAACAACATAACAAATGTTTGGCCTAGTGTTGACCAGATACATCAAGGACCCTATGGGCTGTCTGTATAAAGTAGGATCAGCCTCATCCTCCTTGGACGCATCAATCTTCTTCCAATTGGTGATCATTAGAGTAGCCATGGGTCTATAGTCCTGCATCCTGAACCTCTTCAGAATTTTGTAGCATACCTCCCTTGTCCGAGGAAGATTTCACCCTTCTGCTGCCAAACTTCCAATCCTAGAAAATAATGCATTAGTCCTAGATCATTCATGTCAAATTCTGCGGCTAGGTTCTCCTTGGAATCCTTAATGAGCCTATATGAACCTCTCAGAAATAGGTCATCCACGTATAATACCAAAATTAGAGGACCATTCCCTACTAACAGATAGTAGAGATTAGGATCTGCGTCACTCTTGACAAATCCCATCTTCTGTAGGTAACCATCAATCTGACCGTACCAAGCTCTAGGTGCTTGTTTAAGTACATATAAGGCTTTCTTTAGCCTGCGTACATGGGTCTTCTACTCATTTGTCTCAAATCCCTCTGGTTGTTCAATATATACTTCTTCTTCTATCACCGTATTTAATAATGCAGTTTTGACGTCCATCTAGTGAATCTCCTACCCCATCTCCGTTGCAAGGGATACCATGGATCTGATAGAAGTATATCTGGCTACAAGGACGAAGGTTTATTCATAGTATATCCCTTCATTCTGAGCATACCCTTTAGCTATGGACATGGATTTGTATTTTTCCATGCCTCCATCTGCAACATATTTGATCTTGTAGATCCATCTCGAACCCACAACTGATATGTCTCGAGGCCTCGAAACGACTTCCCAGACATCATTAGTCATGATGGAATTGTATTCTTCCACCATTTCATCTACTCATACCTGATGCTGAGCTGCCTCCTGGAAAATAGAGGGTTATCCAACCCGAGCCACCAAGGCTTGGTACTTGTCAGGTTGTCTACACTGCCTCTTCTCGTTTCTAGGAGCTCCGACAAACTCCTCTGTTTCCCTTAGAATATGTTGCAATCCCTGGCTCGTCCTTTTGATGGTAGTGGGTGGATCTTTCTGCTCCTCCTCCTACAAATCTTCTTGAGGTAATACTCTTGGATTCTTATGCCCTGGAGAAGCACTGGTGCTAGTTTCAACTGGTCGAAGTGGTTAGACTAGTGGATCATCTTCTGACTGCGTTTCAGAAGGCATCTCCATGAAATTTACATCCCATCATACTAAAATCTTCCTATTGTCAGGAATGTAGATTCTATATGCCTTAGCATTCTCACTATATCCCACCAAATATCCCTTTTCTGTAGTCTGATCGAATTTCTTCCACTTTTCTTCGGGTATATGGCAGTATGCCAAACTACCAAAGATCCTGAAATGGCTCACCTCTAGCTTCCTGCCATTGAAGACACTCTTTGGTGTAATCTTACCTATTTCCTTGTGAGGAATCCTATTATGAACATACACATATGTACTACATGCTTCTACGCATATAAATTTGGGCATATCATGATCATACAACATTTCCCTTGTTGCTTCAACAATAGTTTTATTCTTCCTCTCTGTAACTCCATTCTACTTCAGATTTTATGCAGTGGTCCACTCCCTTTTGATGCCTTACCTTGCACAGAACTCAATGAATTTTTTATTGATATATTCTCAAACCATTATATGACTGCAATATCTTTATCCTCTTTCCTGTCAAATTCTCAACCAAAGCCTTAAACTCTTTGAATTGATCAAAGACCTCATCCTTGGTCTCTAGAAAGTAGATCCACGTTTTCCTAGAATGGTCATCAGTGAAGGTGACGAAGTATTCAACATCACTAAGAGCTCTAGTGGAAATTGGTCCGCAAATGTCTGAGTGTATCAATACCAACACACTCTTACCCTATTTCTGCTCTTGGGGTAAGCTGCTTTGGTGTACTTTCCTAGTATGCATCCTCTGCAAACATCATCTCGTTTGGTGCTCAAATCCGAAACTCCTGTGACGGTCTCTCTGAGAATTCTCAGAGCCCCATGGTGTAAGTGCCCCATCCTTCTCTGCCATATCTCATTCAAATATTTCTCACCACTTCTGCCTATCAATGCCATTGGAGATTCAAGTTGTAGCTTATGCATTTTGTTGCTCCTAACTCCAATTTGGGCCTTCTTATTCCAACTCGGGTGTTTGACATATACTATTTTTCCAATGAAGTATACGTCATAGCCCTTGTTTTGAAGCTAATATATAGAAAGAAATTTCATCCCCAAACCAGACACATGCAACATATTGGTAACCCGAAGCCAGTCTCCTGCTTTAGTTTGAAATATTACGGTACCTCTTCCAACAGGGGTACATTTCGCCTTATTTCCCATTGTGATCTTGAACTTCATTTGTTCTTCTTGGTAGCTCGAAAAACATTCTCGTATTCTCGTCATATGTGCAGAATCTCCGCTATCAATATACCAAACCTCTGATGAAGTATAGCTTAACATGCAAGCGAACTCTTCTTCCAATCTGGAAGCTAATGCAGAGATGTCATGATCCATCCTTTCTCTCATGCTTTCCTATTTCTTAGGAGAACTGCATGAACCATTTCAAGTTGCTGAACTAGAAGCATTAAGACTTCGTTCCATTGAAGAATCTCCAACCCTGTTACCCGATCTCTACTCTGATACCATGTGAAAATTTCAAATCTTAAATTCTACTGTAGTTACTGATTTATTTCACGTACTTATTTTCCACAATAAGTTATTTACAAAAACCCTACAATAAACATCGAAATAAATACTACTGCAATTATCACACAATTACATAGAGAAAAGAACAATGAAATATAAGCACAAGAATCAATCACATTGACACAATTATTTTTGGACAATTTTCCCTGGAAAAACCGGATGCGGAAAAACTAGTTCAACAAATAACGGTTTACATATTAATCTTCAACAACAATTTATTTACAAGGAATGACTCGAAGAATAACTAAGAAATTTCCAAGAAAACACCTGAGGTAATTTTCTCCTAGCCTCCGAAGAAATTCTGACACCCGAGAGGCTCTCTGGCCTTCACTGCATCACCTTTGTGTGATCCTCTATGCAGAGACTACATGAGGTCTACATCATCACTGCAAAGTCCCTCTGCGATGTCTCTTTGTGTTGGCCCTTTTTTGTTCTGCATCCTTCTTCCTCAAGCTCTGACTACTATTGACACCATCCTCTTCCTCCGCCCTGCAACTCTCCCTCTGAAATCAAATTCTAACTTCTGAAGAATCGACTTCCCTCGGGTTACTGAGTGTTTTCCCAGCTTGCTTTCCAAATGAGCCTCAAGCCTTCTTTTATAATCTTTTCATTGACAAATCAACGGCCTAGATTAGAATTCTAATCAATGGCTAAGATTAAATATTGACTTGATCTTCATTCTCTAGAATATTCACACTATGTTTTATTAATACCCATTTATTATTTAATTTCCCTAAGTCTAGACTTAGGGTCACCATTAAAATAATTAATTATTTTAATAAAACATGAACCGAGTGGAATTTCCACATATTGTTTTTGGGTTCTTAGGAATACTAGTGTCGATTCCTCCTCACCAAATTTGAGACTTAGTTCACGTTATGATGCTACAAAAATCAACACATACCCCATTTATGTTGTAGGAATTTACAGAGTAAGTTCTGTAGATCAAGAACCAAAGGTCACCACTCACAAAAAAAATCACAAATTAGTACACCAGTATAATCACATGGTTAAAACCCTCAAAGAGGGAAACAGTCCACGCCCTGAGCCAACGTGGCGACTTCAGGGAATTTATTAATATAAAAAGAAAAGTTACATATGTTTCTCTCATAAACGGTTACTGGACAAATGACCCTCCATGCTCTTTAAATAGAGATCATGGACCAATCGGGTGTCAAGCCACAGATCAAGTGTCGTTAATACCGAGGTGAGAGATAACTGTCAGATCACTACAAATCGTGACTGTCAGATTATAAGTTACAAATGTACATGGTAAAGAAACACACTTTACCTAACTCTACACTAGACTAAGTTAGTATTAACTATTTCCTATGTGTTGGAATATCCTAACATCCCCCCTTAAGAACAACTTGGGATATGATTAAAGGATTTACAAAGGTGACACAAAAGGAGCCTATTTCCTATGTGTCGAAACATCCTAACATACCCCCTTAAGAAAAAATTGGGATAGTATTGAAGGATTTACAAAAGTGACACAATAGGAGAAGGAAGGAGGCATTAGAGCCTATCCCCCCTTAATGACAACTTTCCTGAACTCCAAGCATGGATCGAAGTTTGGTAAACTTTGCTTCTGTGAGAGCCTTCGTAAAGATATCAGCTACTTGATCATTGGTTGGACAATACTGCACTTCAAGAACATGATCATGAATGAGCTTTATGATGAAGTATATGTGGAGTTCAATGTGTTTCATACGCTGATGTTGAAATGGATTTTTACATAGCTGAATGGCACTCTGATTATCACACCAAAGTGTAGTTGGATGCTGCTGATGAAGAAATGCTATTAAAAATAGAAGAGAGAGAGATAGGTGGCACATATGCCGAATCAGGCTCGCAGGCCAAAGGTGGCACACCCACTGAACTAGGCTCGCAGGCCGATATATTTTCATCAAAATTTACATTTCTTCTAATGATTATATTTTTGGATTTTGGTTGAAGAAGTTTATATCCTTTGACATCTTCAGAATATCCAACAAAAATACATTTTTCACTCTTAGGTTCTAAGGCTTTATGTTTCGCATCTGGAATATGGGCCCAAGCATCACTTCCAAAAACACAAAAGTGACTTACATCTGGTTTGATTGAGCTCCAAGCCTCTTCTGGAGTTATATTCTTTAAAACCATAGTAGGAGTGTGATTTACTATGTAATTTGCACAGTTAATGGCTTCTGCCCAAAAATTGAGACCAAGTCCTCTAGATTGAAGCATACAATTAGCCATTTCTTTTAAGGTGCGATTCTTCCTTTCAGCTACACCATTTTGTTGTGGAGTATATGGAATAGTATGTTGCAATTGAATGCCATGCTCAGTGCAGAAGTTGATAAATTTGTTGTTAACATATTCTTCGCCATTGTCTGATCTTAACTTAAGAATTTGATGTCCAGATTGTTTCTCAACAAAGGCCTTAAAGGCCAAGAACATGTTAAAAACTTCACTCTTGAGTTTTAAGAAATATACCCAAGTGCGTCTGGAAAAATCATCAATGAAAGTTAAGAAGTACTTGCAACCAGAGAAAGAAACAACAAGAAGTGGACCACATAAATCACTGTGCACAAGTTGCAAAGGGGTTGAAGCGTGCCAAGAGGCATGTTTGTCAAAACTATCTCGATGATGTTTTCCGAGTACACATCCGGAGCAAACACCATCCCGGCAAGATACCATATGGAGGCTCATCACCATATTTTCCTTACATAGAGTTTGAAGAGAGCGATAGTTTAAGTGACCAAATCGCTCATGCCAAAGTTTGCTCACATCATCATTATGAGCAACAAAAACAGAGGGAAGAGATGATGACCCAAAGTTGTCAAAATTATACAACCTTGTGGAATCATCAGCAATGCCAGTAGCTAAAATATGTTTAGGATCTTTGAGGTCCTTGATTACAACATCATGAGGTGAGAATTCTACTATTTTCCCTTCACCTGAATGAGTTATCTGATAAATAGAGAGAAGGTTGCATGACAAGGTAGGAACACATAGTACATCATTAAACTGGCCATTATCTAGATGAATGGTTCCAGATCCTACAACACTAAGAGATCTATCATCACCAACATAAATATGTTTGGTGTTACAATCATTTAAAGAAGAAAACATGGCTTTATTTTTTTCCATGTGGCAAGAGGCTCCAGAATCGATGAGCCACTCATGAGAAGGAGGAAAAGAAGACATTTAATGCATAGCCGGATCTTGGCTTGGTAACCCTGACGAGAAAGGAGTAAATACTGAAGATGAAGGTGAATAGTGCTCCAAATTGATGTTGTGCTTCTTCATTGCTGCTTCTAAGGCTTCCATCTTCTTAAAACATTTGGACTCTATGTGGCCATCCCGATTGCAAAAGTTGCAACGTCTATTTGTCTTCTTCCCTTTGTTTTGATTTGCCTTATTATCTTGGTGATTTGATTTTTCAGTTTGCGGTTGAAATTGCTTAGGGCTTTTGTTTGGTTTAGGACCATATTTTTTAGGACACTGCTTCTTGGGATTCTTTTGATATGGTTGTTGTTGGGTTGCTAAGGCTTTCTTAGAAGCGTTTCTAGCAGTGATAAGACCAAGGTGCAAAAGTTTTTCTTGTTCTCTTATCAAAGAATCACAAAAGGCATCAAAAGAGGGATTCTTGTAGGTGGTTCTTGAAGAGATGATGGCTTCTCTGGTGGAAAGGAAGGCGGAAACAAATACAGAGTATGCAGGACCAAGCTTAGCAAGAATGCAATATATGAGGATACCATCGTTCTTTTTTATTTTACAACCTTCTAAAAGAATTTTGAGGGTCTTAAATTTGGACAAAAAATCATCAATGGAGGAGAAATTATTGGAGTCCAAAGTAAGCAACTCGTTTTCAAGCTGGTGGGCCCAGATTTGATTTTGAATGCCAAAAACAGTTTTTAGCTTTTCTAGGGCCTCATCAGGGGTGTCAATGTCAAGGATATGAAATCGAAGATCTTGAGCAATGGACATTCCTATCAACCCTCGTGCTTGATCTTGTTTATTTTCCCATTTGGCAGCTTTATCATCATCGAAAGGTTTATTTTCTTGTCCTATGGCTATTCTATAAAGCCCTTTACTTCTAAGTATATCTACCATGTGAGGTAGCCATTGGAAATAATTGGTGTTGTTAAAAATAACTGGGCATGCACTTTCCATTAAAAAAAAAAAAATGAAGCTGAAAAAAGCTTAAACTAATTGCTCCAATGGAAATATCTCGAAAAATTAGGCCATTTAAAAAAAAACGACTAGAACAACGGCTTCCGGATGAAGAAGTTATGCCTTTTGGAAAATCTGAGTTGTAGATGCCGAATAGTTACAGGAACGGGATGAAGTGCGGCGTTTAAAAAAAAAAAAAATTCGCCCCTTTGAACAAAAAATATTTACAAAAGAAGTTTGAGAAGGAGACTTGAACCCAAGACCTCTATTGTCATAAACTAACCCCTCACCAAGTGAGATAGTAAAAGGATCACGTTATTGTATGAAAGGAGGAAGGGGGGTGGGTTTTTTGTTTTTTTTTTTTTTTTTACTCTTCAAAGTGCATGCCTTTTCCTGCACAAAAAAAAACACAAAAATCGAGCAAAAAAAAAAACGAAATGAAAAGCCTTATGGCAGAATGTTATATTTTCAGTTAGCCTTACCAACAACTATCACTTTTTTCACTATTTCTGATTTCTTGAGATCGCACAAAGACGCGGGAAAAGACCATACGTAGCAAAAAAAATCTCTTTTTCCTGTTTCTGATTTTCTGAGATTGCACGGAGTGCACAGCAAAGAGAATACACAGAGAAAAGGGTATAGGGACAGAGCAAATAAACAAAACTTTATGCGGAAAAAAAAAAAAAAAAAAAAAAAAAAAAAAAGAGAGAGGAACTATTAACAAATATAACTGCAAAATAGATGCTTTATACCTCGAGATCTAAATTGACATAACTTGGGCAGCTGGAAACCTTTTCGCATGAAACGAAAGGTATTCCTAACTGTAACAGACGCTCTGGACACAACCGATCAGTTCTCCAAGCCCAAAAATGTTCATAAATAGCAGATCTACAAAATGACATTCGCATGCAGTCAAACCACTTCGGATTTTGATAAACAGTAGACGCGGCCCTCAAAATGGCTTTGATACCATGTATAAATTTACAAGGTAAGTTCCGTAGATCAAGAACCAAAGGTCACCGCTCACAAACAGATCAAAAATCAGTACACCAGTATAATCACTTGGTTAAAACCCTCAAAGAGGGAAACAATCCACGCCCTGAGCCAACGCGGCCACTTCAGGGAATTTATTAATATAAAATGAAAAGTTACATATGTTTCTCTCATAAACGGTTACCGGACCAATGACCCTCCATGATCTTTAAATAAAGATCATGGACCAAGAGGGTGTTAATCCACGGATCAAGTGTCGTTAATACCGAGGTGAGAGATAACTGTCGGATCACTACAAATCGTGAACGTCGGATTATAAGTTACAAATGTACATGATAAAGAAACACATTTTACCTAACTCTACACTAGACTAAGTTATTCTTAACTATTTCCTATGTTTCGGAATATCCTAACATATGTAGATATGTATGATATAAAATTTCATTAGGAAGCACATGTAGAGGTTGTTGACCTAGGTAGTTTCAAGTTTGGAGATCTTAAATTCCATAGATATGACCCAATAGGCATGGTCTCAGCACATTGTGCCAAATATAAATGCAAATAGTCTTGTCACAAACGAAGAAAGATGAATAAAAATTTAAGAAATTTACAATGCCGTAGAAGCCTTGCGAAACACATATGGCTCCAATCCGATAATAGGATAACCTTCCAAACAAAAGAATGGTAAGGATAACAAGACTACACAGAAAAGGAAGTCGTTGAGAAACAAAAGGAAAATAAATTGAAGAAAGACCCCAGAATAAAGAAAGAGAGAGAGAAAAAATAAAAGGAAGAGGCAGAACAAATGGGAAATGTCGAAAGGGAAAGATTGCAAAAAGAGGAAGAATAAAAGAAAAAACAAGAAAAAGAGTAGCTAGGAAGAGAAATACTAGAAAAACAATCCCATGACGAGGCAAGGTCAAAAGAACAACATGAACAAGAAGCGTTATTGTCGCTTAGATTGTACAGGCACGGTGCGACAATGACTCAAGGCGGGGATCAAAGTGACAAACCCCACCCTGAGTCGTTGTGACACTGTGCCTATACAATCTGAGCATCAATAAGCCCAAAATGCAATCAATGATGTTTTTCCTAGCCTTAATCGATCTGACAGCCTCAAATCCCACACCATTAATAAGAGGCCATTTGTCGAATGGGGAGATAAGATTCATTGTGAGTGGTGATAATTAGGTTATGAACTTAACAAGTTTTCTCTTTGATAGAGACACCAATCATATTGTCCCAGAAAGAAGGAAATTTTTGGCTCGAGAATTAACAAAGCCGATCTTAGTGACCAAGGAGAGAAACATGGTATCTAACACTTTAGATAATCCGTTGGCCATAGCCTCAATGGGGACAACATTTTCCTCGGCTACAAAGAGGAATATTCAATATCTAATGGAAAATATGAAAGAGAAACATAGGAGCCTCAAGAAGCACATCAAGAAACCAAGAGGTTAAAGAAGGAAAATTAGGCTTTATCAATTGCGATCTCTTATGATAAGAATTATCAAAGTGTGGAATCAAAAGATAATAAATCACTGGAAGACATTGTGAAACAATTGTGCTAAGAGCTCGGGAGACTCCAAGAGGTTGTTGCAATACTCATCTTATTTCAAAATGAAGTTAAAGGGATATGTGTAAAACTCAAAGACAACTTGTCAAGCATCAATCAGATGTACAAATGGAGTTTGGAACACCTTGATTCACGAGAGGCATTGCCAAGAAAAGATGAGCTCGGTTGGGAAAGGGACAAAGATTAAATTGTACTCACAATCAAAGCACAAGAAAAACTTGAAAAGGATGTGATAAAAACCATGAAAAATTATCAACAATGTTGTAGCTCAATTGTTCACACTCAAATTTCTAAAAGTTGCTAAAAAAGAAGCTCCAGGAAAATCACATTCATGGGAAAAGACAATGATGATTTCAATATACATCAAATGGTTTTCAATGCCTTGGTTATGATGGTTTTTATGTAAAACATAAAGATTGATTTCAGGCTAAGAATGAATTTATAAGCAATTCAAGGAAAATTATTTTTATAAAAATAATTGGGTACTAGTCCCTAATCTCTATTAAAATATTTCATCTCATGAGCTGAGTGACCAATGGACTAATTGACAATAGAAGTTTATTAAAGGAAACACAGATTTATGCATCCAGATAGAAGCCCATAGTGGGTGCGATGGGCTGCAAATGGTTATTAAAGAAAGAAAATGGAAAGAGATAGAGTTGGCACTTTACTTTCCTCCAACAAAAGTAAGTGCTTCATATGTTTTACACTTGGTTCCACCTCCATCTCCCCCAGCAAACCCACACTACAAGGAAAAGACCCTTTAGCGGATGTTTTTGAGGAACCCATTATAAAAAAAGCCTAGATATCCGTTTGTAGTGGAGGTCTCTAGAGGAGGTTGGTGGATGGAGGTTTTTGCGGATGTTTTTTGTCTGGTGTGTTTCTCATCGTAAATCGCACCGATGCGTTTTCCTCAAAACGCACTGGTGTGTACTAAACATTGGCACACTAAGACACCGTGCTCTCCGTACAAACCCGCTCGATGGGTCTAGGTACTATAGCACACCGGTGCTCTACGTATAAACAAGCCTCGTGCGTCGCAGTAATCCAGTGCACCGTAAGGACGTGCAGTGCGCCATCGATAATACCACCCGATGCGTCTCAAAAACACACGCACCAAAACAAGGTTAAATAAAAAAAATACCAGCCATAAAAACGTCATTTTTACTTCTTCAATGCTCCAAACCTCTCAAGCATCAATGTGAATTTGACTTATGTGAGGTGCCCTGCCATCGGTGCTCCTATTGCATGCATTGTTGTTGTCCATTGCCCACCTTCTGGAGTTAGAGTTTTCGAAAATGGTGGGCAAATTTGGTTTCTTCAATTCCTCAGCAAATATGCTTCCTCTACATGCAAATGTACAGGTATTTTACTTGTTTCTAAATAACTAAATGTTTTAATAGATTAGATTTTTAAAAAAAAATCTTAAAATTAACCGTTTAACAAAAAAATTAAAAATTAAAAATAAATTAAAAAAAATTGCACGGTGCACTCGGGCCATTCGGCTTGCACCATTTGCAGTGCTGCCTGTAAATTTACAAGCCGCACCATTAACGGTGCTAACGGAAACTGCACCGGAACATGATCCGGTACTGAAAAAAATACGCACTGTGACTAATTTTAAAACTAACATGGTGGTGCAGTCGTTGAAACGACCGCATCATTGACTATATACTAGTGTCGAGAGGGCGGTGCGTTGAACAAACTATCCGCTCTGGGGCAGATAGTTAGGCCAGCGCACCGCCTACCTGACAGCGTTACATAGGCAATGGTGCGGTCGTTTACAGGACCACACCGTTGACCATGTACTGTTGTTGGGCGATGCGTTGACCAAAATATATGTCCCAGGGCGGATAGGTAGGTCAGCGCACCACCTGCCCAACAACAGTATATGGTCAACGGTGTGGTCATTTACAGGACCACAACTTTCACCATGTATTATTGTTGGGCGATGCGTTGACCTAACTATCTACCCCGGGGCGGATAGTTTTGTCAACGCACCGCAGAAAAAGTACTTTTTATTTTTTGCAGTGTACGAACAATTTTCATGTGCACCGAGTGCAGTGTCCGATAAAAACGTATGCACCATTACCAGTGCATGACTGTTTTTTTGGGCGCACCGACTCCCTTTTTTTCAAAAAAATAAAAAAATTATATATATATATATATACATGTCTCATTTAATAAAAAAATGTATATAATATGTGAATCATTCAACGCCGTCAACGGAGAGAACAAAGGGAACAACAAGAACATATGGAGGACCAGTATAATGTGATTCACTTGTGGGAGGCATGAGAGAGGGAGAGACTTATGTACCCTCACCCTATTACGGCAACCAACCAATTGCTCCTAAGGGAGGTAGGCCTCCTCAAGTTCTATGAGGAGGCTACATCCCTGAAGGGCCATAGTGGGTTATTGGGACAACTAATCTTTAAGTGGGATGCCCACTGACAGGCTTTCTGGGTCGGTCCTAGCCAGTGGTTTGTGCCCACTAGGGAGGACATATATTTTATTATTTGCCTATCTAGGAGAGGGCAGGATCTGCCCCATTTCCCAGATGTCCCTGTCGGCTATGCAGTAGGTATTCAGTTGGCGTACTCCTAGAGATACATTAGGGATGATATAGTTTCTCCTGCATATTTTCAGGTGTCTGGTGGTCAGTTACGTATTGCTTTGTTTAGTGCAGAGGAGGTGAGGTGCCTCTCACTACTACTGATGACCATTGCACACTATACCAGTGACGGGCAATGCATTAGTTGCCCGCTTTTATTTTATGTTGATTCTTTATTCCAGGCACCACGACTTGTGAGATGTCTGCGATTTTTTTGCAATAGTTTTGTACAGCATTAGATAGATTTCGTTCTCAGGAACGTGGGAGGTTGACCTTCCCTTTTATTTCAGAGTTATTTTGTTTATTTTTTTAGAGGTTTCCAAAGACGAGGCCTACTTTTGTTTAGCAGCCTCGTAGGCCGATGATACATGTACGGATGCACATGTGGGGCCAGATGATGCCAAGAGGGACTAGTTTGACTTTCCCAGTAGGATATCTCCTAATGCACTTGAGTTTCTATCTAGTTTTAATGATCACTCCTTCATTCTGGTGCCATGTCTGTATGCCGGTTTGGATTGGCGAGGGTGTAACAACATCCTCTTCACACAGGATGAGCCGCCGGATGCGAGAGGTAATATTAGTGTTTTTTTTTAATTAATATAGTTTCATTTTATTATCCTAATTAATTAATTAATTATAATTATCAAATTTATTCTAACATGTTCTTTAACTTGTTTTATGAAATTGTTTAATGAAAATGTCTAATTATTGTTGTGTATTATATATTTTGTAGATATTGGGACATTCGTTGGGGATGAGATTCCACCCCCACCGAATGATCCAGGTGTAGATGTTGAAGAGGATATGGCAGAGGTGGAGGATCAGGATGACATACATGATCTTGATCGGGTGCAGATACCCGCGGGGGTGAGGCATAGGTCGGACACCCGATTTAGGATTGAGTTGGGCGACTAACTCTGTCGACTACTAGTTGATGAGGGAGTCCACCCGGCTATGATTAGAGAGCTTCATGCTTATCGTAGGCTCACACATCTCTAGATAGGCATGCCCTGCGATATTTTGACCCTCATGCGTCATATCATTAGAGCTCCGAGAGCACTGGCGCTGGCTAGGAGGGGTAGGCATCATAAAGATGTAGGGCAGAGCAGCGCCTCATCTGATGATCATGATCATGAGAGGAGTGATCATCATTCTAGTACTCAGCCTCCTCCTCCTTCACCTCACAACGAATATCATCATGAGCAACCATCATCCAATCCTGATCAGCGGAAATTGTCTGAGCAGTCTGTAACATCTCAACAGACACCTAGTCCTGAGCAGACACCTAATCCTAAGCAGGCAGGCCCATCTGAGGAGGCAGGTCCATTTGAGTAGGTCGCACCATCCACTGAGCAAGATTCTCCATCGGCGAGTCATCAGCAGGCAGTTCCTGAGCAGACTGCACCATCGTCTGATCAATAGGCACCTCCGGAGCAGGCACGCCATCTATCTGAGCATGAGGCTGCACCATCGACTCAGCAGGCCTCGACTTGTACTAGTATTGATGTACCACCAGATATATATATATACATGGATATGGTCCATGTATTTTATGTTCATGTTGATGTACTTAATTTACATGTTGTTGTTCGTCATCATGTGTATATTGTTAGTTCATGTTAGATATGTTCATTTAATGGGCTTGCAGATAGATGTGTATGTGATAAGTTTTATTTGACATGAGGTGTATATTTGATGTTTCTATTGTGATGATGTTATACAATGTTTATGTTTTGTTAGATGATCATGATCACGATGATTAGATGATGTTAGCGAATTTGAATGTGTATTTTAGTCGAATCTGATGTTTGTACGATGGTTATCATGATCGTGATGTTTATTTTTAATATTAAATCATGATATTTATTAAATATTATGTCGTGATTTTAATTAAAATTGGAATTTTAATTGTATGTAAACTTGTAAAATTGTAATTGTAATTTTAATTGTATGTAAAATATTTGTAAAATTGTAATTGTAATTGTATGTAATTTTATTGTGAAATTATAAAATTGTAATTGTATGTATTCATGTCATGATTCAATTTTATTAAAATTGTAAAATTTGTAAATTTGTAAAATTCTAAAAATGTAATTGTAATTGGATGCATCGTGGTTGTAATTATAATTGTATGTAAAACTGTAAAATTTAATTGTAATTGTATGTGAAATTGTAAAATTGTAATTGTAATTGTATGTAAAATATTTGTAAAATTTTGATTGTAATTGTAATTGTAATTGTATGTAAAATTGTAATTGTAATTTTAATTGTAATTGTATGTAAAATATTTGTAAAATTATAATTGCAATGTGAAATTGTAAAATTGTAATTGTAATTGTATGTATTGTCATCATTCAATTTTATTAAAATTTTTGAATTTGTAAATTTGTAAATTTGTAAATTAATTGTCAATTTTGAACCATAACTACCGTAAGTAAAATGTATACCGTAAATATTGTTAAATTACCATAATTATAAAATTGTAAATTCGTATGAATATAAATAATTGTAAAATAATAAATCTAGAATAATATGAATTTTTGTAACATAATAAAGTTTACAAAATAATGCAAATAAATTCATGTTTAGAATTATCATTGTTTTATTATGATCTTACATACCAAAAATAACAGTATACATTTTGAAGATATCATTCATAGACATTTAAAGCAATCAAGTAGTTGAATTATTTTAGGAATTGACATTATAAAAAAAAAGAACTTTATATAGTGCGTCATTGTTTTCGAGATCAACATAATTGCAAATTATAAAGTGAAATGGTTTTAACATTAACACAATGCAAACCAATTAATTCAATATACATATTATAATGTTTCGAAAAAAAGAGTCTTAGTTATAAGGTTAAGTCCTCTTCTTTATAAAAACTCATCTTAAAAAGTATAAATGATGAAATAGCACATGTACCATATCACTCTTTGTTCTCATGATCACCCTCATTATCTTTGAGCTCACTTGGCATGATAACACTATTGTTCTCAAAAATATGTTTTGATCTAGGGTCATGTTTGAATACGAACCACCAATCCATATCCAATACATATGCGTGAAAAAACACTTGGTTGCAGTGTTTGGGGAAAACATAGGACTCCTTAGCTTCATCCCACATCTTTCTAGAGTTGATACATATCAGTCTATTATCACGATCTTCCTTTACATTATTGCGATCAAAGGTGTCCCACCACTTGAACCTAACAATAGCACATTGGAAAGAAGAGAAATCCACTTCAATGATCTCTTGTATCTTTCCGATGTAACCTAACGTCCCTCGTACTAGGTTTTGATCACGGTGGCTAGCTCGACTAGATTGATCGAACTCGACTTCCACTCCACAGTCTTGTGTCATGTGTCCATCATCGACATTTTCTATGCAAAAATGGTGTCTATATGCCCACATAGATGGGAACAAATTCACCTATAAAAAAGTTTAAGAATCATAGTGTCATGTGTCTTATAATAACCCAACTGTTAAAATATGAAATATAGATGTTACATTTCAAAGGTGCATTATTAAGTTTAAAATGCACATAAATGGATTATTACCGAGTGGGTGCACCCAATCCCTACGTTTAGCACATCCTCTTCAGCACGCGAGTAACGATAGGTTGCACCGTATTTCTCTCTGACTTAGTCAACAGCCCAACCATTGGGGCATATAATTCGCATATTTTCTTTTAAATGATCGGGATAAGGCACACTTCTACCATTCAACCATCTGGATTCTTTCCTGTCACTATCCCATTTCATCCTCTTTTGTTCGTACAATGTGACCCATGGTTGTGTCACTTCAGAATTGTAAAGAACGAATTTATTGATTGCTTCAATTTATGCATTCGCTGATGAAATAAAACCGACATATAGTACATATGAGATCAAAATATACATTATATCGAAGTTCAACATGAATATTTAATTTGTGTAAATTTGAAAAATTATAAGTCGCTTACTCTTTATCAAGCATCTTTTTCCATTCATTTGGAGCAGCTCCCCTTCTCTTTTGTCTTCATCCCTTTCATCGTCCCAAATCACCGCACCTAGTCTGTTGTCGATCTGCTTGATGTACTCATTGGCATAATAGGAAGACTCATATGATATGCACCCCTCTTCCATATACCCCTCGGGTTTGCCCTTTGTCGAACAAAACCTATCAATTTCTTCATGTACCTCTCTAAGAAGAACATCCAACGACAAGAAACCACCCCAACTAATTCAACCTCATCTACTAGGTGGATTAGAAGATGAACCTGCAAGTCCATGAAAGTCATCGGCAATTCCTTCTCAGACATACAAACAATATCACCCTAGAGGAAAATCACCCTAGAGGTTTGTTGGGTCAAAACCTCCACAGATCAGGACATGCCATTCAGAAGGACTCACACACAACCGTACTTAACTGCAAAAAACTAGAAATCAACGATAGCAGGACTCACCCGTAGTCCTACGTTCGATGTAGATCCGGCGGGGTTCAAACCCCCAGCAACCTTCCTTCCTCCTTCAACCTGTAAAACAAGAAATAACGTGCATGTAAACCTAGTTGTACAACATATAATTCTCCTAAACTTTAGTGTAATCAATGTGAAACATGATATAAACGATAATAACTGCTTAATAATCAATCTTTCCATATATAAAAATAGATACTAACACAGAAGTTCAGGAACAAGACGGTTCTTCATTATTATGAATAGCATGTACAGTAGTAAAAGTGGAGAGATCACCTGAATCCTTCCACGATCTTCGAGCAGACCATCGTCCGGATTCGTCCCGCCCTTGCCTCGCTAAGATTCTTCCAAGACTTGTGCACTCGAGATGGCATATAAATGGATGAACATCTCCAGGAAACAAGGGTTTCTTGATATAAATCTGGGAAAGTGCAGGAGGCACGGGGAATCAGACTTGAACTGGGATTGCAACAGAGTATAATGTCTATAGAATTTCTCTCTCCCTTAGGCCATACACATGAGGAGCTTTTATACTCCCTGGTGCAGTTTCAAATTTTGAACAACAAGGATGACCGGGGGTGAAGTTGAACCATCGGAGTAACCACTAACCCAAACCCCCGAAACAGGGGAATTCCAGGGTTTTTTAATGATTTTAATGGCATACGTGTTAAAAGCACATGTGGACTCGTATACACGCGGAAAGTTCTGGGCATACCCGCGTATGGGAATTTTAACACTGTTTTTTAGTGAATTTGTTCAAGTCTGTAGGAATGGGTGCCCAAAGCCATAAAAGCAATCATGAATCATATGAAGGTGAAAAATGATGCTATAACACTCTTGACGCCACTGTGGAATGCTAGCCACATGAATCTCCTTTGACATGATCCAACGTACAAATGCAGATAATTTTGATATGGCATGTCCTAGGTCTTGGGGGTAGTCATGTTTCACACACCCACGTACAAACAAAGGATAACAACACTGCAAAGTTATAAACACATGCAATAATATACAAAATTAGTTATGTATTATGATCCATGCATGGGATAAAATTTATTAATATAACAAATAATAAAATCATGACTTTGACATTATACATACTCTTAGAAGATTCAAATGGCCATTTGATTTCAACCCCGACAAATGGTCATCCACAGTGAAGCAACACCGTAGTGAAGACACATATGAAGATGACACCATCACACCCATTATAACTTCCTTTTCCAAAGAAATATCATCTTTTTTTTAAATCCATGGGACATCACCTTCTTTGAAATACCAATTAGAGGGACCAACGCCTGCCTCTAATCTTGTACTTTCTAATCGTCTTGGCCAGTGTTTATTTTTATTTTTTGAAGTAATAAAATCTTTCCTAACAGCTAATGTGGCACTTTGCTTCGATGATATGTGCCTCCATAAAGAAGACAAAACATTTTTAATACATGCATGGGATCTAATAAGTGCGTAATCTTAAGATGCTCCCAATATGGGAGGTTATAAAAGATAGATTTCCTTTTCATCCCAATGGGAAATTTCTCAACATAGGTGTCGAAGAATTCTAGATCATCGAACATAGGCTCCCCATTTGAATCAAACATTTCTATGAAATCCTTGTCCTTCTCTCTCTCATATGCTCTAAGCCATTCAACTGGTGTCGTTATTGGAGGCCTTTGGGTTCTCTCTCATTTACCATTGAAAGCGGATGTTGCTCTTCTGTAAGGGTGTTCTTCTGGGAGGAATACCCTAGAGCAGTCATACACTGGCTTTTGTAGGTCGTTGGACCATCTAGCTTTCAAAGAAGGTCCACAACATTTACATCCAAAATACCTTTTTGTTACAAGACCTGCGAAATTATTATATACAATATGCATGGCACGTTAAAGAATATCATGAAGATAAAAACAATTACAATGAATTAAATAACTAATATGCGAAAGAATATTGTTACGTATATAAACAAATCAATAAAAATGTAATTTACCATAGAAAACTCCTACATCTGAATAATCATGTGTCGTGTAAGCACATATGCCATACAACATAAAACTCCTCTCTGCTGCAATGTGCCTTGATACATCGTATACATTTATCCCATCTCATAATTCCTTCAATTCATCTACCAGTGGTTGTAAGTAGACATCCATATTCTTCACTTGTCTTCTACCAGGGACTATGAGAGCCAACATAAGATGTTCATTCTTCATGGAAAACCATGGGGGGATATTGTTATTGATCACTACTATAGGCCAAACATAATAGTTGGTGTTCTGAAGGGAATATGGGTTGACACCATCCATGGCTATGCTGAGTCGTAGACTTCGTACTTCATCATTGAATTTTTCGGGCCATGTATCCTCTATATGCTTCATGGCTATTGAATCTTTTGGGATTCGCATAACTCCCAACTCACTTCTGTGTGAGGCATGCCATCCCTGCAACATAGCTAGTTCTTTGCAACGAAAGAGCCTTTGAATCCTTGGGATTATAGGCATGTGCATCAATATCTTGAAAGGAGGACCATGTGATTTACCCTTCTTTTTTTATTTATCATACTTGTCATGCCCACGTTTCGAACATATCTCTTTGTATGCATATTCTCCTCTGTATAGGATACGATCATTTGGACATGCATGAAATGATATGTACTCAACACTGAACATTTTCAACAATTTCTTTGCCTCTTCGCATCTACCGAGAAAGACATTATCACTCGGAAGAACCTTATCTTTGAATAACCTGTAGTTTGACATGGACAATATTAAATGTACATTAATGCCAATATAATTATTAAAGTTCATAAAATTGACCATTTGTAATGTTCATTGTGTGATTATATTTCTAAAAATATAAGGGATTAGGATGGTCAATTACCTCAAAATTTCTGAGAAACATGCATTCGACAAGCCAAAATTTGCTTTCAAGTTGTATAGTAACATTGTTGTCCCTAACTGGGTAGATTTTACTTTAATCTAATTAAAAAATAAAGACAAATTAATTAATTCCTAGAAATTAATGCTTGTTGGCTTTTTTTATAAATTAATGCTCGTCAGTCCTTCATTCATTCGTCCTGAAGATGGATCCCCATTGGGATTAGAAACATTGACAAATATTCTCTCACACTGTGGAAAATCCGGATTCTTCTTCATCAGACTTTGACTGACCGCCAGGTCCAAAGAGATGGGTGGTGGAAGCAAATTTAAGGCTTTCGAAAAAGGTATCAACGATATGAGCATCATCCCCTAGTTGATCATCGTTCTGGAATGCATCTAACAACATTGTCTACATGGCAGTCGTATCCCTTAAGTAATCATCCATACCAACCTCCATTTGGTTGCCTCCATTTCCAGCTTGCGAATAACTACTATTGTTGTAGTCATTCCTAATTGGTGATCTAGACGTAGTGGGAATTGAATAGGTGGTTAATTCAACCATTCTTGGTATCGTTCCTCTCTGATTTTTTCTCTTAATTCAGCCTTCTCTCGACTTGAAGTTGTCGTGGGGTGCAACGGAAGATGGTAGGTAGGTCGCCCATCATCCCTAGAATCCTAGTAATTTCATAAAATATATTTGAACATGATTAGTACAAAATCCATGATATTAATTAGTAAGCACGTCGACAATGTATGATTAATTGGTTTGACGTTGAAATAATTACATTAATATACCAAACAATTATTATTACCATCAGTGTCCTAGGATTGTGGCTAGAATGTGCAATGTTATAATTGGCAGGGTGAAGCAGCTGTATATTTTCATCTACTAAATGCGCCTTGCGGTATGTTGCTCCTAATAAGAGCTTCCGATGTTTTGGAGCTGTTTGAATATTTTTGCATCTGAAGTTGATTCTGAATCTGCATGAACCTACAAATTTGTATATATTAATTTTATTCAGTTGATTGACATGGATAAAAATAAATAAATTCAATTAGATAATGAAAATATAAATAAAATCTGAAGTAAATATTACGTTTGGAGATGGATAGGGAGAACTCCGCGATGGACTTTGAGAAATGTTATGGAATGAGCTGGATTTTGAAGAATTGCCCATTTGATATAATTATGAGAAGAAAAATCAACAATAAATTTTGGTTTACATGCCTAAAAGTAATTTTGGTGCCTTAAAAATGGACTTATTGTTATCGGTGCTAATGTACAGTTAACCGCACTGGTGCGTTTTAGTTACTGCGCACCGGTGTCGTGTTATTAATTGATGCACCAGTGTGGTTAGTTAACAAACACACCGAATATCCGAAAAAAATAAATAAATAAATAAAATTAAATAAAATTAAAAAATTAAAAAAAAATAATAATAATAAATAAATAAAATAAAATAAAATTTATTTTTTTTAAGTGAAAAAAAAAAGCTGTAAATTGAAAAATGGGTGGAAAATTATTTTCGAAAATCTAAATTCATAAAAAAATCTTTAAATAGTAAAAGCTATTCATTTTTTCATTATTTTTGCAAAAAAATTCAGGGAGGGATTTGCACGAGAGACATACGTGGAGCATGAGAGCGTTATGGAGCAGCAAAAAAATTTTGAACAACAGCACTATTCAGAGAATCAAAATTTGAAACATCTGGTGATTCGCACAAAAATCCTGTAGTATAGCAAAATCGTTACATTTTACTATAATAATTGTTTTTTTTACAGTTTATGTTGATTTAATACATGCATAGTAAAAAAATTAAATTTTACTGTGCATTTTTACAGACAAAAAAAAATCCATTCTTACATTAAACCCTTGCTTCTTCTTGTCTCCGTGACTTCACAATTAGGGCTATTCATTTTACATTTATAGGGTTTGTATATATATATATATATATATATATATGACATCTAACCTGCGGGACCACTTGCAAAGTCAGATCTCAATCCATGTCGGCCCTCGCATGATTTTTTTTTTAAACATATTTTTTTTAATCAGTGCGCCTTGTTTAAAATAGCGCACCAATGCGCTATTGTAGTATAGCGCACCGGTGCACTATTGTAGTATAGCGCATCGGGCGTGTACTGTTTGATAAAAGTAAATTTTTATTCATTTATTTTTGTGTTAATCGGTGCACACGTTAACATATTACACACCGGGTCTCCTTGTTGATAGAGAGCATCGTACAGTGTTTCCACTGTTTTGGCGGTGCGTTTATAAGAACCTACCGCACTACCTTCGGTACGTACTGTTTGAAAGACGCACCGTTTTATTTTCTTTTTCTTACCTGAAAAGTATGTGATTTATTTATAAAATATTTTAATGAATGGTATGGTACAAGTTTCATATTGATACATAAATGGATAACAAGAGATCAAGTAACAATAATATTGATAGCATGTCGAGAAAAGAAAAAAATGCAAGTTCTTTGTAAATTCTTTACAAAAATTATTATTTTTGAACTATATGTAAGTTTAAATAATATTTATTGTTACTATGTATCATGCAGAGCCACAAAATGACAAAGCTCAATAAGATTATTTCTGTTCTAAGACCAGAAGAGCGTAAAAGCTTGATGGAAAAATTGCAGAAGGATGAATAAGGTGAATGAAAAAATACTATTGATCCAATATGAGTTTATTTTTTTAATTTTCATTAATAATATATTTAAAAATATTAGATAACACGTTTCAAACAATCTATTAATTCACATATGTTTAATGTTATACAGGTACCAATAGCGAAGAAAGGGAGTGTTTTCTAGGAAAATAAAAAAATGGAACATGCAAATTGTTGAACCTCAGTATTACCCTCTCCTTAACATCCTTTCTCACATTTTTCCCTTACTTTCTCATAAGATCACATTCCCCAATCATTGATAAATGCTATGTTTTGGCTTAAGGAATGCATTAAAATGACTACCATGATATATTTTCATGTTCTTAATATTTTAATAGATTTTTGCAATTTAACTACAAAACGCAGCCTATTCTGCAGCTAACTGTGGATTTCGTAGCTACTCTCATGGTCTGGTAGGTTCCATGTGTCAAATGGAAAATTGAGCCACATTGGCACTTCTAGAATCATCTCCACATAGATTTTGTCCTATTCACTCGGTCAAGAACGATAGAAAAGCAGGCCTAAGATCATGGTCAAAGGCATGGTCAAAGTACGTTAGCCGAGAGTAGCAGGACTCTTGATTTGCTCTATCGTAGCAAACCAAGAGTCAAACAGTCCTATTGCAATTCTATAATTAGCCACCTATAGCAAGATTATCTCATAAATAGTTATTTGTATTTTCCTTTAAATACCGTTTGTACATAACCGAGAAGATAGTTAATAAATTAAGTTTAAGTTTAAGCTTTTTGTTGATACTCTGTATTAAGACTTCATTCCATCATAATAAAAAGTTCACATTGCCAATGATTGCTTAAGTGCACCTTTAACCAGCTAGCGTTCCAGCCAAATCAGTTGCAGAGGGCCCCTGCACTGGAGGAAGTTTTTCATTTGTTGTTTTTAATTTAATTTCCATTACTCTGTTTTCAGCAATTCTGTATTCTTGTTAGATTAATGTTTCATTCGAGTTTTGATCAATAGCATAAAGTTAAAAACATAACTGTGTAAGCCTTGTTCTTCTAAAATATTTCTTGAAGATAGATAACTCTGTTTTCAAATCGAATCAAGATTGAAGTAATAAGAATATACAGTTATCTAGTCTTATTACTGTTATGTCATTCATTTTCTTATAATAGAATTATCAATTAATTGTGTAAATTGATGTTCTCAAAAGTCATTTCATGATGATGATTATGAACTAAATGATTGAATGTCTAATTCATACAGTTATTGAGTTTATTATGCACATTTTTATTTGCTTTCTAGGAATTTAGAAACTAAGGTATAGTTGACTTCTTACACAACATCTCAAGAGGATAATACTTCACATTGAATGTTGGGGGAAATAAAATATACATTAGTTGTTTGCAATCAGTTTTACATGCTTTAACATTTTGCTTTCAGATCCTCATTTAGTTGCATCACTAATATTCCTAAAGGTCATTCCAAGGAGATTGATTTAATCATATTTCAAGATTGAATGATTGAATGTTTAATGAATGCAATTACTGAGTTACCTTCTGCACACCTTACTTGCTTTTCTAGATAATTAGGTATAATTGGTTACTTAACATCATCTCAACAAGGTCACACTTCAAAATGGAATGTTGGAGTAGCTAAATATAAATTGTTGGGTGTGGAGCCAATCTTGTTTACTTTGTATCACAGCATTGGACCCCTGTACCTTAAATGGGGCGGCAACGCTGCCCATAAATTAATCGCTACCGTGGAGGGTCCGAGGGGGGGCGGCAGCGACTTTATGGAGCCCCCCCCTGGCGGGGGGTTTCGAGGGCAGCGCCCCTGAAGCTAAAAACAGATGTAAAATTGCCTTGTAAAAGTATAGTAATTTCTAGTCAATCTGGGCCGTTCATTAGGCAAATGATCTAACGGTAGAAGTTATGTTTAGTTTAGGGTTTTTTGCCCTAGAAGGCAACCCCTCATTTTTATGAGGGTATTGTATTGCAGTTGTGTATTGTATGTGTATTCTCGAAGTGAGAAACAGAGAGGGATATTGTGAGAGAGAACAGAGGATATTATAGCGGATCTGCTATAGGTTGTGTCTCTTCATTTTACTGGATAATAGAAAGGAAGGACTGGCTGTTCGAGGTGGACGTAGCCCAAACTGGGTGAACCATGTATATTTGTGTCTCTCTGGTTTTATGTGTTTTTTGTGCTTGTATTTTCCGCATATTTTATGTGTTGCATTGCTCTGTAATATATAATTTTCTAACAACTGGTATCAGAGCTTCTTTGAAGTGTCTGAAAATTCTCAGGCATGGAGATTGGGTGTGGTCACTGGTTGTGAGAGGCCCTCACCTTATGAGTGTTGCGGGCAGTGACATTTACACACAGGATATTGAAACAAGACAACAGCTGAGGGTGAGGCTAAATGCCCATGTCGGCAATGCATACTCTCTGCAATGCAGTTGTTCTGGCCATTTGTTGTTTACTGGAGGTGAGGATGAAGCTATTCATATGTTTGAAGACCGATCTTCCCGTCATCGCATTGGTCATTCTGATGATGATGTTGTAGTTAATGATAAACCAATTGCTTCATGGGTTCCTCATTCCTGCCCGGTTTATTCACTTGCATTTGAGGATCCATGGCTTGTCTCTGCATCTGGGGATGGTAAGCTTGCCATGATGGATGTTAGGAAGCTGCTAAAGTCAAGCGGTAATATCAAGTCTGAAAAAGCTGCTAATAATCAGTGGAAGAACACCGTAACTATAACATTGCAAAATGTGGAGCCACCTCAACAGTTGTTGCATGGTTTCTATCAAAACTTGTACTCTGTAGACATTGGTGTTGAGAGCTTCAGAATTTCAAATTGTTCCCTCCACAAATCAAGAGGTTATTGGACATGCAATTGAAGAAAACATGTGTGTAAACAGTTCAGATTGTGAAGTACTCCGTGAAGGTGCGCAGAGAAGGATCTGGATCAAAAATTGAAGGCGTGGTCGAGGATATATATTGTTGGTCTTGGTCTCTAAATCCATAGAGTAATAAATTATGGGGATTGGTTACATGCAAAGTGTTTGACAGAATGTGTCAATCAAATGATTTGAAGAACGTCAAAATAAGAGAGGAAATGTGCATTAATTAAAAATTGATGAACCATGTATCTGAAGATAATTCCTAGAGGACTAGCGGTTACAGAGGCTGGTGACCCATGTAATCCGATATATGGGTTCTCTTTATATGGACATTGATGTCATATTTTAAAGAATTGGGCAGATTAATGTACAACCATGATGTCCTCTTTGGAGAGGACATCATGAATGAATGTAGAGAATGGTCATACAAAGAATAGCAACAATGAAACAAAATATATATATATATATATATATATATATATATATATATATATATAGATATAGATATAGATATAGATATAGATATAGATATAGATATAGATATAGATATAGATATATAGATATATATATATTATCATTATGGAGTCAATTTTTTTACATGTAAATGGGCATACTGCTGTAAGACCTAGTATGGCATGCGTACCCCTGGGTAATCACTGGTAAAGTCGGGGTTAGACCTAGGTGATAGGGGGGATGTCAAGTTAACAATTACCCTGGGTAAAAATTTGAGGGGGGAAGAGCTAGAGTGAGCGGGGTTGTCTCACTTAGCAGGTTTGGCTGGATTTAATCAATAATCCCCAAGTCAAGTTTAAGGGGGGAATTGTTAGGTAAACATGACTCGAGATAGAGTCAAATGTTGACTAGGGTAAATAGTAGTGGTTTTGGGGCACATGGTATTGTGCACCCATGGTTTTCGGCCCATGGTATTGCATGTATTGGAGCCTATAAAAGGCTGGGAATACTTCATTGTAATGTAGGCCTGGAGGTGAGCAGTGAAGGCTCACTTGGCCAAATTGGCCAGGGTTTTGGCCAATGTTTAATGAAATTTCATTGGTTGGGTTTTTCCCCAAAGTTTGGGGTTTTCCCGGATAAACATCTGTGTTTATGTTAATGTTTTGTTGCCGGTTCCTTTTATGTTTAATTCTCTTAGTAAATTCTTTATTATTTAACATAAATTAGATGTTTTCCTTTGCATCCTTTGCTTACTATTCTAGGACATTAAAAGTTAAATTATAGATAGTTACTTACACATCATTTCAAGAAGGTCACATCTCATAATTGAATGCTGAAGCAACTAGAAGTACAATAGTTGTTTTCATTCTCTATTTTTACTTAAGACAAACACTGCAATTTCAATCTCAATTTTAAGAATTAGATCCATGGAATAGAACTAATGATAAGATAAGATAGATGCTCTGTTTTCTAAATTAGATTCTAACTAGCCAACAGTCTTTGATTTATTTTTATGTAGATTAGATTAATTTAGGAACACTTCCTTTTCTTCCTTCTTAAAATTCATTAGATTCATTTAAATCTTTTCATAGGTTTTAGATTGAACATTCTTAGACATCAAAGAGCAACAAAACCCCAAAACAACATAAAATACAAACAACGAAGTAAGAAGAAAGGTTAACTAAGCAAATACAATGCACTACACTTCATCAGTTTACAAACCTCGGTTGATAATTTATGCAAGCAATTTAAGACATTAAATTGACTAACCATTTTGGTGTCATTGCCGCGAAAGTGTAATTAGGAAACCTCATTTCTTACATCTAAAAAATGATATGCGTAGAGAAAGAGGATCTAGGGGCAGATTCATAGCTAGAGGCAGGAGTTTAATCCCTACAACACCACTCAATCCACCAAGAATAAGAAATGATACACCTCCATCTCAAACTCATATTCCATATTTCACTAGCCATAGACTTCCTAAAGTTTTAAGGTCATAAATCCAATTAGGAGGATCTCCTACTTCATCTACTGAGGCAGCCTTAGAGGAAGAAGATCCTAGATCTCCAACAGAAAGAGTAACCTTTTTCACCTCTACAAGGGAACATATTCTAGCTGAAGAGTTAGAAATTCCTAATGGAGAGGAAGAAGACGATCCTTTCTTCAACATACCATTGATAGAAGAACCATAGGAAGAGTGTTATGAATATAATTCATAACAAATTGAATAAATACAAATAAATGTAATTACTAAATAATCAAATAAATATTATGTTAAGTAGTCATTAAGTTAGTGAAAAGGCATGTCTAAAAGACATGCCCAGTCATGAAAGGCCACCAGCCTAGGTATATAAGCAGGGCCTCATTGTAATATTTATGATCACTTATACTTTTTATATATTAATAAATTATTATTACAAATATCTCTTGTGTATTTTACAATTAAAGTCAACCAGCTTACAGTTTTGTTGCTTCAGTGGTATCAGAGCCATGCTGCATAATATAGTCTCACGAGCCTATGAACGTAGTTTACGAGCCTATGAACATAGTTTACCGTACAATGTGCCATTACGTGTAGATCCTGAAGAAATTGATCAGATTAGAAAAATTCAAGAAAAACTTCAGCAGTTAGAAAAGTCATATGTAGAAGCTACAACCCGCTTTAAGAAAGGTTGTGAAGAAATCCATCATAAGGAAGATGATGTTGAAAATGAAGATGGTGAAGAAGATGAAGAAGTAAATGATTATAATGTTGAAGAATCTGATAAAGCTCATATATATCAAGATGAGGATCGTGATGAAGCTAAGCTTGAAGTGGATTATGGGAAAGAGGAAGAAAATCGTGATCAAAATAATGAAAATGTTGTAAAGTATCAAATGTAACAAAGTACTGAACTGAACGATTCACACAAAGAATTAAATGAACTACGTAAATGGTTGGCACCCTCTCACGTTGTTGATGCCTTGAATACTGAAACTGGAGAAGGTGAAGAAGTCGTTTTTTCTCAGATATTGCGTTCTGATAGCATAAAGAGGGTATTGGAGAGAGCTCATTCTGATTATGTGGATGTACGTGAGGATATATTTAAATCAATGGAGGATGTTGGAAAACTACAATGTACACAACAAGGAAAGCATGTTGATCATTCAAGTGGACAAGTTGTCTCTGCGTTTTCTGATAATGTTTCTTCACGTAAAGATAGGATTTCCCAATTGAACGGTACTGGGGAAGACTTGGCAAGAAATCCTGAATTTACATTTGTGGCAAAGAAAAAGGAAAGTCGAGCATCAATGTTAGCTAGACACCAGCGTGAAATCAAAGAGTTTCAAAATAAGGGTTTAAGTTTAAAGAAAGTCGCAGCAAAAGATAACAAGGCGGAGCAAAAGGGAAAAAAAAAAAAAAAAGTTGAGGAAGATATTCTCAGTTTGGATGTGAAAATGAGAGATAGGCATGCAAAATAGCTTGCATCATTAGGCTATAAAAGTGAGGATGATCAGGACTCAAATGGTCTTGATAGATTGGTTAAGGCCATAGCAGGTAATCTGTGACAAATACTAATAAGTCCAACAAGCTAAGTGAGGGTGTACAACGCCATGCAAAGAGAGCACAACAAGAGGCAGACCCTGAATAAAGAATTCAAGAATAGCATGACAACACAATTAGTGACCACGTTCTTGAAGATCAGCAGTTGCGGCAGAAACTGCAGCCACTTGCGAAAGTTGAACGTGCTCATTGCTCTGGATCTGCGGTAGGCCTACTTTTAGGCAAGATTACTTTTGGAGAGACATACAGATTGTGCAATACTCTCACGCAGAAGTCTTTTCAAGTCCCCGACATGACTTCCACAACGTGAATAGCTCTTAATTTCTACAACACTGACAACAAAATTTCTATAAAATCGGACAAACGTTGTTGGATCATGTACAAAGAGGGTGCCGAGGGAAACTTGTTATTGGATTTTATTCGTGTCATACCCATAGAGCAACTGCGAGTGATCATTTCTTTGGGGATATTAACTGACGTGGCAATTAGGATCCAACACATTGCTATCAACGTTAAGTTTAATTTGTGGAAGAAAAAATAGAAATGGACGGAGAAAATGAATTCATTGGACAAAGATGAGGAAATTTCAACGAAAAAGCCCGAAAAATCTGCAGCAGAAGAAGTAGAAGCCGCCAAGAAATTTGGCATCGAGCCTTAACATTTCATCGCCAAGAAATTCGGCATCGAGATTGAACATCTCATAGCCAGGCTTGAAGTTGCGACAGAAGAAGACGTGGAGCTTAACAGAAACAGTGAGCCTGTTGTCACGAAATTTTTGATGTTACGTGAGATGCGAGGTGTTCTTTCTAAGAAACTTGCACATACAGAGTATATTCAGCACAGGGGTTTATCAGCCTTAAAGACATGGGTGGAACCCCTGCCGAACTAGTGCCTCCCTCACGTCAGCATCCGATTCGTTGTTCTTAAAGTCATGGACGATTTAAATCTGGACATCACAGTGTTGAAGAGTGCAACAAGAAACAGTGAATGAGGCATCCTGAAACATCATCCTTGATCCTAGTTGGAAAATAATCACCTAAACTAGGTGGGGCCCACACAAGTGATTTTTTGCGCAAAGTCTATTTTTAGACATGTCGATCATATTCTATGAGTTGCAGGATGCTATTTGTGGATGGTTGGTCAAGTTGGAAAAATAGATGGACTTCTATTTTTAGACATACTGGGTGGAGTCTATTTTTAGACTGCCAGTCTAAAAATAGAAATGTCGAATATTATTAGCTCTTAATAATATTTGGACTCTAAACATTATCTTATTCTCTTGGAGCACTTCAGTTAAGTGCACAGATGTGGCATAGCAGCTGACAGAAGGAATTACGCTATTCCTAAGGGTTTACTGGAGGAATCGCATGGAGGTCTGCTAGAACTCATGTGACAGAGTTTGGTGGAGTTGTAGAAGTAGTTGGTGGAGTTGTGTTCAGTTTAACTCAGTTAGACACAATTGAGCTAGTTGTATCTAGTCTAACCAATTGATACACTAGTGAGAGTGGTGTGAATTAATTATTAATTAATTCACTCAATATTAACTCATTAATCAACTGAAGAATACATCAGTTAACTACAGCAGACACAAGTCAGCTGAGACCAGTGGAGAGGTAGGTGAAAGAGCAAGTGTGACTATCTGTTGTGACTATAGTGATGCATTGATTACATCCAACACTTAGTGGGGATGCCAATGAGGATTGTGTAGTACAATATTGGTTGATTGGAGTTCATTCAGAGCCATTCTTTAGCAGGGATTGTGCAGTAGAGGCAGGCTAGCAGGTGGCAAAGATAGGTGCATGGATTTACAAGATCAGGCCTGATTATTGTGTAGCGATTGTATTGTACTGAAAGCTTGATATGATCAACTTTGTATGAGGATTGTTACATGATCTCTATGACATATATTATATATAGATAGTTGGGGTTTTCAGCTTTAGGCTTTCCCGTTAAACAACTGTTTTAATGTGTGTGAATTTTTATTGTTTCATGTGTGCATTGCAATTGATTTAATTTCCGCATGTGATGATCAATGGTGGAATAGATTATGTATTGTGCATGAAGTTAAAATAGTGTGTGATCAAGAGAATATTGGACATATAACACATATTAGTTATATAATTTCTACATGGTATCGGAGCAGTTGATCATTGGAACAGATTGTAATTATTGAAACAATTGAGTTTTGTGCTGGTGGAATTCGAATTTGCTGCAGTGTTTTCTTGGTGTTGAAGTTGAGCATTCATTGAAATGTCTTTTTGAACATCTCATAGCCAGGCTTGAAGTTGCGACAGAAGAAGACGTGGAGCTTAACATAAACAGTGAGCCTGTTGTCACGAAATTTTTGATGTTACGTAAGATGCGAGGTGTTCTTTCCAAGAAACTTGCACATACAGAGTATATTCAGCACAGGGGTTTATCAGCCTTAAAGACATGGGTGGAACCCCTGCCGAACTAGTGCCTCCCTCACGTCAGCATCCGATCCGCTGTTCTTAAAGTCATGGACAATTTAAATCTAGACATCGCAGTGTTGAAGAGTGCAACAAGAAACAGTGAAGGAGGCATCCTGAAACATCATCCTTGATCCTAGTTGGAAAATAATCACCTAAGCTAGGTGGGGCCCACACAAGTGATTTTTTGCGCAAAGTCTATTTTTAGACATGTCGATCATATTCTATGAGTTGCAGGATGCTATTTGTGGATGGTTGGTCAAGTTGGAAAAATAGATGGACTTCTATTTTTAGATATATTGGGCGGAATCTATTTTTAGATTGCCAGTCTAAAAATAGATATGTCGAATATTATTAGCTCTTAATAATATTTGGACTATAAACATTATCTTATTCTCTTGGAGCACTTCAGTTAAGTGCACAGATGTGGCACAACAGCTGACAGAAGGAATTACGCTATTCTTGAGGGTTTACTGGAGCTAATGCATGGAGGACTTCAGTTAGAACTCATGTGACAGAGTTTGGTGGAGTTGGAGAAGTAGTTGGTGGAGTTGTATTTAGTTTAACTCAGTTAGACTCAGTTGAGCTAGTTGTATCTAGTCTAACTGATTGATACGCTAGTGAGAGTGGTGTGAATTAATTAGTTAATTAATTCACTAAATAATAACTCATTAATCAACTGAAGAATACATCAGTTAACTACAATGCATGGCAGTTTCAGTGGAGACCAATGGAGAGGTAGGTGAAAGAGCAAGTGTGACTATCAGTTGTGACTATAGTGATGCATTGATTACATCCAACACTCGGTTGGAGATGCCTATGAGGATTGCATGAGCAAGTGAGGAAATTCGATTTCATTCGGGGAGCCATTCTTGATAGGGATTGTGCGGTAGAGCGGCTAAGCGGTGCGAATGGTGCATGGAGTGGCAAAGATCGAGCCTGATTAGTGTGTAGCGATTGTATTGTACTGAGAGCTTGTGATAAGCTTTGTATGAGGATTGTTACATGATCTATATGACATATATTATATACATATAGTTGGGGTTTTTAGCTTCAGGCTTTCCCGTTAAACAACTGTGTTAATGTGTGTGAATTTTTATGGTTTCATGTGTGCATTGCAATTGATTTAATTTACGCATGTGATGATCAATAGTGGAATAGATTCTGTATTGTGCATGAAGTTAAAATAGTGTGTGATCAGGAGAATCTTGGATATATAACACATATTAGCTATATAATTTCTACATGGTATCAAAGAATTGATCAGTGGAGCAATTGCAATTATTGAAACAATTGAGTTTTGTGTTGGTGGAATTCGAAATTGCTGCAGGGTTTTCTTGGTGTCGAAGTTGAGAATTCATTGAAATGTATTTCAACAGATTGCGATTGGATTATGCCCTTGAGGGAAGCTCAAATTATATTGCATGGAAGGACAGGATGGAGGCAGTGCTGGAGGATAATGGGTTGAAGGAGTTCATAGATGCTGATATTCCTAAACCGGGTTCTAGTGATGCAGCCGCACTTGATGCATGGCAAAAGAAGGTAGCAAGGTGTCGAAGGATTCTATTGGAAGGTGTGAAGTATCAAATTGTGCCCAGCCTTCATGATAAATCTACTCCATTCTTGATGTGGAAGGATTTGAAAGAATTGTTCCAAAGCAGAAGTTACCAGAGGAAGTTGGCGCTTAAAGACAAGCTCAAGAAAATAAAAATGGAGAAGAATGAAACTATTTCGATATACTTGACAAAGTTTTTCCACTGCAGGGATGAGCTTGGGATTGTAGGAGTTAGTGTGAATGAAGAAGAATTGGTGATCTTGGCTCTCCTTGGGCTTCCGAAGAGTTGGCATAGCTACGAGGACTCTGTCAACGGTCGGGAGAAACTGCTAGGATGGGAGAGACTTTGGTCGGATCTTGTGTAGGAGGAGATAAAGCGGAGTACCAGGGATGGCTCTTCATCAAATAATTATGATGAATAGGATTGCATTTTGGCTTCCAAAGCAAGGAAAGGGAATGGGAAGAAATATCCTTCTCAATCCGGTGCGAATGGAAAAGAGCGTGACATGTCCAAAGTGAAGTGTTTTCATTGTCACGAACATGGGCATTTCGCCACTAATTTTCCACATAAGAAGAAGAAAAAGATGGTTGCTGGAGCTGTAGCTGGTGAGGCTCTTGCCTCGTAATTTGAGCTTGAATTCTCATTAATCACATGCATGGTGTCTAGTGCATTGGGATCGGGGTGGTACTTTGATAGTGGTGCTTCCTTTCACATGACGGGAGATGTGAACCTTTTCAGTGACTTGGTGGAGAAAGATCTCCAGTTGCATGTTGAGTTGGGAAACAATGGCCAATACAATGTGACCGGCATTGGTACCATTACCTTTCAGAGGCATTCAGGTAAACTCATTCTTTTACAAGATGTTGTGCATGTTCCAGTTTTAAAGAAGAATTTAATCTTAATCGCAATGTTAGAGGATAAAGGGTATGATGTTGTCTTTAGTGAAGGAAAATTTTTCCTTCGGTACAAAGCAATAGGACAAGTCAAGAAGGTTGGGATTCAAGCCAAGAATCTCTACAGACTTGAAGTAGATGGGATTTCTATGGAGCTTCCTACTGTTGGGAAGTGCAAGAAAGACATGCAATTGAAGCTTGAGAGGGAGCTGGATTTGCATGCAGGTAAGAGTGAACCTCAAGATGTGGAGCAGCCACAAGATGAGGATCATGGAGTGGGAGAAACCACTCATGCGGGAGGGAAATAGGGAAATTTCGTGCCGGATGTGTGGATGAGCGAGAGGGAGTGCACAAAATTCATGCGGCTATACCACCGGGTGAAGGTGGGCGACATGCATGAGTAATCCCCAAGAGGGAGATTTAGGCGGGGATTCATGAGATGGTGTGGATCTCATGGATCGAACCTGGCTACGAGGTGCCCACAGCGCAGCAGTAGCAAGATCAGTTGGAGTGATGCAGGCAGATCAAAGTGACGGTGTCGGATACTGGAGCGCGGATCAGAGTTGACAGCAAGTGCAAGAGTGCATGGGTGCAAGAGTTCAACAGTGCAGTGGTTCCTGATGACATGTGCAGTAGCTAAGCAGAGGTCGAAGACTTTGATGATAGATGCATTAGACTGATGGAGTTTTTTGGAGCCTATTCAGTTTCATAGGAGTTGCAGAGCAGATGCATGGAGTTGCGGGGGGGTGCTTGCAAGGTTGCGAAGGCGAATGCATGGAGTTGCATGTCGCATGCAAAGATAGTCTTTTCTTGTTGAGAGGGAGTGTTGAAGAGTGCAACAAGAAGCTTGATGGAAAAGGAGGCATCTGAAACATCATCCTTGATCCTAGTTGGAAAATAATCACCTAAACTAGGTGGGGCCCGCACGGAGGTGATTTTTGAGGCGCAAAGTCTATTTTTAGACTATGTCTATTTTTAGACATGTCGATCATATTCTATGAGTTGCAGGATGCTATTTTTGGATGGTTGGTCAAGTTGGAAAATTAGATGGACTTCTATTTTTAGACATATTGGGTGGAATCTATTTTTAGATTGCCAGTCTAAAAATAGATATGTCGAATATTATTAGCTCTTAATAATATTTGGACTCTAAACATTATCTTATTCTCTTGGAGCACTTCAGTTAAGTGCACAGATGTGGCACAACAGCTGACAGAAGGAATTACGCTATTCCTGAGGGTTTACTGGAGCTAATGCATGGAGGACTTCAGTTAGAACTCATGTGACAGAGTTTGGTGGAGTTATAGAAGTAGTTGATGGAGTTGTGTTCAATTTAACTCAATTAGACTCAGTTGAGCTAGTTGTATGTAGTCTAACTGAATGAAACACTAGTGAGAGTGGTGTGAATTAATTAGTTAATTAATTCACTAAATAATAACTCATTAGTAAACTGAAGAATACATCAGTTAACTACAGTGCATGGTAGTTTCAGTGGAGACCAGTGGAGAGGTAGGTGAAAAAGCAAGTGTGACTATCAGTTGTGACTATAGTGATGCATTGATTGCATCCAAAACTCAATGGAAATGCCTATGAGGATTGTGTGAGCAAGGCTGGGGAAATTCTAGTTCATTCAGAGCCATTCTTCAGCAGGGATTGCGCAGTAGAGGCAGGCTAGCAGGTGGCAAAGATCAGTGCATCGATTTGCAAGATCGGGCCTGATTAGTGTGTAGCGATTGTATTGTACTGAGAGCTTTATATGATCAGCTTTGTATGAGGATTGTTACATGATATCTATGACATATATTATATACAGATAGTTGGGGTTTTCAGCTTCAGGCTTTCCCGTAAAACAATTGTGTTAATGTGTATGAATTTTTATGGTTTCATGTGTGCATTGCAATTGATTTAATTTCTGCATGTGATGTTCAATGGTGGAATAGATTTTGTATTGTGCATGAAGTTAAAATAGTGTGTGATCAGGAGAATCTTGGACATATAACACATATTAGTTATATAATTTCTACACGCAGATCTTTCTGTGAAGGAGAAGCTAATGAAGAGTCGATTAGGGCATGGTATCAATTTCTTGACCAAATCTGAAGAAGAGATGCCCGAAAACAGAAGGCTAGCATAGCGTCTGATTAATGAATGGAGTCAATTTATCTATGGAAAATCTGCCGATTATGCTTCTCGTATAGTGTTGTCTGCATTTTTTTACTCTGTCATTTTGCGTGGTCTCCGTCGGGTATCAACAGTCGTAACCCATTTAATTTTAAAAAAAGAAAAGAAAAGTGGTAACCCATTTTATGCAGCATTTGAATCGAAGGTGGTATCAGGTTATACGGCAGGATGTTTAAGTGATATCTTGTGATATATAGAACGGTTAATCAAACCCATAATCATAATTAGTAAATTTATATAATCATAATTAATTAATTTTTATTAATTTGATTATATAATTTAATTAATTCAATATATATATATATATATATAGTTTAAAAAAAAAAAAAAAAAAATCCATATTGCTCAAGAGCTATAGTAATGAGATGATTGACGAGTTATGCATATCAATTTGACAAACTCAAGATGAACAAATTTTTAGCAATTAAGCTTTGAGGACAAAGCTTTTCGGAGAAGAAGGCAATGTTATGAATATAATTCATAACTAATTGAATAAATACAAATAAATGTAATTACTAAATAGTCAAATAAATATTATGTTAAGTAGTCACTAAGTTAGTCAAAAGACATGCCCAATCATGAAAGGCCACTTGCCTAGGTATATAAGCAGGGCCTCATTGTAATATTTATAATCACTTATACATTTTATATATTAATAAATTATTATTTCAAATACCTCTTGCGTATTTTACAATTAAGTCAACAAGCTTATAGTTTTTTTGCTTTGAAGAGCAGTTAACCTTACAAGTTTACTCTTATATCAGCTCTAAAGAATCTATAATGGCAGGAAGAGGAGAAGAAGGGGAAGGAGAAGGAGAAATTCTAAATGGAGAAAATGTAATATTTGGAGGAGGTAGAGGTAGAGGAGGAGATAGAGGGAGAGGTAGAGGAAATGCAGAAGGAGACAGAAGAAATAGGGTAATTGAGAGTTCTTTTTGATTCCCTATAGTTGATGAAGATATAAATGCCACAAAGAAAAATATCTCACCTTCTGTCCTCCCAAATTTTCATGGATTGAAAAGTGAAGATCCTGAAACATTTTTATTTGAATTTGAAGTCTTGTGCAGAACTTATGATTATTTACAAGACTCTCAAAAACTCAAATTGTTACCTTCAACATTAAAAGGAGAAGCTCTAAAATGGTCCATGAGTTTAATCACTCGGTCTATCGGAACATGGAATGATATGAAGAGAGCATTTTTAGAAAGGTATTTGGATCATTGCATACATATCAATCACAAGGATGAAGTGTTTAAAATGATGCAAAGAGAGGATGAGAATTTGGAGGATTTAATTGAAAGATTCAACTATAACATAAAAAGAGCAAAAATGGATAATTTAGATCAAGATACTTTAAAATCTCTTTTGTTAAAAGCCATCAGAGATGAGTGCATAGACATCCTTAACATGATGGGGAAGGGGGATATCTCTCAACTCCCATTACCTGAAATTGGGTAATTATGTATTCATCTCTCAAGAGGAAAATCAAAAACTGGGAAAGGACTAAGAGATCTTTCTCTTGCTAGGGTAAATAGATCTGCAACTGGAACAGTGAGTAGGTCAGAAATTGGAAACATGCTTGATAAATTTAAAACAGACATTTTAGGGAGTCTTAGTGAACAGATAGACACCCTTAAATTACAAAACAAGCAGAAAGCTGAAACTGATGCTTTATCTATTTTCTGTCCCAAATGCATAAAGAAGCATGCTTTCAGAGAATGTCCTCTTGATGCAAAAGTCATAGAGACCTGTATGATTTGTTCAGAAAGTCATGAGACTAAGAGTTGCCCTTCAATTCCTGGTCTTAGGGCTATTTTTCAAGAAGAAACAACTTCAAATCCAACATTTATTTTTGCTTTGTCTCTAGAAGACCATGGCAAGGGCCACAAACTCAAGGTTTTAATAACCAAATGTATACTCAGCCCCACCAAACAGGAATTCTTGGCAGCAACCTTGGCCTCAATCTCGATCTCAATCTCAACCTTGGGCTCAAGGAATGCAAAATCCCTTTGGAAGATTCTCTCAATACTATCAATATCCTCCATCATATCCAAACTATCCTCCCCAACAAATTCCTCAACAAAATCAACAACCCCAACTCCAAAACCAAAACCAAAATCCACAACTCTCACTACCATTCCCTTAGAGACCAAATCAACTACCTGCCCAACCATTACCAAACCCCAACAATAAAAATCCTCAAAATACCTATATGATAGAAGGACAACAATTTCCAACCTACATGATTACTCCTCTAGATCTTAATGATGTGCAACTTAGATCTGGTAGGATATTAGAAAAGAAAAAGCCTTCTGTAGTTATTCAAGAACAAGACAATTCTGAGGAAGATTCTCTACAACCCAATAAATTTTTTGAAGAAGGAACATCTCTTCAAAACCAAAATTCTAAAAATGAAAAACAAAAAGAACCAATAAACTCAACTCCTATCATAGAGCAACCATCAATACCTACTTCTACACCTCCTTTTCCTGAAATATTACAAGTTGATAGAGGGGTAGAAAAACATATTATGTTGCCTAATTATGATTTTCTAGATGAATTGAAATTTTTTTATATCAAAATCCATTTGTTACAAGCCATCAAGGGGATTCCAATTCTAGCTAGAACAATAAAGGAATTGAGTATGAAGAAACCAGGAAGAAAAACAAAAGAAATAAAAAGAATTCAACTCGTAGGAAAAATAGTAGACATAATGATGGGAAAAATTGCCATACAAAAATATTTAGATCTAGGAAGTCCAGTTGTAAAAACACATATCAATGGAATTGAAAATCCAAATACATTGATTGATTTAGGAGCAGCAATAAATATTATGAGCAAACAAACCATGGAACAACTCAAGCTTCCTAATCTTCTTTATACACCTACATTACTTCAATTAGGAGATAGATCTATAATCAAAGCAGATGGTGTGTTAGAAGATATTTCAGTGTCCTTAGACTCTTGGGAGTACCCTATTGATTTTATGATCTTAACCCCTAAGAATAATCTAGGAGGACATCCACTTATGTTAGGAAGACCTTGGTTGGCTACAACTGATGCTTTCATTAGTTGTAGATCTGGTGACATGTATATCTCTGATGGTAACTCAACAAAGAAATTCACTCTATATCCTCCAGCAAGAACAATCACAGAGTTAGATGACAAAGAACAGATTGATGATGAAAATTATATACAACCTCTCTTTAATATTTCAACCATTAGTGAAGATAGTCAAATCTTAAATTAAATGGAAATTTTTGAATCATCCCCAGAATATGAACATGATCAATTTCAAGAAAAATCCAATATTGAATATTTTTCATCTAGGCAGATGTCTCTTTATTCTATGGAAGAATTTGGTAGCTCTGTAGTTGAAATCTTTCCAAGTAAAACTTTGAACATAAACAATAACTTGGAAAAATTAGAACAAGAAAAGCTAATCAAAACATTACAACAACATTCTTCCGTATATGCATGGGAATACACTGACATGAAAGGAATTAGTCCTAAGACTTGTATACATCACATCTAAATTGAGGAAAGTTGTAAACCTATCAGACAACCTCAAAGAAGGATGAACCAAATCTTAGGGAAATTGTGAGAGAATAATTGCAAAAGTTGCTAAATGTAAACCTCATTTACCCAATTTCAAATATTCAATGGGTTTCCCCTTTAGTGATTGTGCCCAAAAAGAATGGTAAATGGAGGGTATGCGTTGATTATCGAGAATTGAATAAAGCTACCCTAAAAGATCATTTTCCTTTACCCTTTATAGATCAAGTGTTGGATACATTAGCAGGTAAGAAGTATTTCTCATTCCTGGATGGTTTTAGCGGTTATAATCAAATTCAGGTAGCATCTGAAGATCAAGATAAGACCACATTCACCTGTCCATGGGGGACTTATGCCTACCGAGTATTTCCTTTTGGATTGTGTAATGCACCTGCAACATTCCAAAGGGCAGTACTAGGAATTTTTTCTGATCTAATACATGATTGTGTAGAGGTTTATATGGATGACTTTACAGTTTATGGTAAAACATTTGAAGAAGCTTTAGAAAATTTGGAAAAGGTTCTTAAAATATGTAAGGAAGCAAACCTTTCACTAAGCCATGAAAAATGTTTTATGATGTTTACAAAAGGGATTGTTTTAGGACATCACATTTCAGGAGATGGAATTAAAGTTGGTAAATCTAAAGTTGAAGTCATCTCCAAACTATCAATTCCAAGTTGTCATAAGGATATTAGAATTTTTCTAGGATTCACAAGATATTATAGAAAATTTATAAAAAATTTCACTAAAATAGCATCCCCACTCTTCAAAATACTCACCAAAGATTGTGAATTCAGTTGGAATCCTGATTGCCAATTAGCATTTGAGACTTTAAACGCAAAAAATTCTGAAGCGCCCATCTTAAGAGGTCCAAACTGGAAACTACCTTTTCACATTTCAATAGATGCTTCAGATACAGCTCTAGGAGTTGTATTAGGACAAAAAGATTTGATCCACTATGCCATCTATTATACAAGCAAGAATTTGACTCCCACAGAGTTGAATTACACTGTAACTGAAAAGGAATTCTTAGTTTTTGTTCATGCTATCAACAAATTCAGACATTATATAACAGGATATGAAACCTTTGTTCATACAGATCACTCTGCAATTAGATACTTAATGAATAAATCTATTACTAATGGCAGAGTTATAAGATGGTTATTACTCCTGCAAGAATTCAACATCATTGTTCTAGACGGACCTGGAAAAAAAAACACAGTTGTTGATTTCTTATCTAGAATTCAAAATATCAAAGATGACACTCCAGTTGAAGATAAATTTCCTAATGAATATCTTTTTGCAATAACTACTCAGACTCCTTGGTTTGCAGATATTGCCAATTACTTAGTTACAGGAAAATTACCTTCACATTTTTTTTCTAGAGAGAAAGAAAAATTATTCAAATAAGTGCAAGATATTCATGGATTATTAATGAAATGTATAAGACAGGTCCATATCTCATTATCAGAATATGTGTTCGAGAAGATGAAATGCTTGAAATTCTTAAGGCATGTCATGATGAACCTTCTGGTGGATACTTTACTAACAAGAGAACAACCTATAAAATCCTTCATTTGGGATATTATTGACCATCCATCTTTAGAGATTCCAAAGAATATGTCAAAAGGTGTGACAACTGCCAAAGGGTAGGGAAACCTGCTCCTTCAAATGAAATGCCATTACAACCTCAAGTACTCATTGAACCTTTTGAAAAATGGGTCTTGGATTTTGTTGGACCTTTCAATCCACGATCTAAACAAAAGAAGTATATTTTGGTATGCACTTATTATGTCACTAAATGGGTAGAGGCTAAAACATTACCTTTGCTAATGAAATATCTGTAGTTAATTTTATTTTTGAGGATATATTCACTCGTTTTGGTGTTCCAAGAGAAATTGTGATAGATCAGGGAACCCATTTTACATCCAAGTTGGTGAAAATACTCATAGAATATTACAAGATCAAGCATAGAAAGTCTACTCCTTATCATCCACAAGAAAATGGTCAAGTTGAATCTACCAATAAAGTGATTGAAGGATTTCTCACTAAGACTGTACATCTACACAGAAGAGATTGGGCAGAAAAGCTTCCTGAAGCCTTATGGGCCTACAGAACTACATGAAGGAATACAACAGGACATACTTCCTATGAACTTGTTTATGGTAAGCATGTTCTGTTCCCTATAGAGTTTCATATTCAAACCTTCAAGATGGCAGTCCAATTGGTACTTAATTTATCAGAAGTACAGAAACATAGATTGGAGCAACTAAATGAGCTTGATGAAATTAGGCAAGATGCAGTTCAAAGAACCAATATAGTCCAGCAGCAAAGGGCTAAATGGCATGATAATTATATCAAGGAGAAGAAGTTTCAAACAGGGGATTGGGCACTTTTGTTCAATTCAAAATTCAAAGATTTTCAAGGAAAGTTTCATACTCACTGGCTTGGGCTATATGAGAAGTGTATAAGTATGAAAACCAATAAATGGTTGGCATACTTATACAGAAAATACAGGGTGAAAATCAGAGATTTCTGACATCCTATATTTTCTGTTTCTTTTCTGTAATAAGTAGTGGCACAAAACTACATTTATTGCAGTTCATAATCTGCAAATTCATTTCATTTTATAGTTTCATTCCATCTCAATCCACTTTCATATTCCACTTTCATTCCATTTTCACACTCATTCCATTTCCATTTCATCTCACATTCATATTCCATATCCATACTTCATTTCTTTTTACAGATTCCATTCTGCAGCTGATCATATTCTGTAGCTGATTTCATTCTGCAGCCAATTCTATTCTGCAGTTGATTCAATTCTGCAGCCAATTCTATTCTACAGCCACATCTCATTCAGAAGTTTTGACAATATTGTACAACCTACAAACAAATTATGATTACAAAAAATTGAAGGATTATGTTTTGAAAACCAACATGCTAAAAGGGTACCTAAAGGATCAACACCAAAGAAACAACAAATGAAAAGGTTAGTTCTAAAAGGTAAAGTGCAAAAATTTATTTTAATAGCAAGGTTAAAACATAAGCATATATAATATGGATAGTCATATGCTTCCTTGACAGTTAATGATTTGATTTGATTGCGGTTTCCATCATACTACATATTAGCCACATTCTCCGTATTATGTTGCATAACGGTCCATAATTTACTCCCTTATTGATGATTAACGGTCATGACCTATGGCGTGACATACTTGTCTACGTTTCTCCAAAACCCCTACCATCTATTTATTCCTACAAACCCTCGATACCTTTCATCAAATCCGTAGCCAATTCATTTCATAAAACAAGGAAGTGTAATTTTGAAGGTTGAGAACTCTGCATAGTAGAAGGCATGGGGCTAATTGTTAGATCAGAACCGGTAGGAGCAAAGTACATGGAAGGATACCCACAGATCAAGGAAATGTTGCAAAAAGTTGGATGGCTCAAATTCATAGAGAAATTCGATGGTTTCCACAAGGAAATTACAAAATTATTTGCTCGGCATTTTGATGGCACATAAGTAGAAATTGGAGATATCAAGTTTACAGTCACTAAGTCATTCATGGCCGAAGCTACATAACTTCCAAGGCATGGTGAAAGATGGTTCAAAAACAAGGATTTCCACAGTGAATCATGGAAAGTAGTACTCAAAAACCCAGGTATGGATATCTCTGTTTTTAGAAAAGGTATCCCCAGTTCAGCTCTTAAAAGTAAATGGAGGAACATGCTCTTGGTTTTACAGAAATTTATCACTTGTGAAGGAAGATTTGGTTGCATGTATGTATACCATATCCGTTTACTGATGAATTTCTTAGAAAATGGTGAAATCAATCTTCCTTTCTTTCTGCTAAATAGTTTAAAAATGATGGCCATAAATGTGCAAAAGAAAATATAGTTCATAGATGCCACCATGCATCATCATGGGTTGGTAAAGATACTAATTGAGTTTCATTTAAAAAGCATAGGAGATACCTGGGAAGATTTCCTTATTAGAAACCATTTTCAAGAAGCACCAGAATCACCTAAAGAAGATAATGTGAGAAAAAGAAGAAGGAAGAAGATTGATACAAATATTGAAAACAGACCTGAATATTCATTACAAAAGAATGATGAAAAGCTAATCTCTGAAGAATTGACAGAAATCAGAAAGCAAGTCAAGACAAGAGGCAAAATAAGAAAGATGAGTAAGGTTACAATTGAGGAAAATGTAAGTTATTCACAACCAAGAAGGAGCTCCAGACTCCAAGGTTTGATGAAGATAACATTATGAAAAGAGACAGAGCTTATAAGTTTAGATGAAGAAACCCCAATACCATCTCCTGGCAATATTTCTCCTGCACACAGTCCCCAAAATCCTCCTATTCATAATTTTGAAGGTAGCTCTAGCAGAAGATATCCAGGCATAGACCCAGTACAATAAGAAATATATGATTATGTAGAATCACTGGAGAAAAGAAGTGCATCAATGAACCCAGAACCTTCTGTCAATCCACAAGAACCTCTAGTTGATGCTCTTAAATAGGATATTTATGAACTAGAGATATTGAATAGACATATCAAACAGGAGAATGAGACCTTGAAGCAACAAAACAAGTTGGACAAGGTAATTCATGATAATACCATTTTGCATCTAGGACTGTGGTATAATAAAAACAGGAAATTGAAAAGAAAGAATAAGTTACTAAACAAAGCAGTCATTAACCTCAAGTACAAGCTTCTTATGAGAAGGCCCAGGATGACAGTCACTTCAAAGATTAAAAAAAGAAGGAACTTGGATGTGCTAGCAGAAGTGTCTGAGCAAATGTAGTAGGGAAGGAGAACTCACATTTGTGGCAAAATTGCAAGAGGATGTGCAATGACTTTGCACTAGGGGTATGTTGAACCTTAGAATTACCCTCTCCTTGACATCCTTTCTCACCTTTTTTGTAGGAATTTAAAGGGTAAGTTCCATAGATCAAGAACCAAAGGTCACCGCTCACAAATAGATCACAAATTAGTACACCAGTATAATCACGTGGTTAAAACCCTCAAAGAGGGAAACAGTCCACAGCTTGAGCCAATGCAGCCACTTTAGGCAATTTATTAATATAAAAAGAAAGGTTGCATTTGTTTCTCTCATAAACGGTTACCGAAAAAATGACCCTCCATTATATTTAAATAGAAGTCATGGACTAATTGGGTGTTAATCCACGGATCAAGTGTCATTAATATCGAGGAGAGAGATAACCGTTGAATCACTACAAATCGTGACCGTCAGATTATAAATTACAAATGTACATGGTAAAGAAACACACTTTACCTAACTCTACACTAGACTAAGTTATTCTTAACTAGTTCCTATGTTTCGGAATATCCTAACATCCCCCCTTAAGAACAACTTGGGATAGGATTGAAAGATTTACAAAGTTGACACAAAATGAGCCTATTTCTTATGTGTTGAAATATCCTAACATCTCCCCTTAAGAACAAATTGGGATAGGATTGAAGGATTTACAAAAGTGACACAATAGGAGAAAGAAGGAGGCATTAGAGCCCTATCCCCCCTTAATGACAACTTTCCTGAACTCCAAGCATGGATCGAAGTTTGGTAAACTTCGCTTCTGTGAGAGCCTTTGTAAAGATATCGACTACTTGACCATTAGTTGGACAATACTTCACTTCAAGAACATGATCATGAATGAGCTTTTTGATGAAGTGTATGTGGAGCTCAATGTGTTTCATAACTGATGTTGAACTGGATCTTTACATAGTTGAATGGCACTCTGATTATCACACCAAAGGGTAGTTGGATGCTACTAATGAAGACCAAATTCAGATAGGATCTAACGAAGCCACATGGCTTCCTTGTTGGCTTCAACTACACCACGATACTCTGCTTCTGCTGAAGAAAGGGAGATGGCACTTTGTTTCTTACAACACCAAGTAATAGGTCCTAAACCAAGAGTGAATACATATCCTACAGTGCACTTCCGATCATTAGGGTCACCAGCCCAATCAGAATCAGTGAAACCAATCAACAAGGGAGATGCTCCTGCATTGTAATGAATCCTGAACTGAACTGTACCTCGAATATATCGAAGTATTCTTTTAGCTGCTTTCCAGTGACTTTCATGAGGTTGGTGCATAAACCGAGAGACAAGATCAATGGCAAAGGAAAGGTCAGAATGGGTATGGGTTAGATACAAAAGTTTACCAACAAGTTGATGGTATAAGGTAGCATCAACTTCAGGGGTAGTACAGTTGACTGAAATCTTAACTCCGGGCTGAAAGAGAGAAGGGGCAGGCTTACAGTCTTCCATGTGAAATTGGTGTAGAATATCACAGGCATACTTGGACTGAGAGAGGGTAATGCCTTCCTTGGATTGCAAGACTTGAAGACCAAGGAAATAATGCAAGTGTCCTAAGTCTGTCATTTCAAACTTCTTTTTGAGGCTAGACTTCACATGGTTTATATGGCTTGGATCACCACCAGTAAGGAAAAGATCATCAACATAAATAACAAGGATGGTGAAGGACTTACCCACTTTCTTGGTGTAGACAGTGTTGTCAGAATGATACCTAGAAAAGCCATTATCTAATAGAAATCTATCTATTTTGGCATACCAAGCCCAAGGAGCTTGTTTGAGACCATAGGGAGACTTCCTAAGATGACAAAAAAGGCTGGAGTCTTTTTGGATAAAGCCAGGGGGTTGTTCCGTGTATATTTCTTCATGCAAATCTCCATGTAAGAAGGAGGATTTAACATCCATCTGATGTACTTCCCATTTAAAGGAGGCAGCAAGGGAAAGAACAAGGCAGATAGAACTCATTTTGGCAACAGGGGAGAAGGTTTCAGCATAGTCAATGCCTTCAACTTGTGAAAATACTTTAGTGATAAGACGAGCTTTATGTCTGTCCACTTTTCCATCTGGTCCAAACTTGGTTTTGTAAACCCATCTGCATCTGAAAATTTTTCTTCCTTTTGGAATAGGAACAAGATCCCAAGTATCGTTTGCCAATAAGGAATGATACTCTTCATTCATAGCTTCATCCCAATCTGTATGATGGGAGGCTTCTTCAAAGATTTTTGGATCAAGATTTTATGGAACTTGAGCCAATAAGGAAGAGGCTCTTTCGAACTGAGAATGTGTACGTCATCGATCGGCAGTGTCACCTGCAAGAGAACCTACTGCATCTCGAGTAGAGCGGACCCATCTTGGAATCGGTGGAGTAAAAGGAACAATTTGAAGTGGTGGAGGATTATTATCATCCTCACTGTCATCATCTGAACTAGAAGGAATGCTATTAAAAATAGAAGAGAGAGAGAGAGAGGTGGCACATATGCCGAATCAGGCTCGCAGGCCAAAGGTGGCACACTCACCGAACTAGGCTCGCAGGCCAAAGGTGGCACACTTGCCGAACTAGGCTCGCAGGTCGGTATATTTTCATCAAATTTTACATCTCTTCTAATGATTATATTTTTGGATTTTGGTGAAGAAGTCTATATCCTTTGACATCTTCAGAATATCCAACAAAAATGCATTTTTCACTCTTAGGTTCTAAGGCTTTATGTTTCGCATCTGGAATATGAGCCCAAGCATCACTTCCAAAAACACGAAAGTGACTTACATCTGGTTTGATTGAGCTCCAAGCTTCTTCTAGAGTTATATTCTTTAAAACCTTAGTAGGAGTGTGATTTACTATGTAATTTTCACAGTTAATGGCTTCTACCCAAAAATTGAGACCAAGTCCTTTAGATTGAAGCATACAATTAGCCATTTCTTTTAAGGTGCGATTCTTCCTTTCAGCTACACCATTTTGTTGTGGAGTATATGGAACATTATGTTGCAATTGAATGCCATGCTCAGTGCAGAAGTTGATAAATTTGTTGTTAACATATTCTCCGCCATTGCCTGATCTTAACTTAAGAATTTGATGTCTAGATTGTTTCTCAACAAAGGCCTTAAAGGCCAAGAACATGTTAAAAACTTCACTCTTGAGTTTTAATAAGTATACCCAAGTGCGTCTGGAAAAATCATCAATGAAAGTTAAGAAGTACTTGCAACCAGAGAAAGAAACAATAGGAAGTGGACCACATAAATCACTGTGCACAAGCTGCAAAGGGGCTGAAGCGTGCCAAGAGGCACATTTGTCAAAATTATCCCGATGATGTTTTCCGAGTACACATATGGAGAAAACACCATCTCGGAGAGATACCATAGGAAGACCCATCACCATATTTTCCTTACATAGAGTTTGAAGAGAGCGATAGTTTAAGTGACCAAATCGCTCATGACAAAGTTTGCTCACTTCATCATTATGAGCAACAAAAACGGAGGGAAGACATGATGATCCAAAGTTGTCAAAATTATACAACCTTGTTGAATCATCAGCAATGCCAGTAGCTAAAATATGTTTAGGATCTTTGAGGTCCTTAATTACAACATCATGAGGTGAGAATTCTACTATTTTCCCTTCACCTAAATGAGTTATCTAATAAACAGTGAGAAGGTTGCATGACAAGGTAGGAACACATAGTACATCATTAAACTGACCATTATTGAGATGAATGGTTCCAGATCCTACAACACTAAGAGATCTATCATCACCAACATAAATATGTTTGGTGTTACGATCATTTAAAGAAGAAAACATGGCTTTATTTTTGGCCATGTGATAAGAAGCTCCAGAATCAATGAGCCACTCATGAGAATGAGAAGAGGAAGATACATTTAATGCATAACTAGATCTTGATGCTTGACAACCACAAGCAGAAAGTGCCATTCCTGAAGATGAAGGTGAAGAGTGCTCCAAATTGATGTTGTGCTTCTTCATTGCTGCTTCTAAGGCTTCCATCTTCTTAAAACATTTGGACTCTATATGGCCATCAAGATTGCAAAAGTTGCAATGTCTATCTGTCTTCTCTCCTTTGTTTCTTTATGCCTTATCATTTTGGTGAGTTGTTTTTTCAGTTTGCGATTGAAATTGCTTAAGACCCTTGTTTGGTTTCGGACCATACTTTTTAGGATACTGCTTCTTGGAATTCTTTTGATATGATTTCTATTGGGCTGCTAAGGCTTTCTTAGAAGCGTTTCCAGAAGTGATAAGACCAAGGTGTAAGAGTTTTTCTTCTTCTCTTATCAAAGAATCACAAAAGGAATCAAAAGAAGGATTCTTGTAGGTGGTTCCTAAAGAAATGATGGACCCTCTAGTGGAATGGAAGGCAGAAACAAATACAGAGTAAGTAGGGTCAAGCTTAGCAAGAATGAAATAGATGAGGCTACTATCTTCCTTTTTGACCTTACAACCTTCTAAAAGAAGTCTAAGGGTCTTGAATTTGGACAAAAAGTATTCAATAGAGGAGAAATTATTAGGGTCCAAAGTAAGCAACTCATTTTCAAGCTGGTGAGCCCTGATTTGATTTTGAATGCCAAAGATAGTATTTAGCTTATCCAGGGCTTCATGAGGGGTGTCAATGTCAAAGATATGAAATCGAAGATCTTGAGCAATGGACATTCCTATCAACCCTCGTGCTTGATCTTGTTTATTTTCCCATTTAACAACTTTATCATCATCAGGAGGTTTACTTTCTACCCCTGTGGCTATTTTGTAAAGCCCTTTACTTCTAATTATATCTACCATGTGAGGTAGCCATTGAAAATAATTAGTACTGTTAAGAATAATCGAGCATGCACTTTCCATTTTTTTTTAAAAATTGAAGCTGAGAAAAGCTAAAACTAACTACTCCAATGGAAAGATCTCGAAAAATTAGGCCATTAAAAAAAAAACAGCTCAAAAAATGGCTTTCGGATAAAGAAGTTATGCCTTTTTGAAAAAACGAGTTGAAGATGTCGAATAGTTACGGGAACGAGATGAAGTGCTACTTTAAAAAAAATAAAATTAAAAATAAAATAAAATACAATTCCACCCATTTTAACAAAAACTTTTTACAAAAGAAGCTTGAGAAAGAGATTTGAACCCAAGACCTCTATTCTCATAAACTAACCCCTCACCAAGTGAGATAGTAAAAGGATTATGTTATTATTTGAAAAGAGGAAGGGGTTTTCTTTTTTTTACTCTTCGGTGTGCTTGCCTTTTCACAAAAAACACAAAAACTGAGCAAAAAAAAAACGAAATGCAACCCTTACGGCATAATGTTAGATTTTTGGTTAGCCTTACCGGCAACTATCAATTTTTTCATTACTTCTGATTTTTGGAGATCACACAAAGACGCAAGGAAAGAGCATACGTAACAAAAAAAATCCCTTTTCCTGTTTCTGATTTGCCAAGATCGCACGCAACGCAGAGAAAAGAGCATACACAGAGAAAAGGGTATAGATCTGGCAAATAAATAAAACCTGAAAACTGAAAATAAACAAAGGGAACCGAAATACGCAGAACTATTAACAAATATAACTGCAAAACATATGCTTTATACCTCCATATCTAAACTGTCATAACTTGGGCAACCGGAAACTTTTTCGCATGAAACGAAAGGCGTTCCTCACTGTAACAGACGCTTCGGACACAACAGAGTAGTTCTCCAAGCCTAAAAATGTTCATAAATAGTAGATCTACAAAATGGCATTCGCATGTAGTCAAACCGACTTCGGAGTTTGATCAACAATGGATGCAGCCCTCAAAATAGCTCTGATACCATGTAGGAATTTACAGGGTAAGTTCCGTAGATCAAGAACCGAAGGTCACCGCTCACAAATAGATCACAAATCAGTACACCAGTATAATCACATGGTTAAAACCCTTAAAGAGGGAAACAGTCCACGGCTTGAGCCAACGTGGCCACTTCAAGCAATTTATTAATATAAAAAGTAAGGTTAAGCCAATCAGGTGTTAAGCCAGGGATCAAGTGTCGTTAATACCGAGGTGAGAGATAACTGTCGGATCACTACAAATCGTGACCGTCGGATTATAAGTTACAAATGTACATGGTAAAGAAACACACTTTCCCTAACTTTACACTAGACTAAGTTATTCTTAACTATTTCCTATGTGTCGGAATATCCTAACACTTTTTCTCTTACTTTCTCATAATATCACATTCCCCAATCAAAGATAAATGTTATGTTTTGGCTTAAGGAATGCATTAAAATGACTGCCATGTTATATTTTCATGTTCTTGCTATTTTAATAGATTTTTGCAATTTAGCTACAGAACGTAGCCTATTCTCTAGCTAACTGTGGATTCCGTAGCTACTCTCATGGTCTGGTAGGTTCCAGGTGTCAAATGGAGAATTGAGCCACATGGGCACTTCTAGAATCATCTCCACATGGATTTTGTCCTATTCACTTGGTCAAGAACGATAGAAAAGCAGGCCTAAGATCATGGTCAAAGGCGTAGTCAAAGTACATTAGCCGAGAGTAGAAAGACTCTTGATTTTCTCTATCGTAGCAAATCAAGACTCAAACAGTCCTATTGCAATTCTATAATTAGCCACCTATAGCAATATTATCTCATAAATAGTTATGTGTATTTTCCTTTAAATACCGGTTGCACAGAACCGAGAAGACAGTTAAGAAATTAAGTTTAAGTTTAAGCTTTTTGTTGATACTCTGTATTAAGACTTCATTCCATCATAATACAAAGTTCACATTGGCAATGATTGCTTAAGTGCACCTTTAACTAACTAGAGTTTCAGCCAAATCAGTTGCAAAGGGCCCCTACATTGGAGAAGGTTTTTCATTTGTTGTTTTTAGTTTAATTTCCATTACTCTATTTTCTTATTAGATTAATGTTTCATTCTAGTTTTGATCAATAGTATAAAGTTAAAAACATAATTGTGTAAGCCTTGTTCTTCTAAAATATTTCGTGAAGATAGATGACTATGTTTTCAAATCGAATCAAGATTGAAGCAATAAGAATATACAATTATCTAGTTTTCTTACTATTCTGTCATTCATTTTCTTATAATAGAATTATCAATAAATTGTGTAAATGGATGTTCTCAAAGTCATTTCATGATGATGATTCTGAACTAAATTATTTAATATCTAATTCATACATTTATTGAGTTTATTCTGCACATTTTTATTTTCTTTCTAGGAATTTAGAAACTAAGGTATAGTTGACTTCTTACATAACATCTCAAGAGGGTAATACTTCACATTGAATGTTGGGGAAAATCAAATACACATTAGTTGTTTGCAATCAATTTACATGCTTTCATATTTTGCTTTCAGATCCTCACTTAGTTGCATCACTGATATTCCTAAAAGTTATTCCAAGGATATTGATTTAATCATATTTCAAGACTGAATGATTGAATGTTTAATGAATGCAATTACTGAGTTACCTTCTGCACACTTTACTTGCTTTTCTAGATCATTAGGTATAATTGGTTACTTAACACCATCTCAATAAGGTCACATTTCATAATTGAATGTTGGAGTAGCTAAATATACATTAAATGTTTTCCTTTGCATCCTTTGCTTACTGTTCTAGGACATTAGAAGTTAAAGTGTAGATAGTTACTTACACATCATTTCAAGAAGGTTACATTTCATAATTGAATGCTGGAGTAACTAGAAGTACAATAGTTGTTTTCATTCTCTGCTTTTACTTAAGACAAACATTGCAATTTCAATCTCAGTTTTAAGAATTAGATCCATGGAATAGAACTAATGATAAGATAAAATATATGCTCTGTTTTCTAAATTAGATTCTAACTAGCCAACATTCTTTGATTTATTTTTATGTACAATAGATTAATTTAGGAACACTTCCTTTTCTTCTTTCTTAAAATTCATTAGATTCATTTAAATCTTTTCATAGGTTCCAGATTGAACATTATTAGAAATCAAAGAACAACAAAACCCAAAAACAACATAAAATACAAACAACGAAGTAATAGAAAGGTTAACTAAGCACATACAATGCACTACACTTCATCTGTTTACAAACCTCAGTAGATAATTTATTCAAGAAATTTAAGACATTAAATTGACTAAACACAAATGAAAATGAATTGTTCCTTAGCTCATCCGGAGTGGTGTTGGAGATTAACTAAAGGAGGAAAAACTTTTACAAAACTTTGAGGGATCTAGTGGAACGAATGTATAAACGTTATTTCCACTTACAATACAAAAATCAATCCAATGATTCCAAGAACCAAATTTTATTTAAACTATAGGGTGAGTGATTTGAACGTAGGATTGATTATTTTCCAACTGAATTGAATGTATAACTATGACTGTGTTAGGTGTAAATAATTGAAGGAAAAATAACTTTTAGAAGAGATTACACATACTGAGTACTGAAATATCAACATAAATCAAAGTAAACAAACTCGAACACGATGTGATGACGGAGTTCGTCCCTCGTGGAATATGTCTCCGGGTCCGCTTTAAATTGAGCGATATTTGTATTAGGAAGGCGTTGACAATTTTCTTTTAATGAGATTCCAACTGAATAGTTCCCTTCGACACTATTGGACTCTGTCAAATGAAATATCTCTGACTCGACTTTCTGACGACCAACTTACAACAAAAAGTGCTGAATAGGAAAAACTATGGAATATTTATTTACACACAAATTTAACCAATTGAATGTTGCACATAGGCACTATTGGATGTTGTGTAAATATGGCTCTTTGAATCTTCTTTCCGTTGCCTGTCTCTGTGCCCAATTTGGCTTCACGATGACCAATTTACGCCAAGTAGAGCACTGATCGTATGGAGGAAGAACTGATTTTAGACTCTCCAAAACAACTCCTCAAACAACTCTCTAAATCGGCTCTCCAAATCAGCTCTCCAAAGCTCCTTCTCCAAATTACTACTGCAAATGCTTCACACTTTGTTGCCTCCTTAAGTTGGTGTAATTGGGTAGCTTATATAGCTTTTAGCTTCACTCTAAATTTATTTATTTATTTATTTTTTAAACGAACATATCATATGGTTATTAATACATTAACCCACTTTCGAATTTAGCATATGGATTTTTGTTTGTTATGTTTGGCATTAATTACTTTACGCCACCTCTCGGCCATGTCACCAATGTTATGGCACCTTCGAGCCCATTCAAAGTTGGTTCCACGTCCATGTGCACATTTGTTGTAGTTTCAAGCCATGTCACATGGCACTAACCACTTTTCGTTGCCTTCGTTGGTTGACTACGAACTCCATTGAAGGTTGAAGCCACGTACAATCCACCTTTATAACATTTTGTAGGAGCTTTTAATGCACCTTCATGCATATCTCCATGACCTTCGTTGGTGGATGGATCCATGTAACAATGCTCATTTGTTGGAGTTTTAAATTCACATTTGTTGGATTTTAAATGCACCTTCGCATTGCCATTTCCCATGACCTTCGTTGGTGGATGGAGCCACGTCACCATAATGTGTCCCCCATGTGATGCATTAGATTCTCGTTGGAGTTTGTAACCACCTTCATGCACATCTTCATGACCTTTGTTGCTTGATTACGCTTTGGACTTTGAACCTTTTATGCATTATGTTTATTAACCATGTGTATTATGTGATTTTATACTTAGGCTTTAACACATGGTAGAGTCATGAGATAGATTTATAGGTTTAGGCTAGGTCTAGGTTAGAAACCCAATGCACCCATTTTTTAACCAAAATAATTCACCTTTTACCTTTTTACCATTTTACCGATGAATTATTGTGCGACACATGTTGGCATCTGATACTTTGATTTGAAGTTTCTCCCTCATAAAGACCCTGTTTGGAATGAAACGAATTGCATCGGGTTTAGAATAACGAGATATTTGCGTTCGTTCAGGTTCCACGCTGATCCAACAACTTCCATTTTTTTACCTACATCTGTCGCAAGGAGCATGAATACCTTATGTATTCTTTTGCCTACATGCAAGTGCTTCAATAGAATACACTTCCTTATCCTTCACCTTTGTCCTTCAAAGCCCTAAGTTTCGAATTATTTTCTGCATCTATAAGCATGAATACCAGCTGTATTATTTGTCTGCACGCGAGCTTTAGCAAGTTACACTTCCTTCTCCTTCACCTTTTTCCTTCGAATTCATAAGCATCGAACTGTTACCTGCATCTATCGCAAACCTGTAATACAATATTTCACACTTACATGCATGGCTAACACAATCAAACATAACTTAAATAATTCATCAAAATTTCCAAGAGTTTATCACATACTCTTTGGTCAAGTTTACATCATGAACAAAAGAAACCAACATCTCATCTTTGCTTCGACAAACAATGAAGAAGATTTATTTTTGTTTTTCTTGTCGAGAATTCATTGTCACCTTCGACCTTCCTGGTCGACATTCAATCAGTGACCACTATGACTAGAATTTATGTATCCATTTGGATCAATGAGTTTCCAGAGAATTTTTCAATGGGACATGTCCAACTTTTAATATAAAAAACATACAACAACAAAAAAGAGGGAATGAAAAAGTAATATTCCTTTAAATGTTTTTCTAGAATTATATGTATATATTACTAAAAAGCAATCATTTATAAATATCACTTTTGTTATATTTACTTTTCATATATCAATATAAGAATTAAATAGTTTATTGTCATGTCACATTTTCAGGAATATTATGAAAATCTCAAAGGATGAACGAGATGATATAAGAAATATGCCAGTAGGAATGTCCAAAAAGGTGTACAAGGAGATGGTCAAATAAATGGACATAATTGCATCGCACGAGGATTCGTCTCAACAACAACGTGCTTCAAATGTAATATGTAATCATTAAATTTTTCGATCAGGTACAATAATTAAACAATTTAGCATTAAATATTAATTTTCAAGTATTTTCTTGCAGAAAAGAAAAGAAAATGGAACCCATTCAGCACATAAAACATGATGATAAGGAAGAAAAGGGTTGATATCTATGTTTACGAGTAATTTTTACTTCCTTATAACAACTTAACTATATTTCATTTTTGTATATTTTAAGTTGTTTTACAACAATCATCATTGAATGTCTTCAAACAAGTGCTAACATACAAAGAAGAACCATCAGAAGAATTGATTGACATTGGGTTAAATATGGGTTGTCAGTATGTGTTGGCATATCATAAATTAATTGGAATTTGTAAGCATATATTTTGTTTTACTTAGCTCCGTATATAATTAATAGAACAAAAGAATATTTTATATTAAATATATGATTTTTTATAGGGTATAAAACTGGCAAGAAACTAAGTATGGAACTGCGCCAGCAAATGAATTGTTGAAAAATGGCATGAAATTTGGTTTTGAAAGAATGTGTATAGTTCATGAGTCAATTCTTGCTATGGTACATTTCTTTTCAATTTACATTGACGTATGTTATTTAATATTGTAACTTTCATTATTCTCACCAATGTATGCTCATTACATTTTTTTTTTGTAGATGGAACTTGAAGAAAAAGAAAACAATCAACACAATGAACAAAACATTCCTCAAAATAACCCATGTCATGGAAGTAACGCTCTCGGCGATATATGATACATGTATATATATATACACGTGTATATATATATATACACGTGTGTATATATATATATATATATATGCACACGTGTATATATATATATATATATATATATATATATATATATATATATACATACATGTATATACATGTATATATATATATATACATGTAGATACATGTATGTACACACACACACATATATATATAGTAAAATACGTTTTTATTTATTATATTGTGTTCTCCATTGTCGTTGTGAAATGTTGCATCACTGATTAAATATATGGATGATTAAATATTATAATGAAGAGATGTGAAATCTGATGATATGATATAACAAATTAATCAAAACATCACATTCAAATGCACCAATAAAAATTTAATTGATATGAACACTGTTATAAGATATGTGTCGACTTTTGATGAATAATGAATTTTAAAAAATCATAATAATTGCACTGTCACAGGTCGATGTTTCTAAAAAATACAATTTGAACACCGGTGCGTTTGTATGATATTTTGCACCGGTGCGTTTCTACGACCTACGGGCACCGCACAAATACCAATACCAATTATAACGCTTAGTGCGCTTTATCAATGACTACCACCTGGGTGGTTCGATAGGTGTGGCATGCACCAGTGCGGTTTTCCTTTAATGCGTTGGTGTGTTTGTATAACTTAACGGCCCAGTGCGTTTTATCACCTAGACAACCCGATGTGTTTTATCACATAGACGACTCGATGTTGTTTTACACCTTAACGACCTAGTGCATGCACCTTCCATCGGCCCAGTGCGACTTGCTGGTTGACATGCACCGGGTCATTACTAAATGCCCCAGGGCATCCAAAATTTGATTTCCATCTCGGTGCTTGGTATGTTTATAGTAGCGGTGTGTTCACGGTACAACGCACCAGTGCGTTGAAACCTGATGCGCGCATCGATGAGAAAAACATCCGTAACAAGCCTAGTTTTTTTAAATTGTGTTGAAATTCTGTTAAACGCTTCACCAAAACATCTGTCATCGAAAATGGATGTCGTAGAAAATGTTTTTTTTGAAAATTTTGGCCAATTTTATAACACTAAAAGAATCCTTTATAACCTCTACTAGAGGGTCTTTTCCTTGTAGTGCCATGTCCACTCGCTCATTACTCAGAGGTTGAGCATATGCAATCAACTTCAGAAGATCCTAATCTGAGATGAGGAAGAGGAAATAGATTATTGTCAAGCACTCAGAGTGGATCTTGCATCATCAATTGGGAGAAAATCACTGGGAAGCTCATGGAGCAATGGGATACACTTTGATATGCACACATTAATAAACAGGGTTGGGCTCAATTTTTGCAGTAATACATTATAGAGGGAGTGAAGTCGTGTTGATTTATTGCCACGAAAGGCGACATGGTATTTAATTTGTAATGTATTGAAAACAATTTCGAATTGATGGGGAAAATATCACATACATAGAAGACGTAGGCATCTCCGGGTCATGAATTTTGGGCTCAATTTTTGAGCAAATGGTGTTGAATTTTAAAAATATACGATATGGTTTTTTTACAGAATAGCCCCAACTGACTTCAACACAGAAATTTTCAAAAAAATTGAATTGATTTATGAGATCTCTCGAGTTCTTATAGAATGTATGTTCCCAACATTTATAATTTTTTGCAACAAAATAATTTTTGTTTTTAAGTAAACCATATGGGCGACCAAGATTTCTTTAGTTCCAAATCAATGGAGTTACAGTGGCACAAATTGCACAAAGCTTAATATGAGCAGTGCCCTTAGAATACGTGGAAATGTAAAACCACTCATTAATGATCTAAAAATGAATGCTAGTTAATGTTGTGCTAGTTTCATATCAGATATAAAATTTTCTTTGCTTTGTTTTACTTATCCTTCATGAGTTTGTTTATGAACATGTAATTGGAAAACAATGTACTTAGTGAAATTATGAGTTTGTCAGTGTGCTCAAATTTTTGTTACAAGATTCAGAACCTCTTGGAACCTATTTCAATGAGTTTAAAACATCATAATATCCCAAAAATGACTATTTTTTTGTTGAATTTGGACTCTGGATGCTCTGGCAATGACCCCAACACCTGGTGGCCCTAGCCTTAAAAAATATTAAAATGCACTAAAACACCTGTAGATGACCTTTTTTCCCTCTGCGACCTGCTCCAGTGAGTTCCTAGCATGCCAATTAGCCTAGAATGACTCTTTCTGAGCTCAGTTTGGTCGAAAATTGAGTGAGTTGTCACCAAAACCAACTTTGCCCCAATTTATCCTCCAAAACTCGAGAGAATGCCAGTTATTTTTCTAAAATTAGAAATCCCACCAAGTTTGGTGTTGCCTCCGAAATTTCCGCTCACTTAAATATCGAGATTAACTAGTGCTAATCGCACTTATGGATGGATAAATACAAGTTTATGTTTAAACGCATATTAAGCGCTAATTTTGGATTAACTTAACTAATCCATGCTTAATTGTTAATTAATCCGTATTAATAAAAATCTTGCCAGTATTTACTTAGCCCTCGGTCTTCGATGTGCAGTCATACGGGGAGGGGGCTGGCTTGAGGGGCTAGCCCCCTCCAACCCCCAAACAATCAACAGTTACTCTTTAAGATGATGCAGAGGATGTATGGGGTAAGGAACACTCTGTAGGAGAGACGGTAGAGTGTGCACAGGCGAGAGTTCAGTGGTTCGACCCCCCACTCCGCCATAAAATTTTACTCTACTAAATTGTTAATGCCGCCAGACTTAGTCTTCTACCATCTTTGTTAGTTAGGATCTCCAAAGTTAGTGGATGCTGCCCAATTTGGTTTATAAAACTCTATATATATATATATATATATATATATATATATATATATATCGCCAACCTTAATGTGCCAATCCAAAAAATTCGACCCCCATAAGTTAGGAGTTGGCCCACCAGCGAGGACACATGGCGCCTCTGGTTGGGTTTCACTCCATCCTTAAAAAAAATTCAAATTCCAACTTAGGAAGAATTGGAGGCCATTGGGCAATTTCTTTCTTCACTTAACCCATCTGGCGAATCTGAAGACGATACTTGTCACAATGCCATTAGCTGCAATCTGGAGAATATTCTTGCAATGATGACTGTACCTACCACATCAGCATTGTACCTGTTCTTCTCAATTTTTTGCCTGTTTTGGAAAATGAACTGCAGACGATAACTCAGCCACACGAACTCAGATTTTGATGAAACGAGTTGCGCCGGAATCCTCGTGACGAACTCTATCCGGTCATTTAGGTTTGAAGCAATTTCAAGAAATTTCAATTTTTAGCTAAAACTTGAGCTTTAGATCATTCCTTCCCACTAGAAGCCTTTTGGACCCTAAAAGATATTATCAATTGTTCAGAAAGTGAGGGTAAAACTCCCTCACTTTTCCAATCTCCAACCATTTTTTCTTTGAAGGATTTTGACCTTTGAGTCTAACTCTAAGGTATTCAACATTCCCTCTTCTTGAAGTTCTGATTCTTCTATCAAGTATGAGACCTTGCTAAAGTTCATCAAGGTATTCTAGCGAGAAATAATCTATTGATGGCAGTTGAACATGCTCTCCTTGATCATCAATCAAAGGAGGCTCAAACAATCTCAAATTCTCAACATTAACGACAGAATAAATTTGCATATAAGGAGGCAAATCTAGCTTGAATGCATTTGTAACAATCTTTTCCAGAATTTTAAATGGACCATAACGGATTGGTTTGAGCTTTTACCTTCCCCTTGCAATCTTTCTTTGCTTATGTACAACCAAACTTCATCACCAACTTGAAATTTGTGATCAACCCGATGTTTGTCATGCCTTGCCTTGTAGCTACTTTGACTCTTCTCAAGTTGCTCTTGCACTGTGTGATGTACCAACTGAATTTTCTCAATGAACTTTCTTGCTTTATCTATGTCACTATGTCCATCTATAGCAACATATTTCACAAATATAAAGTCCAATGGTGATCTTGGCAAGTAACCAAAACAAGTCTCAAATGGCAATGTATTTGTGGAATAATTTTTTGCCCGGTTGTATGCATGTTGTATGTAGTGTAACTGTTCGTCCCACAATTTGGGATGCTTGCTGCAATAGCCTCTTAGAAGATGAATAACAGTACTATTTACCACCTCTATTTGACCATCTATTTGCGGATGAAATGTTGTACTCTTTTTCAACTTTGTATCCATCATGTCCCATAATTTTGATCAAAAACTCCCAACAAATCAAGAATCTCGATCACTTACAATAGAAGTAGGATGACCAAAATGGATCCATACATTTTAAAAGAAAAGATTAGCGGTTTGTTCAGCTGTAATATTTTTCTTACATGCCATCAGAATAGACATTTTTCTGAACCTATCTATCACAACATACAAATAATCATGACCTTTCCTTGACATAGGAAGGCCTCCTACAAAATCCATTGAGATGCTCTCCCAAGGATGAGAAGGAACTAGAAGTGGTGTGTAAAAACCAAGCTTCCTATTGCTAGGCTTACTTGTTGCACATAAAGAACATCCTCTAATAAAACGAGAAACACTTTCATTCATGCATGGCCAATAACAATACCTTTGGAGATGCGCTACTGTCTTTCCTACACCGAAATGTCCTGCAATCAATGATGTGTGCGCCTCCCTTATGATATTGTTTCTTTCTCCCTGTGGTATACATAACTTGCCCAAGTGATACAACAAATTGTTATGCACATGATAATCTAACTCTTCACTTTTGTTTCCCTTACTCAAGTTCTCATACACATCTTGAAAATCACTATCATTCACATATTGTTCAATGTAACTTTCATGCAGAATAGAATTATGCTTGAGAATAATAGTTGAACTTACAATAGGCCTAGAGAGAATATGAGCTACCTTATTGTAGATTCCTTTCTTGTACCTGATAACCAAGTGAAATTGTTGTAGAAAACCCATCCACCTGAAATTTTTTGGTTGCTACAATTTTGACTGTGATTGTAAGTACTGCAATGGCTAATTGTCGGTATGGATAATCGTCTCTTTTCCCATCAAGTAATGCTTCCATTTCTTTACAGTTTGTACCAATGCATATAACTCTTTATCATATGTAGGATATTTAGTCACAACTCCATTAAAAGTTTTAGAATGAAACGAGATAGGCTTACCATGTTGCATGAGCACTGCTCCCATAGCATAATCACTTGCATCCGTTTGGATCTCAAATGGTTGTCTTAGATCTGGAATTGCTAGTACCGGTGTCGAAATTATCTTTTTCTTTAAAGCATCAAATTCTTTCTGTTGCAAATCTACCCAATGGAAGACTTGATTTATGCTTGTCAATGCATGTAACGATGCTGCAATGGAAGAAAATTTAGCAATAAATTTCCTCCAATACTGTGTTGCCCCTAAAAAGCTTCTTACCTCGGTAATTGTATTGGGCTTGGGCTAATTCAAAATGACCTTGACTTTGGAAGGATAAATATTCAACTCACCTCCTCCAACTATGTGTCCCAAATATACCAATGAATTCTTACCAAATTCGCACTTTGAAATCTTAAGAAATAATTGCTCTTTGACATCAAGTACCTTGTTCACATGCATGACATGTTCTTCTCTTGATTTGTTGAATATGAGTATGTAATCCAAGTAAACAATGACAAATACATATATAAATGGTCTAAGTACATCATTCATTACTCTCATGAAAGTAGTTGGTGCATTTGTTAAGCCAGATGGCATAACTAACCACTCATACAATCTTTGTCTAGTCTTGAAAGCAGTTTTCCAAATGTCTTCTTCAGCTATCCTAACTTGATGATAACCACTTCTCAAATCTAACTTAGTGAAATACTTTGCATTCTTTAACTGATCAAGCAAATCATTAATGTGTGGAAGTGGGTAGCGATTATTTACCGTGATTTTGTTCAGTGCACGGAAATTGATACACATGTGCCAAGTCTCGTCCTTCTTTGGAACCAAAACTATTGGAGAACCACATGACGAAGTACATGGGCGTATGATACCTTTATTCAGCAAATCTTGGATTTTCTTCTTGATTTCAAAACTCTCCATAATTGACATGCGATACATACCAATATTTGGAAGTGGGACATCCTGTTGCAGCTGAATCTCATGTTTAATTCCCCTCTTGGGTGGAAACCCCTTTGGTTCTTGAAACATCTCGCTAGGCTGACTTACCACATCAAACAAATCAGATTTCAATTTATCATCACATCCTTCAAAATATTCATAGTTAACATCTTCATTTTTCTTGATCATAAGAAGCACAAAAATTTTACTTGCATTTACTAGCCTCTTCATTTGCCCTGCATTAACTAAAGAGATATTCAGTTTCTTGCGATGAGCTCTCACAATATACTCCACTCCATCTTTGATCAAATGATATTTGTTCTCATGACAATAGAATACCGCTTTCCTGTCATACAAATATGGACTACCCAAGATAATCCATGAAATATCAAGTGGTACAACATATAACTCAACTTCATCAACAAAGTTTGCAGTAATAGCAAATCTGAAAATACATTTCCTTGTCACCTGTAAATTGGCATTGTTAACTATCGAACCCAAAGGGTGTGGCTTATGATGAGGTACAGTTTCAAGGTTCAGTTTTTTAACTAAGTCTTATGAAATCAAGTGTGCTTCTGACCCTGTATCAAATAAGGCATCAATCTTTGTATGATTAGAAATTACTCTAACATGGAATAATTTTATCTGTGTATCTTCATTTGAAGTGTTATTGTGACTGTTTGAGGTACTATAACTTGTAATTGCTTCCTTTCCTTTGTTAACCATGGAAAATATCTTGGTTTCATATCCTGAATCAGATCCAAGATCTTTTTGTGTGGTGGCAGTCATCTTTTGTTTCCCTTTGTTATTTGGTTTCTTTGGTCTTAGTTCAGGATGTAGTTTCCAACAATGGGCCTCATCATGCCCCTCTTTGGAACAATGTTTGCATGTTATTTTCTCCCCTTCTTGATTCACGCTTCGATTCTTCTTTCCCTTCCATTTTCCTCCTTTCTCTTTTCCCTTACCCTTAAATGGCTTCTTCTTATTGCCCTCTTCAGAAAAAAATTTACCCCTTGCTTCAAGATGCATGGCTTGCACACATGCTTCATCTAAGATATTTGGGTTAAACATGAGAATAGTGTGTTTTAAGTAAGAATGTAGACCTCCTATATACTTCAAGAGTGTGTCTTGTGAATTTAAGTCTACTCCAAGTAATAAATCCCTTTTCCTAAACTCTTGTGTATACTCTTGGACTCTTTGGCCTTTGAGTTGTCTAAAGTTTTTCCAACTCATTATTGATTTATGCATACAGGCTAATGGATAGAATTGTATTTTAATGGAAGAAATGAATTCGACCCAATAAATGGAAATCTTACCATGGATGCGCATTTCCTCTTGTGTCTTTGCCTCCCACCAAACTAATGTTGCTCCTTCTAGCCTTAATGAAGCTAGTTGGAATTTAATATCGTCTTCTTGCAAATTTTGAATCCTGCAATAAAATTATAATTGAAAAATCCAATTATCTAGTCTTTTAGCATTGACTTCTCCATTATATGTAGAAAGTTCAAATTTTATGTCCAACTTGAGTAACAGAGTCTTACCTTTTGGGATCTTCGAATGAGTCTGGGTATGAGTTTTTGTAGTGGATTTGGAAGATGAAGATGCTGGTAAGGATGATGATGGTGGTGGTGGTGGAGAAGGAGGTCATTTTCCACCGCTGGCTTTTGAGCTCCTCTCTTCCTCCTTTTTACTGTTTGAAGATTCTTCTCTATGAGGGTGTTTTGAACCTTCTCCAATTCCCTTTGCCATAAAAGCTTCATACATAAGTTTCACCATCCTTTGCATTTCTTTGAAATCCTTCTTGACATCCTCTTCTTCAGAATGTCATGAGCTCCTTCATGGCCTGAAATTTTGGCTGTAGATTCAAGCTCAATCTCTACATCTTGTATCTCTTCAACCACTTCAACCTCTTGTGCAACTAATTCCTCTTATGCTTCAAGTGTTGCCTTTTGTGGTCCTTTGGGTAAGGAGGATGCTCTCTCAGCCTTATTCCTTCTTGTACTAACTTCTGGACTAGCTATCAGTAGCTTCCCTTCTCCTCTCCGCAATCTCAATATTGTAAGCATCAGTAATTTTGCACTATTAAAAACTCTTCAAGTAAAACAAGCAAGCAACCTTGTGCTATGATACCAACTTGATCTGAAAATGAATTCTTATTAATGTTGTGCTATTTTCATATCAAATATAAACTTTTCTTTGCTTTGCTTTGTTTATCCTTCATGAGTTTGTTTATGAACATGTGATTAGCAAACGGTGTACATAGTGATTCATAGTTAACATCTTCATTTTTCTTGATCCTAAGAAGCACAAAAATTTTACTTGCATTTACTAGCCTCTTCATTTTCCCTGCATTAACTAAAGATATATTTAGTTTCTTGCGATGAGCTCTCACAATATACTCCACTCCATCTTTGATCAAATGATATTTGTTCTCATGAAAATAGAATACCGCTTTACTATCATACAAATATGGACTACCCAAGATAATCCCTAAAATATCAAGTGGTACAACATCTAACTCAACTTCATCAACAAAGTTTGCAGTAATAACAAATCTGAAATTACATTTCCTTGTCACCTGTAAATTGGAATTGTTAACTATCAAACCCAAAGGGTGTGGCTTATGATGAGGTACAGTTTCAAGGTTCAGTTTTTTAACTAAGTCTTCTGAAATCAACTTTGCTTGTGACCCTGTATCAAATAAGGCATCAATCTTTGTATGATTAGAAATTACTCTAACATGGAATAATTCTATCCTTGTATCTTCATTTGAAGTGTTATTGTGACTATTTGAGGTACTAGAACTTGCAATTGCTTCCATTCCTTTCTTAACCATGGCAAATATCCTAGTTTCATATCCTCAATTAGATCCAAGATCTTTTTGTGTGGTGGCAGTCGTCTTTTGTTTCCCTTTGTTATTTGGTTTCTTTGGTCTTAGTTCGGGATGTAGTTTCCAACAATGGGCTTCATCATGCCCCTCTTTGGAACAATCTTTGCATGTTCTTTTCTCCCCTTCTTGCTTCATGCTTGGAACATGAGAATAGTGTGTTTTAATTAGGAATGTAGACCTCCTATATACTTCAAGAGTGTATCTTGTGACTTTAAGTCTACTCCAAGTAATAAATCCCTTTTCCTAAACTCTTGTGTATACTCTTGGACACTTTGACCTTTGAGCAGTCTAACTTTTTGCCAACTCGTTATTGATTTATGCATATAGACTAATGGATAGAATTGTCTTTTAATGGAAGAAATGAATTCGACCCAAGAAATGGAAATCTTACCATGGATGTGCATTTCCTCTTGTGTCTTTGCCTCCCACCAAACTAATGTTGCTCCTTCTAGCCTTAATGAAGCCAGTTGGATTTTAATATCGTCTTCTTGCAGATTTTGAATCCTACAATAAAATTATAATTGAAAAATCCAATTATCTAGTCTTTCTGCATTGACTTCTCCATTATATGTAGAAAGTTCAAATTTTATGTCCAACTTGTGTAACAGAGTCTTACCTTTTAGGATCTTGGAATGAGTATGGGTATGAGTTTTTGTAGTGGATTTGGAAGATGAAGATGCTACTGAGGATGATGATGATGATGATGGTGGAGAAGGAGGTCGTTTTCCACCACTGGCTTTTGAGCTCCTCTCTTCCTCCATTTTACTGTTTGAATATTCTTCTCTATGAGGGTGTTTTGAGCCTTATCCAATTTCATTTGCCATAAAAGCTTCATACATAAGTTTCACCATCCCTTGCATTTCTTTGAACTCCTTCTTGACATCCTCTTCTTCAGAATTTTCATGAGTTCCTTCATGGCCTGACATTTTGGCTGTAGATTCAAGCTCAATCTCTGCATCTTGTATCTCTTCAACCACTTCAGCCTCTTATGCAACTAATTCCTCTTATGCTTCAAGTGTTGCCTTGTGTGGTCCTTTGGGTAAGGAGGATGCTCTCTAAGCCTTATTCCTTCTTGTCCTAACTTCTGGACTAGCTATCAGTAGCTTCCCTTCTCCTCTCCGCAATCTCAATCTTGTAAGCATCAGTAATTTTGCACTATTAAAAGCTCTTCAAGTAAAACAAGCAAGCAACCTTGTATTGTGATACCAACTTGATCTGAAAATGCATTCTTGTTAATGTTGTGCTAGTTTCATATCAGATATAAACTTTTCTTTTCTTTGCTTTGTTTATCCTTCATGAGTTTGTTTATGAACATGTGATTGGAAAACGGTGTACTTGGTGAAATTATGAGTTTGTCATAAGCTTAAAAAGCATAATTTTAAATGACATAACAGAAGAAATATTAAACACAACAAACACACTTAACAGAGCTTAACACAAAGAATTTCGATAAAGGATTTCACCCCTCCTGGGCTACATTTCCTTGGTCCAACTTCATAGAGTGACCTTTGTATTAGCTTCAAGTGTGCTAAAATTGTTGTTACAAGCTTCAAAACCTCTTGGAGCCTATTCCAGTGAGTTTAAAACATCATAATCACCCAAAAATGACTATTTGTTTGCTGAATTTGGACTCTGGATGCTCTGGCAATGACCCCAACACCTGGTGGCCCTAGCCTTAAAAAATATTCAAATGCACTAAAACGCCTGTAGATGACCTTTTTTGCCTCTGTAACCTACTCCAGTGAGTTCCTAGCATGCCAATTAGACTAGAATGACTATTTATGAGCTCAGTTTGGTCGAAAATTGAGTGAGTTATGACCAAAACCAAATTTGCCCCAATTTATCCTCCAAAACCGAAGAGACTGCTAGTTAGTTTTCTAAAATTAGAAATCTCGCCAATTTTGGCGTTGCCTCTGAAATTTACGCTAACTTAATTACTTGGATTAACTAGCACTAGTTGTGCTTATGGGCGGATAAATACTAGTTTATGTTTAAGCGCTAATTATGGATTAACTTAAATAATCCACGCTTAATCGTTAATTAATCCGTATTAATAAAAATCCCACTAGTCTTTACTTAGCCCTCGGTCTTCGGTGTGCAGTCATATGGGGAGGGGGTTGTCCCCCTCCAACCCCCAAACGGTCGGCAGTTACTCTTTAAGATGATGCGGAGGATGTATGCGGTAAGGAACACCCCATAGGAGAGATGGTAGATTGTGTGGATCGCAGGCGGGAGGTCAATGGTTCGACCCCTCACTCTGCCGTAAAATTTTACTCCGCTAAACTGTTAATGTCACCAGACTTACTCTTCTGCCATCTTTGTTAGTTAGGATCTCCAAAGTTAGTGGATGCCACCAAGTTTGGTTTATATATATATAAACCAAACTCAGCGGCATCCACTAACTTTGGAGAATGTGCCAATGCAAATAATTCGACCCCCATAAGTTAGGATCTGGCCCACCAGAGAGGACACATGGTGCCCTCTGGTTGGGTTCCACTCCATCCTTAAAAAAAAATCAAATTCCAACTTAGGAAGAAATGGAGGTCATTGGGAAATTTCTCTCTTCACTTAACCCATCTAGCGAATCTGAAGATGACACTTGTCATAGTGCCACTGGCTGAAATCTGGAGAATATTCCTGCAATGCTGACTGTACCTGCCACATCAGCATTGTACCTGTTCTGCTCATTTTTTTGCCTGTTTTGGAAAACAAACAGTAGACGATAACTCAGTCATACGAACTCGGATTTTGATGAAACGAGTTGCACCAGAATCCTAGCGATGAACTATATCCAGTCATTTAGGTTTGAAGAAATTTCAATCACTTTAAATTTTTAGCTAAAACTTGAGCCTTAGATCATCTAAAAATCTACAACTACAATTGATTACGACATCACCCTCCCCAATTTTCTAAAACCGCCAAAGGTGTTCCTATAGGTTGTGTGTGGTTTTCAACAATTTTATGTGGTGTTTTCGACGTGACAGTGGGACCCATATGCCATTTACATCCATCATTGTTTCCATCAATTCTTAAGTTTTGGTCCCACTCACTTCTATTTGTAAATTAAATTTTATTAATGTTACAAGAGCCAAATTAAAGGCCTCAAGACACATGTTGCATAAGTGATTGTTAAATAGGGTCTAATAATATTATATATATCATTTATATAATATATATAATATCAAAAAGTTATTATTGTCCTTCTATTATCTTAGAAATTTTTCAAGAAAGGATGGTTTAACAACTGTTCTAGAGGTCAGTTTTTATAATTGATTAAATATTTAGTCAGTTGGGTCTTAGGAACAAGAATAAAAGTAGGAGATAAATATTTTGTAAGGGTTAAGAGTCTTGGAGTCTGGTTTTTCATGAAGATGATGCAATGAAGAAATATTTCATCGAAATCAGTAATAAAGGTTAATTTGATTCCAGCAGTGGGTATTGTTTCAAACATTGTTTTCTTTTCTATGTATGTGATTCCATTTTTGTTTTTGCCTCTTTGGAATGGTGTATGATGCAACATGATGTTCTGATTTAAACTCATGAATGTACTTTTGGTACACATGTGTTTTAAGTTTAAAACCCTTAATGAGCGCTCCACATTCCAAAAACTCATTCATATTTTTCTTCTTTATTCACCATTATCTCTACATAGTTGAAGTACAAATTTATAATTGCATGTGTCAAAACCCTGTCTCCTTCGCTTTCTTCTACACATATTTAATTCAAGGCTTTGAAACACTCATTGTTTCTAGCCATTTTGGCTCGAATTCTAGGTTTCTTGAATTAGGTAATTCATTGCAAAATTCATGGCCTGTACCTCCGACCACAATTTCTAAAAGTTTTATTGATTTTTAAAATGTCTCGGGCACTGGTTCCCCCATAACCAAGAATTGTCTCTAACAGTTACAACAACTTTTGGCGTTGTTGCAGGGGAATATAGACAATAAGTTATTTTTCCCCCGGTACTAAGATCTATTTCTTGATGGTAAACAAGATTTGGATATAAATTGGTTGCTTATATTCACTTGCTGACTCCAGTGGCGAAGGCTTCACTGGATAAGAAAATTTTCTGAAAAGAAAAAGAGGAAGCAACATGGAAAATACAGGCATCCGAATTTGAGGTTTTTCAAGGAATTTCTAATTTTTATTATCAGATTTGTGGTCGACTTTCCCATACACATCAAAAATATTGTTTCCTACTTTATATTATCTTAAGATTGTAGGACCCAAAAAGTACATTCTTCATTGAAAAAATGAGACCTCCCTTCTTCTTGTAATATTTATTTTGGGACAAATTCACCTCATGAATCTAAAGAGAAAAATGATTGTTGCATTACGATTCCTAAAGATAATCAGTCACAATCTGAGCATAAATGTGATGATTCATCATCTTTGGAAGATATCATTGTGCCTCATAAACAATCCACTTATTTTCACCTCAAAACCAAGGAAATATTTAAACCCTTGGAGCTGCCCATCATCCTTCATTAGTATCCTTCATAAGGTTTCAAGTTTCTACCAAATTTCTCTAGAGAAAGAAATCACGTTACAGCTGAACATCATGTTTTTCAATTTGAGTATTTCTTGGACATATTTGAAATAGCTACTGAAAATTTGGCTTTAAGGATGTTTTTCCATTCATTTAAGCAGGACACTAAACAATGGTTCCAAAAATTAATAGAAAATTATATTAGTTCATGAGAAGGTTTTCAGGACATCTTCCTTATATATTAGGGAGAGTAGAAGTCATATGAGAAACATCTCTTAAAATTACATACTATGCAGAGGGAGAGTAATGAATCGGCCATTACGCTTAATAGGAGGTTTCAAAAACTTTACATCAACATGTTAAAATAAATGCGACCTCTTGAAGTTGTTGCCATGGTGTATTATTCAAAGGCTCATCCTATTGACTTGGCATTTTATCTTAAGAAGAGGAAGCCTTGCACTATCGAGCAGATGTTTCTCTATTCACAAGAGATTGAATATAATCTACGGGCTTGTGGAAAAATTTCTTATCAAATCAAAAGAAAATGTATCGTTGAAGACAAGAGGGTCTACCAAGAAAACAATGGAAATGCTTTGCAGGAAAAATGGAGATTTAGAGGTAAGGAGGGTTTTTCAAAAGGTGGCAGAGGATTCCCATACTATTAAGAAACTAGAATGCAAGCATTTTGAGAATTTAAACAAGCAACTTGTTGTAATAAAGGAGAAGCATTTTGAGTGCATGTAAGACCATTATAATTTTCATAACTTTAGTAATTTTGTAAACATAGGAGGGGCTAGTAGAGTTTCTCAAGAGTTCTTGCGAGAAGGCAAAGAGTTTTTTCAAGAGCCAAAATCGCATGAAAAGCACCAACAATATGGGGAACAATCTATAGATTATTCATTTCAGCCCAAATGATTTTCAACATAAGATGGAAATCAAATTTCTAGCATTCAAACCTCGAAAGTTGAGTTTGAGCAAAGGTCAACACAAATAAAAAATTCATTTGAAGATCTAGTGGCAAACTTCATAGAATCTTATTTTTTTGAGTCTTGAAAAAAAGTGGACTTTGGCAATTCAGTGGTTTCCAATAATAGGTATGCTCTTCTGAAAAAAAAAAATTATGACTTAGGTCATGTTATTTGTAGGTTTCATTAGTCAACCACATAAGAAGAATCATTTCTTTTACAATTTTACTCATGTGGATGCTTTGGAAGTCTATTTATACATGAGCAATTAGGTAGTGTAAATAAATAAGCTCAGTACATGAGTTCTTCTGGAAGGTATATGCCCAACATTTGTAAACGTATGCAACAAATTAATTTTTGTTTCTAAGTAAACCAGATGGACGACCAATATTTCTTGAGTTCCAAATTAATGGAGTTATAGTGGCACAATTTGCACAAAGCTTAATATGAGGAGTGCCCCTGAAATAAGTGGAAAGGTAAAACCACTCATCTAAAAATATACGACTACAATTGATTGCGACATCACCCTCCCCAATTTTCTAAAACCGCTAGAGGTGTTCCCATAGGCTGTTTATGGTTTTCGAGAGTTATATGTGGTATTTTCGACATGACAATGGGACCCATACGTCATTTACATCCATCATTGTTTCCAACGACGCTTAAGTTTTGGTCTCACTCTCTTCTATTTTGAAATGAAATTTTATTTAATCTTACGAGAGCAAAATCAAGGGCCCCAAGCCGCATGTTACATAAGAAATTGTAAAAGAGGGTCTAATATTATTATATATATATTTTTATATAATATATACAATATTAAAATTTTATTATTGTTCTTCTATTATCTTAGAACCTTTTCAAGAAAGGATGGTTTAGCAATTGTTCTAGAGGTCAGTTTTTATAACTGATTAAACAGTTATTCAGTTCGGTCTTAGGAACAAGAATGTCTGAGAGAAATATTTTGTAAGGGTTCAGAGTCTTGGAGTTTGGTTTTTCATGAAGATGATGTGATGAAGAAATCTCTCATGGAAATAAGTAATAAAAGTCGGTTTGATTCGAGTAGTGGGTATCATTGCAAACATTGTTTTATTTTCTATGCATATGATTCCATTTATGTTTTTTCCTCTTAGGAATGGTGTATGATGCAGCAGGATGTTCTGATTTAAACTCATGAATTTCTTTTTTGTACTCATGTGTTTTAAGTTTGAAACCCTTAATGAGCACTCCACGTTCCAAAAATTCATTCACATTTTTCTTCTCTATTCACTATGTTGGTGTCCCATAATTTGGCAGATTGGTAAACCAAATGACAGGGTAACATCAGACCAAGCTTTGGAGTCCTAAGACCTAGCTTTCCTGGACTCGGAGAGGGCTCTCTCTATTATGCGAAGGATGTGAACTTGTTCGCTTTGTATGTTTGATTTTAGGCTACCTGTTAAGTATATTTTGGTTTGTTTTTTGGTTTTTGAGATAAACTGATAAAAAAGGACAAATAGAAAGAGAGTTCATTAAATCAACAGGGTTATGGGGTCAGATAAAGTCAGGACTGTCTAAATAGTGGACAAGGTATTACTGCAGGGCCGATTTAGTCAAGGTAAATGGATTATTTGGGTGAAAATGAAGTGAAATGAACATTAAGTTTGTGAAAGACAAAGAGATCTTAAACATATATAGTTTTAAAGCAGGTATTCATGAGGTAGGGAAAACCATAAGTCTCTATGAATAAAACTCAAACTGATACATATGAAAGATAAACAATCCAGCGATACATAGAAGCATAAGAACCTCTAACTCTAGAAAATCACCTTCAGTTGTTGGGAAAACAAATAAGATAAACAAACAACTCAATCTATGAAGAGAGAACTCCTAAACAACATATCTTGAGCTATCGAGAACTCTGAAATAAGTTTGCAAGCATGGACAAAGGGCAAGATCCAACGAGACCTCCTTGACTTAACTAAAACAACCAATATTTCATAGAAAGATTTCAGAAATGGAGTTTTGAGAAGCTATAAGTAAGCAGGGCATTCCTTAAATCATACAAGATAGAAAAACATGCTGACCATAAATGAAACAAATAACAATTTCTTGATGGACATAAAGGGCAGTTAAGAATCCTTTAGAAATGATCAAGAAGAGGAAAACATTAAAGCTGTAACATGCAGGATGTTTGAGGTGCTTCCATGAGCATGTCTCAACATATACTTTTCTGATCTACAGCAAATGAGAAATATGGAACATTAATGAAAACAATGAAACATAAACAAAATAAGAGAAACATCACCATTCACCAAGCCATGGAATCCTACACACAATGCTCCTCCACCATCAAGCCAAGCAAGACATCATCCACTTCATAAAACAAGTATTTCTTCCAAGCTCACAATGCTATGTATTTCTCTCAATATATCAAGTTTTGCCTCTTTGTTACAATGAATCATCTTGGTTTATATAAGCCAAAGAGGAGGAAAACCACCTAGAGCAACTAGAAGGCCATTGACCAAAAACAAATATCTAAAATTGTCTTTGAGGCTTAACAAAGTCCAAGGCACAAAATATCCTTCAAAAATATCTTTTCGGACCAAAATAGCAAAAAAGAATCACTTTAAAGGCCTAACACACAAGATAAACTTGCTTAACGCACATTTGGCCCAGTCATTACTCAAAAAACTGCTTTTCAGCAAAATCTACAGGAGTGTAGCACCAGAAAAAAGTCTATTTTGCAGTGAAGTTTTGGCGGACCTCCCGAAGTCGAAATGAGTCCCGTGATGGCTTATTGGAAAGCTACGGATGTCTACTTTCCAAAACTACTTGAATTTTTCAAATATGATGCCTAGAAGTTAGTCAAAAAGTAGAAACATTGAAAAAAAACCCAGGAGTGTAGCACCTGCTGATATTAGGGGCAGAAAGGTAAAAAATGGTTTTTTGGCCTTTTTGAGGGATCAAAACAACTTCATTTGATCTGAAAATTTTTGAGCATGTTCTTTTGATGTCAAGGAATCCAAAAATATATTTTTCTTCAGCTGAGGATGCTTTGAGAAAAAGTTAAGGTACCTATGATTTTATGCTTTTAGGCCTAAAATTCACAAAAAACAAGAATGTGTCCAAAAATGCCCAAAATTGGTGAGTAAACCCCTTAAGGGTTTTTAGAAACATGAAATGAAGATTTAGCAAGAATTCCAAGCTAGGATAGGTCTTTTCCATGTTTTTCCATCGGGCGCCGCCTTTGGGCAGCTTTGAGTTTCCTTCGGGCAAATTGATTCAACTTCTTGTAGTGCTCGATCATTCTTCTTTGAAGTCCCAAATCCTTGTTAGCTTTCTCCAATTTGGTTTCCAAATGTTGATTTTCCCTCTCAAGCCAAGACTCTCTATCATTCTCAATTTATTTGGCAAGGAGCTCCGTAAGAGGGTACTGTTGTGTATGAGTTGATTCTTCTTCTTTCTGTTTTTGCAATGCTCTTCTAAGACCCATGGTCTTAGGTCTCTTTCTTGTTGGCCCTTCTTCTTCATCATCTTCCGCATACTCACCCATGTATTCTTCTAGCCTCACTTGTAAATTTTGAGCTTCCCTTCTGTATTTGAGTGCCCGAGCCTCAAAGATTTCCATATGTCCACTCATTTGATTATTTTTCAATTGCAAATAGTGGATGATGTCTTTTGACCTTTCTAGGCCATTTTCCAAATATTTAATTTGAGCCTCCCGGTTTTGCAAAAGAGATCTAAGAATACTGGCCTCATCATCTTCAGCATCACTGTCTATTTGTATTATGTCAAATTCCCTTTCATGCTCATGGATGCTCTCTTGTTGTTCAATCTTCTCTTTGCCCTTGCCTTTAATGATTTTCTTTCCTCTAGTTTTCTTGGGCAATTCTACATTGCTCTTCTTTGGCAATTTTCCTCTACTCCTTAGTGGCCTAGTGACATTGCTAGTCACTGTTTGAGTGGTTTTGTTCTTTGCTGCTTTGGTGTTTTTTTCCTTTTCTACTTTTGATGAAGGAAGCATGGCCTCGTGCCTTGGAGATGCAGTAAACACATTCTCTTGACCTTGCTGATGATGAGTGAGAGGAGGAGTTAACACCTAGATTTGTTTAGTTTGGTCTCCTACAGCCTCATGGCTATCCTCTTCTCCAAAAACATTTTCTATTTGCACTTCTTGGTTACTTTGTTGTGGGGAAATTCCTTGTTCATTAATTTTGATATTTGTAATGAACTCATCATCAGGAGTAATCTCAGAAAGATCATGCTCTTTTTCTATTTGGTGAGAGATGTCTAGGTCTGTTGTTTTTTCCTTTCCAAAACTATCTCTGCCTTCATCTATCTTCTTGTTGTCATGACTATTTTTATTACTTCCCTCTTTGTTGTGATTTCTTCCATCATTTTCATTGTTTTCAATGTTTTCCTGATGTGGATTGCCTTCATCATGATCAATGTTTTCATTTTCTTGTTGTGGGCTGCCTTCTTCTTTTATATCTTCACTGTCTCTCTATGGGCTACCTTCTTCTTCATCATTGTCTTCATTTTATTGTTGTGGGCTGCCTTCTTCTTTACTATCTTCACTGTCTCTTTGTGGGTTGCCTCTTTCTTCATCACTGTCTTCATTTTCTCCTTGTGGGATGCCACTTTCATGGTACTGCTTTCATTTTCTCCTTGTGGGCTGCCACTTTCATGATTACTGCTTTCATTTTCTCCTTGTGGGCTGCCACTTTCATGATCACTGCTTTCACTCTCTCCTTGTGGACTGCCTGCCTCATCATGCTTTCCTTTCCCTCTACTGCTGCTTTCATCACTTTCATGCTCTTTGTCACCATCACTTCCTTGTTCTTTGCTTTTACTACATTCTTCTTTCTCACAGTCATCTGTGGAGGATGGTTTTTGTTGGGGAGTAGACTCATGAGAATAAGAGGAAACATAGGGTGTGGAGGGCAAGGAATGAGCATCAAGAGGGTCTCGAGATGAAAATGGCCTAATTTGTAGTGGCATAGAAGATGCAGAAGTAAAATCAGGGTGAGAGATGAAATTTTCCCAAGGGATGCCCTTTTGTTTCAGCTGGTGAGGGATAATGATCTTAATGAGAGAGTGATGGAATAAACTTGCTTTCTGCTGAGCTGGAGGCTTCTTTCTAACAATGGAAGACATCTTTTCCATACTCTTGCACAGGAAAAAGGGTAGTTTTAGCAGCTTAGCTTTTGTGAAATGCATCAGGAGTTTGATGTGATAGGAATATACTCGGGAGAATCTACCTTCACACATGAAAAACTTCATGAGGACTGCATAGTCATCCAGCAAGTGTGAAAAAGGAAATATGGAACTGCATGCATCTTGATGATTTGGTTTTAGAAAAGGCTGATAGTGGCTGAGGTCAAGGTATGACTGTTTTAACCACTCCTCTCCTATGTGAGGGATTTTGGTTGCTTTAGAAACAGCTCTAAGAGTGAGTTCAAAATCTAGACCTGCTATGTGAACTTGCTTTCCATCCAATCTTAGGGCAAACAGCTCAGTTAAATAAGGGTGGCTAGTGATCTCTGGTATTCTACTGCAAAAATCAAAGCAGCCTACCTCTTGAAAACAGGACAAGATTGAGGGAGAGGCAGTGATTTCTTGAATAGTGGTGGGCTCAAATCTGTTGTGTTGGCCTCCCTTTTTTACCCTTTTCTTTGGAGGCATTTTTCTTTTTTTGTTCTTCTCCAAAATCAACTAAACAACCATTAAATAAAAACAGGCTTTATTTTCCTTTAAAACTTCTTTCTCCTTTAATTCGGTTTTCAAAACATCCTTTATGTTTTAAGAGCAATTGAGGGGTAAAAGATAGTGATAAATACCTTGAAAAACTTCTTTGCAGTGATGAAAACTGATCCTTGAGCAAGATTGGCGATATTGGCCCTTTGTAATGAAATGAGCAGGTGCTACGCCCTTGCACACAGGTGCGTAGCATCTGAACGGAGGCTGCATGAGAAAAATACACTGCGCTAGTTCAAAAAACTGGGTTTTGAACGAGGTTTGAACGACGGGCAATTGTGGGTGTCGGGCGGAAAAGCTGAACGAGGGTCGGGCATTGAAACGCATCACGCCAGTGTACAGGCATGTCGCGCCCTTTGTATTTTCGTTCCGTGAGCTGCTACAAGAGCGTAGCGCTCAGGCACAAGCATGTCGTGTCCTAGAAAACGTGCACAGAGTGTTTGCCAAGGGACCAGAAAAACTCCCTCCATTTGCCAATCAATAAAATGAGGATAGATATGCCCGTTGAAGGATTTTGTATGCCCTTTGAAATGATTTTATGGCACATACTCTTCTCCTTTTGGCTTTTTCAAAATTGTTTCATTAACTTTTTCCTCTTTTGCTCATTTACCCTATTTCTATGAAATAGTTTTGAAACATTTTTCACTGTGGGGTATTTTTAATCAGAAATTTTCAACAGTGAAACTAGTTTGGAAACTATGCACCCTCTGCTTATAAATTGAAGGAGGTCCTTTAAAGCAACTTTAGGCCCGGTCTCTGTTTTCCAAATGAAGCCTTTAGCCTTCTAAACAAACTGTTTATGTCATGCCCTATGCTTATCATCTTTGAAGGAGGCTTGTTAGACATAAACTGTTTAGGCCCTCTGCTCATGATTGAAGGAGGTGCCTCATAAAAACAAGTGATTGCCATCTGCTTATTTTTGAAGGAGGCATTTATAAGAAACTGTGCCCTCTGCTTTATATTTGAAGGAGGCATTTAAACCAGAAATTGTGCCCTCTGCTTTATATTTGAAGGAGGCATTTAAACCAAAAATTGTGCCCTCTGCTTTATATTTGAAGGAGGCATTTAAACCAGAAATTGTGCCCTCTGCTTTATATTTAAAGGAGGCATTTAAATGGTTTATCCTTTATCAATCTATATGAGACATGTTTCTTGTAGAAATTTACTATGGAGATAATGAAAGGTAAGATATTTCAAACTCTAGCATATCTGCTTGCGTCTCTTAGGTTAAATTTCTTTTGCAATAGCTTTAGCTTCCTTTGTGATGACAATATCTTTGATGGTTTAGAGTTTAGGCTATAGGGGTATAAAAAAGGCAGTTGTTCCCTTTTTACGCTTTTCACTTTGATGCCTAAACTGTTGGAAGTCTTTTGCCAGAAAACTAGCATCCTTAGCTTCATAAGACTGTTTTTCAGATTTGTGCCCATCTGTTTGGGCAGAATGTGAAAATGCCATTGTGAGTTGACATGAAGTGCCAGATGCAGTAAATTCCTAACCTTTGTACTCATTTTTCCATGATGGATGATTCTTTGACTTTCTTGGTGCTTTGAGTTTGCAGGGATGAATCCTGTAGGTTTCCTTTCTCTTTGAAATCTGCATTTTCTTTATTTCCCAACAGTCAACTGTTCTAGCTTTGAAAACTCTCCTTGAAGTGTCCCTTTGATCAGAACTACTTATTAGCATCTATCCTAGCACCCCTGCAGAGATGCATTGATAAAATGTCTTTGACCATTGGAGACCTTTTCTGAGGTATCATAATGATAATGCTTGAAAATTTCACTTGATTACTTTCTTTGGACATAGGACCTTTTTACTCTGTTTCTTCCTGAATTTGAACCTTATAAGCTTTGCTGAAACAAAACATAGCGACCATTTTGATGGTGTATGACCTAGGGGTAAACAGCGTTTTGTTTTGCCAGATAAGAAGAGAGGATGGCTGACTGATATTTAAAAAACAAGGTTTTTTGACAAGAGAAATTCTTCTCAAGATACTTACCCTAAACACCATCATCTAAACCTGGACAGTTTGTCATAATTTCTGAAGGACTTCTTGGGCATAGTCAGGTCATCATATGGGAATTTAAACAGTGAGAGGGGAGGAGACAACTTTGTCCTATGCTTGATAGTGAGTTATGTGAAAACATGGGATTTTGAATGTTCAGGGATACAAGGCTTATGACAGTTATGGACAGGGGAGTTTTATCAAGACTGAAACTTGATGACCACTTCTAACATAGTCTGCCAGAGAGGAAAAAAAGATAGAAATTTCTTTGATGGGTTTTCTAGAGGACAAATTGGCTGTTTGAAATTGGTTTCTAGAAAACCTAGGCAAGGCATATATTCACCACAACAAGCAAAAATACTGATGACTAACAGTGGCTCCATTTGGGGAGGGCAGCTCCTTTTCAGGAGGTGTCTAGAATAGTATATCTCTGGCTTATGAAGACCAGTGCCTTATCCATTGGCGCAAATTTCTCTTTTTCTTGATGCTTTTCCTAAAAATGATTCTTTCTGAAAAACTGACAGCATGATTAGCATCAACCTCATTTCTACTTACCCAGCTATTTTGCCTAACATTTTTTCTTCTTTAGGTGCTTTGGACTGGCAAACCCTTGACATGATATTTTTGAAAGTGAAAACACTATCTACTTCTACACTTATATCTTCTGGGAGTTCAGATTAAACTAATGAACTCCTTTATTTCTCTACCTATACTAGATCAACTATCAAGATTGAGCTGTTTGACAGGATTTCATTCGCTAGACTAAAACATGGAATTGAAAAATGATCAAATCAGGATTAGATAGTCTGATTTGTCATGTGTTTGTGGCATAAAGACAAGCTGCACACAAATGTTATTTTTGTACAAAATGAGATTTAGAAAAATCAGGGTTAGGATACATAGTTTGCTTTTCATCCCTATTTTTCTCTTTGGTTCTATTTTGAGCGTGTGGAACCAGCATCTTTGTTTCCTAATCTACTTTCTTTGATAAGTCAAGATTGCATATTTTGACTATCATTCTTTTTCACTAACTTATCAGCAATCAATTTAAAACATGCTCAGTTATGATTAGGCTAGATAACTGAACAAGACATCTTTTGAGCACTAGTAGTGGCATTTAGACTTGCACACTTTCAGCATGACTATTTTTTGAACATGGGGCTTTACTGCTACTTTAAGACTGCCCTCTTTTTCTATTTTTCTGTTGTTTTTAGATTTTCTTTTTTCTTCAACAAAAATATGTACAATGAGTAACAAACTTCACAACTAGAACTCTTGATAACGGTCGTATTTGAGCATCTTATCTTCAAAAGGATCCCCTGATACTCTTGGTCCACTTAGTTCTTGAAAAGAAAAATCAAGAAAATTTTCTCTTGTAAGCACAACATAAGGGTTCTTGCAAGAATCTTTAAAAAACCCTATGTCTGCTTCTTGTTTTTCCTTATACCTTTGATTTCCACTCCTGCCTTTATTGTACATCTTCTTTAGGTAATACAGATATTCTTTCTCATTCTTAAAATAGATGATGACATCATCAAGGTACATTATAGTAAAGAAGTTCAGCACTGGAAACATAGTCCTCTGAAACATGTCCCCGGTGTCTTGCAGTTTTGAAAAACTGGGTTTGAACTTGAAACTGCTTCCAGTGTATTTGAAAAAATCTTTGAGCTGTTTGTTTTGAAGAGGAATTAGCTGATGATATCCTGAAATATTATCATGCAAGGATACATGGTTAGAGATTCCTAGCTTCTGTATGGTATGACCTATTTTTGGAAGGATATGAGTGATGTTTAGGGAGTGTTTATTTGTGTTTCTAAAATCTACACATATCGTGTAACCAGCTGTTTTCTTTTTAAGTGTTAATGCCTGATCAAGATTTTTGTGTTCCCTTTTGCAAGGGTGACTTTTTGAAATGATGGCTATGTCATGGTGTTTTGAGCTATTCTCTCGACATGTACTAGTATTCCAAAGAATCTTGTGTATCCTAGCACTTCTCAATTTCTGGTGTAATGACAAAATTTTAGCTAGTTCAATCAGCTCAGGTTCTCCAAGACTGATTTTATCACATTCCCCCATATTATCTTTATCATATATTTTTCCCAGATCTATAGAAGTATTTGCAATAGATAAAGTTTTATTTGGGGGGTAAACTCTTGGGATGGCTAGGTATTTAGATATGGTAAGAACATAAGGCTTTCTTGGCCTTGATTTCCAAATATTTTTGTTCTATGCAAGTTCTTTAGCACCTCTGTATTGGGAAAATGTTCTGATTGTATTTTTGAGGCTTGTACTTGGTTTGAACAACTTGCTTGAGAGTGTAAAATGTTTTCTATTTTTGAGGTTTTATTTTCTATGTCTAGAACATCAAATTATTTTTCATCAGGATACAATTGTTCCGGGTCGTGATAGTTTTGAGTATCTAGCTCATCATATAGAAACTGGTGTACCTGATGCAATGGGCCTAGATTTTCTTCAGCTTTACCTATTTGTTTATCAATTTCCTCATCAGTATGTAAAATGAAAGAATTAAGGTCTGAATGTACAGAATAAAGAGGTATGTTGTATGGTCTTTCTTGATTGCTAACCATATACTTCATGTGTGATTCTCGGTACAATCTTCTTGTCTGGTTAAAAACAAGAATGGTGGCATAAGACATATATAGTTGAATATTTCCTTGGAGCTTGGCCCCCCAAGATCTGGATAAAAGCATTCTGTACTTGGGAGGAATGTCTGCTACCACTATGTCCATGACCAGGTGTTTTGCAGGTACTTGTGCCAAACTGACACAAAGATCCTTTATCAAGCCTAAACACTTGACTCTGCTTGAATCAAACGAAGATAATTCTTTATAAGGTTTCGTTATTTCTAGGCCTAATCTTTCCATTACCACTTTTGGCATGAGATTGTGAGAGGCCCTGGAATCTAGCATGGTATTATGTAAGATTTGGTCATGTATATTCAGACTAATGTAAAAAGGAGGAGTGGTTCCCTCATGATATTTTCCTTCTATTTTTGGTCCAAACAACAACTCAGGGGTGTCATCAGCTAGGTGTAAAGTATCTGCATCATTTCCTATGTTTAGGACCTCTAACACTTGAGATTTGTATGAGTTTTGGGCAATTAGTTCAGTGAGAGGCATGGTGATCTTAATTTTGGCAATTTCCCCTTCAAAACTGAAAGGTACTTGTATTTTAGATATATTTGCTTTAGTTTTCTCAGCCACGACTTTTTCTATAAGTTTATCTTGCTAATTTTGATTAGGGGCTTTGTTCAACAAAGTTTTTTTGGGGATCTTAGTAGAGGTACTAGGACAATTAGGATCAAGGTTTGTCTAGCTAGTTTTGTCTTTGTTCTGATCAGTTTTCTTAGCCATGGTTTTGTTACTATCTGTTGTTATTTTAAGAATAGTATTGGGGGCTTTTGTAACAGCAGTGTCTGGGCTACTTTTCCTAGAGTTGTCTTGGTTTTTCTTACTCCTAAGATCATATTGCCTATGGACTTCCATTATGGTGTTTTGTAATCCTATTTCAGGATCTTCGGGGTCCTCATAATTTGTTTCATTTTGGTTTGAGGAGAAGAAAACTTGTTCTTCTTCTCTGAGAAAAACCTCACCCTCACTATCAGAACCTATCAATTTTAAGTGATTTTCATCAAGTGGTTCCATATCTCTTTCTACCTCATCAACATAGTTTTCTTGGAAAGGTGGCCTGATATGTTGATCATTTTCCCTTGGTTTGATTTGAGGTGGGTCCCTTCTAAGGTTCTGATTCCAGTTTATGTTTTTAGGATTTGGCTGGTTGTCCCTTCGAGGTGCCCTTTCACTTAGATTTATTCTTTCCATCATTCTCTCCATAGTTCTAATGAGGTTGTCTATTTTGGAATCTGAAGAGGAAATGGAAGGTATGGTCTCATCTCGGTAAGTGACTTTCTTTTCCGATCTCATCCTAGCTCTCTTCTCAGCTAGGATGGCTTCGACACTAATAGCTACCTTTTGCATTTCTTCTAAAGTTGTGGGGTCTCTTTCTCTTAATTGGTATGTCATATCTGGATCAAAACCTTCGGGAAATTTTGCTAGTACTAGGCCAAGTGGAGGTTTCATGTGAGGTGGAAGGGCATTATAGACACTGTTGAACCTAGTGCAATAGTCTTGAACACTTTCCCCCATATTCCTTTTAAGATTGTTGTATTCGGAAAGGATTTGGATGGGGTTTTTCCTGACTTCCCATTTGTTTATAAAAGTTTGGTAGAGTGATGGGAGATCATGTATACTGTTAGGAGCCAAGTTTTTAAACCATTTCTTGGCTTCTCCGCCCAGGCTTTGGGCAAACATTCTCATCTTTATGGTTTCATCTTCTAGTTCCATGTAGTCAAAAGCATCATTGATTTTATCTACATGCTGTTGGGCAGTAGTAGACTCAGCCCCGATGAAGTGTGGGATTCTGGATTGGTAATCATTTTGCAAAGGTACCAAAGGTTGTGGTAACACTAAGGGCGCATACTAGGCTTCCATGATGGGAGCTGATGGTAGATTTATAGTATGAGGATTTGTAGTATGGGATGAGGTGATTTTCACAGTGGTGTTTTGAATGGGTGTGACGGAAGTACTTGGACTTGTAGACTGATTTTGAGCATATTTGGGGTGAAAAGAGCCAAAGTGGTGGAGAAGCTGAAAATCGGGTGTTGTAGTGGGTGAGGCTTCTGTGCTAGGACTCTGCTGCAAATCTAAGGGCTCAAGATCGGCTAGGTTGATTCTACTTTGTGACTTGTTTCTAAAAATGCTTTTTGCTGAACACAAGTCAAACTGGGGATCTTGCAAGGATGTAATATGTTCAAGTACAAAGCTTGCTTTGTGAATGGTCCTGTTGGTAGCTAAGTTTCCAGTTTCAGAAGTTTGCCACAAAATATTTTCTGGGTCATCAACTATGATAGGAGGATTTGGGTCTGGATGAGATCTGGTATTAATTCTTCGTGAAGCCAGATTTCAAATCCAAAATTTAGAGAGGATGATAGTTGTGATTGTTTTTGGATGGTTGTCCTCTCTAAGGGTCCTACGGATGCTAGTAAAGCTTTAAAACTAAATGAAGGCTAGTGGAGTCACCAAGTGGATGCTTTGAAGTTTATGGTCCACCACCGATAATAACAAAGGTGTTTTTTAGGGAAAATCTTTTTTAGAAAATTTTTATGCAAAAACTTGTAAGAGTGTTCTAAAACTTAGATCAACAGTTTGCTAGGATGTTGAGAAACTTATAGCTCTGTTTTTAGGCTATTCTGTTGATTTTTTATGTTTGATGAAAATTTCTGAATTCTTAAGTAGTACTTAGTTTGTCACTGATTTCAAAGGCTGCATCATGATCTTTGTGATTGGAAAGGTAAGTCAACAGGATAGCATGCTTATGGAAATTTTTGGTTTTTTAAATGGAGTATTAGGACTACTGGAGCTAGTGGAGTCACCAGGTGAATACTATTGTCTTATGAAGACAAAGTTTTATGGTCCACCGCCAATGACTAGTAGAAACCAATCTAGGGATGTTTTTGTGAGGTTTTTTACAGAGTTTTATATGCAACCTAGTTTGTAAAAGTGTCCTATATTTGATTCATCACTTAGCTAAGGTGTTGAAACAAGGAGAGTCTACTTTAAATGAATTTATAGGTTGTTTGTTTGATTTTAATATAGAAGGACTAATGAGTCTACCAAGGCTTGTTAGGCAGTTTATGTACGTAGTGTTTCCACCGCAATTTCCAGTATGTCAGTGTGGGGATGAGGAGGAAGATTCACCGGTATTTCTAAGTCTAACTAAGCTTGTATGAGATATTCATGCAACTATGTACTCAGAGGTCCCACCATGATCGCCATTATGTTGGTGTCCCGTAATTTGGCAGATTGGTAAACCAAATGACAGGGTAACATCAGACCAAGCTTTGGAGTCCTAGGACCTAGCCTTCCTGGACTCAGAGAGGGCTCTCTCTATTATGCGAAGGATGTGAACTTGTTCGCTTTGTATGTTTGATTTTAGGCTACCTGTTAAGTATATTTTGGTTTGTTTTTTGGGTTTTTGAGGTAAACTGATAAAAAAGGACAAATAGAAAGAGAGTTCATTAAATCAACAGGGTTATGGGGTCAGATAAAGTCAGGACTTTCTAAATGGTGGACAAGGTATTACTACAGGGCCGATTTAGTCAAGGTAAATGGATTATTTGGGTGAAAATGAAGTGAAATGAACATTAAGTTTGTGAAATACAAAGAGATATTAAACATATATAGTTTTAAAGCAGATATTCATGAGGTAGGGCAAACCATAAGTCTCTATGAATAAAACTCAAACTGATACATATGAAAGATAAAAAATCCGACAATACATAGAAGCATAAGAACCTCTAACTCTAGAAAATCACCTTCAGTTGTTGGGAAAACAAATAAGATAAACAAAAAACTCAATCTATGAAGAGGGAACTCCTAAACAACATATCTTGAGCTATCGGGAACTCTGAAATAAGTTTGCAAGCATGGACAAAGGGCAAGATCGAACGAGACCTCTTTGACTTAACTAAAACAACCAATATTTCATAGAAAGATTTCAGAAATGGAGTTTTGAGAAGCTATAAGTAAGCATGGCATACCTTAAATCATACAAGATAGCAAAACATACTGACCATAAATGAAACAAATAACAACTTCTTGATGGACCTAAAGGGCAGTTAAGAATCCTTTAGAAATGATCAAGAAGAGGAAAACATTAAAGCTGTAACATGCATGATGTTTGAGGACCTATTATTTATTTCTTGCTTTGCTTGAGAAATCAACTCTTCCTACCTTTTATTTATTGTTTTGCATGAGCAATCAACTCTTCCTGAGGCCAAATGATGATGCATGATATTGTTGATTATGTAGCTCCCTTGAGCTTATGGACTATCCTTCTTTCTGATCTCTCGACATACAACTTGCTTTAACACCACCTGACATCTGCCTTCTTTCCTTTCTCCTGTTAGCTATTCCTGTGGACCTATCTCTTCAATAAATGCTCTCTCACAATTCTTCTCTTGCAGCTCACCCTACAATATTTTTATCTTCCTTTTTTGTCATGAGGTGATGTTGTCCCTCACTTTTATTTTATTGGTAAACTGAGAAAGATACTACTCTCTTACTGCATTCTTTGGACTTGAATTTATCAAGGACACATGCATTTTTGGGGTCCTTGTTGTTGGTGCTGCCAATTTTCCAGTTTCTTCCTTCCTTGCTTTGGAGCCTTTAGTAGAAAATATGACTTCATGTCCACTATCCACCATTTGACTTATACTTAGAATATTGTGCTTCAAATCTTCAACCAATATGACATCTTTAGCTTAGCCCTTTTATTGTAAAGAAGAAATAGTCATTTTCCCATTTTCTTCAAACAGAGGAAAAAGATTTCGTATCTTTTCATATGATGAGGGCATATACTATCAATATACCACAAATGTTCCTTTTATCAAGAACAAAGTACTAGATCAGAATTCTCTTTTTGTTCTTCCTTTCTTTTCCATATGTTCACGCTTTCTTTTTGCATTATCTGCGTTGGAGAATTAATTAGGTTGATTTTACTATCACTTGCTTGATGTCCATGATTGTCATATTTGATACCTTCATGGAGATTAATTTGTTTACCACTACTCTTATCAAAACTTGGCAGATCCAATGCACGACTTCCAACATTCAGTATCTCTTCAACCTTATTATGTTTCTTTTATTTTAACAGTTGAGTTACTTCTTTTATTAGCTCATTCTGAGAGGGAGATCTTACCTTGCCATAACTATACTCACTCGCTTTGTGCCCAAAATTGCCACACTTATAACACTCAACAAGAACTAGGAAAGGAGAAAATTAATTGTAATTTTTAATATCATTCACACGATAATATGTTTTGTTGCTTATGTATCCATTCTTGGGTACAATATATGCTTTCTTGTTGTTGTTACTCAACTTATTTTGATTTCTTGCATACACTCTACAATTATTGCTTTGTGTCGAAAATTGTTGCAAGAAAAACAATAGCCATTGAAAAATCGTTGATACCTGTGAGCACTTTTCCCATGAGAGAGGAAGATTTTGAATCTTTTATGGCTTCGACCTTGAGAGAAATATAATCTTTATTGGTTTTTCACTCGTTCTCTATGGTTGTTCAAATTTTCTTTGCAAGCTTTACTTTGTTGATGTTGATACATATTTCTCTTCCTTATTCTTCTTTGGTTCTGCTACTCGATATTGTTGTTATTCAATTTAGTTTGTTACTGTTGATTTCCTTGTTGTTGTTGATGTCTATCACTTCTTTTGCCTTTATTGTTGTTGGATCCTTTAACTTCCTCAAAAAGGGTGACTGATTTTTTGACTTATGTTTTCTTAGATCTCGATTCTTCTTTGAATCCCAAACTAGTCTTAGTCTTGATGAGAGGACATCTTTGAGTGTCGAGAATTCCATCTGAGATTCTAGTGCTCTTCGAATATTGATTTAGTTAATAATTATCTTTTTTTATATCATTTATTAATGAAACAATATCAACTTCTACTTTCTCACAATGATCCTCTTGATCAGTCAATTGGTTTGTCATTGCCTCATTCATTCTTTTAACTTCTTCATGTTGAGTCTTCGGAATAAAAACAATTTTTCTTAATTCTTCATTCTCAAGTTCCTTATTTTTATATCCTTGCAGTTGTTTCTTTTTTTTTTAATATTTGCTTGTGAAAGATTCTTGATCTCTTCTAAACTGGAGATGAGCTTTCTTCTAAAATAGATCTTCTCATCAATATATTCCTTTATCTTATTACGAGAACTAACATATTCACAACCAATATATATTCCACTCTCAACTCCTTATTCATTGCTACTAAATGTACATCCATTATCTTCATCAGATGAAGAGTCATATTCTGAAGAATAATGACTTGTCCTATGTTTCTCATAGGATATTCTCTCAATTTAAAGTTCTTCTCCATTACACCTAATTTTAGAACTTGCTTTTGAACATTCAAGGATGATATGACTCATTTATTTAAAATTACAACATAATAACAACTTACATGTAGAGTGCTCTTCACAAGTATCTTCTTCACTCTCATCTTCATTGTCTAAACTCACATTGTTCTTTTGAATGATCAACAACCTCAACTTTTATTTCAGGGAGTATTCTTCATGATTTGATCAACCATTTTCTTCAATCCTATATGGAGCCCGTGGATTTTATCTCTCATATACATAATCCAACTTATTTAGCATTTATTTTGCAGTCTCACAATGTTTTACTTTATCAGAATATGAACTTAATAGTCCACTCAATATGACTTTCTTGGATTTTGTATCATATTTATTTTTCTTTCCATTTTCTATAGATAACTATACATCTACATCAAGATCCATTAAATAACTTCCATCCTTATCTTCCAAAGTACATAACCTGATCCATTTAAAAATGGTACTCCATTTAGGGTAAGCCAATCCTGATTAGCCATGGTCTCTTGCGATCTACTTTCTAGAGAGGATTGTGTTGCATTCGATTGTTCTCCATTGGCATCTCTTAACACTTTACCACATCTACTACATTACTTGTACAATCACAACCTTTAACATGATTTTGTGGCTTCTTCTTATTCATTCTTCTATTGGACATAAATTATTGGATCTAACTTCTAATGGTTAAATAGTTCTTGAAGGAGGACAAATATTTTTCGCGCGCGCTGCTCTGTTCTGAGGCGTTCTGCTTAGGTTTGCAGCCGCCTTCAAGCTTTGTCGTCGCCATGAGCGGCCCTGGGGGCGGGGAGTCCTCTCCCACCCCTCCAACAACTTCCGAAGACGCATTCCGTTGCCTCTTATCGCAGAAAGGGAAGAAAAGACAGATTTTTGAAGTGCCGAAATTCATTAAAAAGCTCGATGAGATACCAGAGATTGCCCTTCCTAAGGAACAATCGATCAAAATCGCCCTTGCTCTGGCTGACAGAGGCTTGGTAGGGCAGTTCATGGGCCGCTGGCCTTCCACAAAAACCACGGACGATTGGATTCAGCGAAACTGGAGACCTCAGCTGAAACACAACGTGATTTGTTATGTTGTGGGAAGAGGCTATTTCATTTTTGAATTTACCTCCAAAGAAGATCGTGACCTGGTGTTCAGAAATGGACCGTATTTTATGGGAAATCAGGGACTGTATCTTAACAAATGGAGCCCTGATTTCGATCCCTCTGTCGACGTCCCTAAGGAGGTGTCGATCTGGGTTCGTCTCCCAAACCTCCCGATTCACTGCTGGAGCTATCAAGCCCTGCAGAAGATTGGTAATGGGCTGGGTCGCTTCATTGACAAAGCTGATCACAAGGGCCAATATACCTGCGCTAGAATCTGTGTGGAAGTCGCATCCTGGAAGTTTGCCGTGCGTCAAATCGACAATGGAGAATGGCGCATTGGTCAAGTCGGACCACGCAGCGCTGTTCTTCGTCGAACTCGGTTGCGAGCATGGACACTTCCAGCGAAACTGCCCAAAAGCTCCAACAGGAAACAAGGTTGAAGAAGAAGGATGGAAAGAAATTAAAAAGGGAAAGGCTGTTCCAAAGCCCCCGGGGCAGAATAACTCCGTGCCATTGGGGAAGCCACAATCTAATACAAAGGCCACTGCTGCTTCTAAAGATGGCTCCACCTCAGGAGAAAAGGTGGATGTCATGGAGACCCAAGAGGATACAGAAAATAAGTTGAAGCAAGTGAAAGAATCTGAAGTCGAACCAACTGTTCCACCAGTTGATGATGGTCAGAGGGGAAACGAAGGCAACGAAGAGCACATCAGTCTCGCCTCTGATTCTGAGGGAGAAACAGAAGAGAGAGATTCTGAATCTGACAATTCACAAGTCACTCCTATCAAGACGACTCGGGGTCGGAAATCCAAGAAGAAACAAAGAGAGGAAAAAACTTATCTAGATGTCCTTCAAGGTTCCCAAAAAACCCTCAAAGGAATGATGAATACCAGATCTGGGCGCAAGAGTAATAGGGCTCCAAAAGGAGCCACAATCCCCCAAGTCAGTAAATAATGAAATACGTCTCCTGGAATTGCAGAGGTTTAGGTAGCAGGTTGAAAGAGGAAGCCTTGAAAGACATAGTGAGAATATATTCGCCTGAAATCCTCCTCATCCAGGAGACAAAGCTGGAGGATCTTCTTCTCCTCCAATCTAGCAAACTTTTTTGGCAAAAAGGTCATGGAAGAGAGGTTAGTGCTAGAGGCGCTTCTGGTGGAATAGCCACCTTTTGGAACAGCACCATATATGATCTTATTCAAGAAAAAAGTAGCCCCCATTGGCTTTTCACTCAGCTCCTCCACAAAGATTCTGGTCAACAAGTAAGTATGTTTAATCTTTATGCTCCGGTATTGCCAGGCGAGAAAAAAATTTGTTGGAACTCGCTTCATTCCTTTCTTTCAGAGCACAATCCAGGAAATATCATTATTGCAGGTGACCTGAATGTCACCCTTGCTGTTGATGAGAAAAAGGGTGGCTCCCTTGTCAGGGATCCTGCCAGAGAATGGGTTGAAGATATTATGCTGGGCTGGGATCTGGAGGATATTAAACCATCTTCAGGGAAATACACCTGGTCCAACAAAAGATTAGCCCCCAACCACATTGCTGCCCGTCTGGACAGATTCCTTGTCCATTCTTCTTTCCTGACATGCGGTCTTATGGCCACTTCTAAAATTCTCCCAAATTCCACTTCTGATCATAAGCCCATCCTCCTCGAGCTTTCCCTGGATGGCAATCTGGGTCCCATCCCTTTTCGTTTCAGTCCTCTGTGGATTCAGCAAGAAGGATTCCAAGAGGTGGTTTCGGAAGCCTGGAATAGGCCTGTCCATGGTTCACCATTCTTTGTGTGGGAAGAAAAAATCAGGGGCCTGAAAGGAAGTCTTAAGGAGTGGGCTAAAAGATTGAAAACCCCCTCTGCCAAAAGAAAAGAATCTCTTAATAGTCTTGCTGCTCATCAATTAGCTATGGAGCACACTTCTGTAACTCAAAGTCTCGGCTTCCAAAAAGAGGAGTATTTGCAAAAAGAGGCAAGAAGCGCATCTACAGGGAGGAGGAAGAATTTTGGAGACAAGTTCTAGGAACCTATGGTTACAATCTCGGGAGATAAAAACACCAAATGCTTTTCATAAACAAGCGAAGCTCGAAAGTATTTCCTCAAAACAAAGCCGAGTATTATTTCAAAACACCGTGGTTATATGCACTGACATACCAAGAGAGTCGCTATACTCCTTCTTCAAACATCTCTATCCGGCCCTCGAAGAACCCCTATCGTATCCTCGCATCACCCGATCGACCGACCCCAAGTGCGTTAAGGAATCGGATAACACCATGTTGACCGGCTTCCGATCAAGATGGACGAGCTGCGAAAGTTCTCGGAATGCATGAGCCGATAAAGCCCTGTGCCCTCGATGAGTTCTCTCCGTCAAGTTCAGGCTGACTCGTCAACAATAAATCAAAAAATATCTATTGAGAATGGTCAGAAAGTCCCAGAATTGTGCAAAGCTGGGCGGTGGCATCAATTCGGCCTTTCTCGCCTTGATCCCAAAAGAGAAAGGTGCCTCCGACTTCAGCAGATTTAGGCCCATTTCTCATGGAACCTGGCTTATAAGTCAAGTTCTGCAACACCGCGTCACATTTATGAATATATCGCTGCACCATCATCCTCGAAAATTGGCGCGTTCATAAAAGGAAGAAAATGTCATTGGACAATATCAGGTCGGCAAGAAGCGTCACCACCGCTAAAGAAATGAGAAAGGAATGGTGATTAAGCTCGATCTGGCTAACACATTTGATAGGGTGAGATATGAATTTTTGTTCATTGTGATGAAGAAGTTAGGCTTCTCAACAACCTTCATAAATTGGGTGAACGCCTGTATTGCCTCGCCATGGATCGCGCCATTGGTCAATGGTCGTTCTACTGACTTCTTCCAAGCCTCTAGGGGCCTTAGACAAGGCTGTCCTTTGTCTCCACTCCTCTATGCTGTTCAGGCCTCGGTGCTCAGCTTCCAACTCGATCATAACCAGAAGATTCAAACCCTGCCTGGCCTCAGAACGTCTCACAAGGTGAAAGACATTAATCACGCCCAGTTCGCCGATGACACCTTGCTGCTTGGAGGAGCAAGCATTAACTCTGCCAGATCCTTCAAGAAGGAGCTGGACATTTACAGGTTGTTCTCGGGCAGCATGATTAACTATCGAAAATGCTCTATCTATGGCTGGAACTGCTCGTCCAAGGAGCTGTCAGATATTGCAAGGCTCTTAGAAATGGATGGAATTCGAAATTGGGATTCATTCAAATACCTCGGGATCCCAATCTTCAAATCCAAGCCTAAAGTTGCTCACTGGCTACCTCTGCTCGACAAGCTAAAGATCAGAATCCAAGCCTGGGGCGCCTCCTGGCTGAACAATGCAGGGAAAGTCATCCTTATGAAATCAGTCCTCATAAGTATGCCTCTATATCAACATACCATTCTCCTGGCCCCTAAAACTTTTCTCAGTAAAATGGACAGTCTGTTGAGAAGATTTCTGTGGGAAGGTGGGAACAACAACGATAGAAGGCTCCACTTAGTGAACTGGGAGACTCTCAAGAGACCTCATCTGGAAGGAGGCCTCCAACTGCGTAACTTGGCTGCTCAAAACCTTGCTTTGGGTTCCAAGATCCTGTGGAATTTAGTCTCTGGAAACTCTAGCTGGAGTAAAAGAGTCATTTGGAAGAAATACTTCCATGGGCAACACTTGAGATGCTTGGATAAGCCCCCAAGATCGATAAAAGGATCTCCGATCTTTAATCTGTGCAGTTCAGCTTTAGAGCAATTCAGCCACTACCTCTACTGGATCCCTGGTAATGGGAGAAAAATCAAAATTTGGGAAGACTCGATTATGGGTGATCATCCTTTGAATCAAGTGGAAGGCCTAGCAAATATCAAAGATTGGCTTCAATCCTGCAACTTGAACACCCTGTGGGATATATCTAACTGGAAGGATGATCCAGGTACACTCTGGGATGGTTGGAATCTGGGGGAGGTTCCCCTTAGGTTGCAGGGGGAAGCTTCTTTACTGTTAGATCTGCTTCAAGGCAAATCTCCTTCAAAGGCCACTTCTAAGGACAAAAGAGGCTGGGGTTCCCTTTCTGGCTCCTATACTGTTGCTGAAGGTTATAAAAGAATGATGGCTGTTCCTTATGTTCCTCCTGACCCAGCTCAATGGAAATTCATATGGAATTTCCCCTCACTCCCCAAAATTGACTTCTTCTGTTGGACTGTAGCGCACCAAAGCATTCTTACCAGAGATAATTTGCGGAGGCGAGGGATGGAAGGGCCTTCCAGGTGCCCCTTGTGCTTGTCTGATGAAGAAACTGCCAATCATCTGTTGTTGCTCTACCCCTTTGCTCTAGTAGTCTGGAGGGGAGTTCTGATGCTTGGCCCAGCTAATCTTGACCTTCCAGGTAACATTCCTGCACTGTTCCAAAATTGGGCCAGATTATCTCCCTTTTGCTTCACAAAAAAAAGTCTTCTTAAAACAAGCTGGATGTGGATCCCTAAACTCATCTGCTGGAAGCTGTGGTTGGAGAGGAATAATAGAATTTTCAGAGGAGAAAGTTGCACTTCTACCAGAGTTATTTCTAAAATCAAAGCTTTGCTGGGCGAGGCTTTGGAAGCCAATACATCCTCAAGGAATGAAATGAGTCTGGACCAAGCGGAGGAGCTTTGGCTTAAAGAACTGGTTCCAAATCTGAAGGAAAGGTCCATTCCTCCTGCAATTGTCCATGCCAACTAGGAGATTAGATTGGAGGAACTGGAGTTTATCAAGTGGAGATCGGCCTTGGATGAACACTGTTTATTCTTCGATGGGGCCTCTAAAGGTAACCCTGGGGTTGCTGGCAGCGGTGGAGTTATTCTGCGTCCTGGAGGCTCTTCTGAATTGAGATTCCACTGGGGTCTGGGTATCGAATCCAATAACAGAGCGGAGGCTCTCGCATTGTGGCAGGGTCTGAATCTGGCGATTAATAGAAATATCCTCTCTCTCTCTGTATTTGGAGATTCCAGAATTATCATCCAGGCGTTGACCTCTCATAAGGCCCCCCATCAGGTTCACTTAGCCTCAATAATCAAAAAAATCCGGCTCTTATTGCCCAAGTTCAGTAGATCTCCTTCTTTCATATTCTAAGGAATCTCAACTCTCAAGCTGATATGGAGGCCAATCTTGGCTCCCTCTGTAATCGGAGATCGCTGGTGGTCAATTCGACTGAATCTTCCTGTTCCATTCCTTAATGCTTCTGCTGATCAGACTTCCTATCCTAATCGACCCTATGGCTATCTCTCTACTTCTCAGTACCCTGCTCTTGGGGATCTCACCTCTCTGGATTATCAACCAATTTAAATCCGTGGTCTCAGGCCTGTTCTCACCCCCTGTTAGCCCTCCCTTCAAGAGCCTCTGTTTCCTGTTGGATCCCTCTGTTTCAAGAGTTCACATAGAATCTTCATTTTGCCATCCCAGATCCAGTATTGATGGTTTCTCTGATCTCAAATCTGAAGTCCATTTTCACCATTATCAAAGTTTCTCAGCTCCGATAGGCGACGATGTCGACTCATACATCAGGGCGCTGCAAAATATGGACCCTGCGCTGGAGCATTTCCTTTACAGCAGCAGCATATACAAAGTAGTAACGGATAATCAATACTCTCAGCCAAACATCTGCAGCGTTGTTTTATTACTCTGCACGAAGGAGATCGCCATTATCATGAATCGCCCAAGGAAGTATCCTGGCCCTGGTGCGATGCTTCGGCCGATGCCCTTCTGCAGATTTGAGGGGCAAGCTATTTTCAAAGAAGGCGAAGTGAACAACTCTATGAACCCGAACAAATGTCTGCCTGGTAATATCAATTTTATCCCTAAAGAGAGGCGAACCATTCCTGGTGATCTATCCCCCGGTTTCTTTGACAACAATTCCAAACAGCTAATCACGAGAAACTATCTCTGTCAGAGCTGGAATGTAAGAGCTTGTGGCAGCTTTGCCGCCTAAATAAAAATATCCGTTATTGTCAAAAAAAAAAAATAGTTCTTGAAGGAACCCACTCTAATACGAATTATTGGGAATCACGATTGTCGTTAGACCAATACCTGCAGGTGTTAGACAACTATCGCATCGCCAAAGATAAGGATCCACGAGAGGCGACTAGTCCATGTCGCAAAACACATGGGGAGTGGTAGTTTGTCCAATGTCAAACAAGAGTCTTGGTTCCCTATATTTTGTGAAATTCTATATGAGAGATAATTTTTCAATTTAATTAATATTCTCTCAAGTAACTAAATAATGCAATTCAAGCTCAATCCATAAGTTTTCATTCTTCATGTCCTCTTACTTAATGTACATTATTTGCATCATTGTTGCTTTCCTTGGAATGATATGGAATTGGAACCCTTTCCATCCTCCCATCCATGTGTATTGTCACAATCTTTGGGAGACAATGTGTAAACCCCAAGTACTCGTTTCTCTACAACCAAATTTTACACCTAACCTGTAAAATCATTTTCAGGGAAGTTGTTAGGACTTGTGATTAATGTAGATTAATGGATTACCTTGGAAGTTGACTTGCCAAATCAAAGATTTTGATAAACTAGACATGATCGATTGAGTGGTCAACTAATTGGGCCTAGAACATTATGGGAAACATAAACCATCTAATTGCTTTGGCTCTAACTTGGATGATCAACTCGAAAAAATCAACCATGGTCTAAGATATGGGTTATGAATTTAAGTGTAAAAATGGATGGTGCATGGGTCAATCTATATGAGAAATTATGTAAACAAATTTCTTATCTAATGTGATGTCCCAAAAATGTTTCCAAACACAACTAATCTTGTTTGGAATTGTTGAGCTCCCATATACTGGGCCATTACATCGTGGCTATTATATTATTGGCATCATTATTGTTAACTCAGTATGTGTAATTGCACCCTTTATCTACCATATATCTATCGAGTTTACTTAAATATTATGGTTATTGAGAGTTATTTGTAAACCTAAAGTGTAAAGGAAGTTGCCCCTTGAAGTGGCATTGTTGTGTACTTATTTGGTTATTTGGGCCATGCCATTTGGTATCATTATGAACAATCCTTGGTTCAATTCATTCAAACAAACAATCTTACCATTTTCATGCTAACTATAATTTGTGTCATTTGAATTGTTGGGAAGGTTTTTTTTTTTTCAAACAAAAAATCGTAACTTTTATTACGAGGAAAAAGTTACATTCTATGGATGCATCGAGTGCATTCAGTTTTGTAAAAAAAAAAAACATGAGAGTGTCATAATAAGCATGAATGACTAAGGTCATAGCTTATGAGGCCCCTTGATAAAAAAAATAGAGTGTCACAAGGTATATATTTGATTATAAAATATTTGAGTGATTGTAGCAAAAGATAGTAAGAAAACCACATATAAAGTTTTCCCCTGGCATACCTGCTAGTTGTCCACAAAAAGGAATGACTTTAATCCTGTAGTTTGTATAAAAAATATTCTTTATCAAGATGTTATCCATCTGCGAAAGGTTGATGCATATCAACCTTATTTGTGCCATTCATGTGCTCTGAAATATGCCAGAAACCCAAAGGCTGCCTAACGCCCTCCTTAGATAATGTATCTTCTTCATGATCTTTCTCCCTGTAAATATGGAAACATGTTATAGAATCAAAAGCATGTTTTACTTGTAAAATGATGGGAAGTTTTTAGTTGACAAAGGAAATATAGATGTATGTTGGTTTGAAGTTTCAAATTCATGTTCACCATATTCTTTGGTTTACAGGTTGTATAAGTTAAAGTTTTTGTTCAATCTTTAAGATAAGCTTAAATAGATAGTTTCGGTAGAATAATCACATCTAAACATTGTAAGAACCAAATTAACTGCTAGTTGTGGGCTTCAACAAAAGATAAAACAAAATGTTCAAGCTTGAATTTAAAATGTTTAGGAAAATATTCTACATACACATAAAAATATAGGTGAAACAAATGTAAAGAAAGATACCAAAAATAAAATTATAAACTTCCCTTCTTTTTATAGAGCAAAAATTACACAAACACATGATCATATTTCAAAGGATAAATGCTACAGAACTATAATATTTTTCATGTAACTAATTTTTGTATTTTTGTCCTTTATTCTTCTTCCTTTATTTATTTATTTATTTTAAAAGTTAGGTACTTTGTGTTATGTCAAATGAGGATTACACATATCAAAAATATTATGCTACTGGTCTACTCGAAGGGAAACCAAATCAGTAACATAATTTCAAAGCCTTGAGTTTGCTAAGACCTCGTTTGACTAGAGCATCTCGTAAATAGAAACTTATAAAAACATGTTGGTTGCGTCAAACCTTGACATACATCAACATCAGAAAAAAAAAAAAAAAAAACAAGACTACTAATGTTGCAAGCAAAAAACCAATGAGTCATAACAACTATGTAATGCCTCCTCCCACATTTACCCACTTTTACTGGCTTGCCTTGGGTAAACATGAGTTTTGGGTGACTATGATATGACTCAACTTCCTATGTGACCTTAAGGAAATGGACTTCACAACTTAAGAACTTACTAACATCACTCAGGTGTTACGGGACCCCCAGGAGTAAACCAACCCCTCCAGGTGTCCAACCCATGCGATAACTCACCTTTTTCATGACCTAGAGCCCCAGTCGCTCCCTTTCTAAGGCCTCCAAGCGAATATGGATTCCCAATCGCTCCCATAGGTCTACATTAGTGCGACTATGGCATTTTTCTGCCAGTGTTGTGCCAACGACTGCGAAAATTAAGGCTGTTTTCTAGGGTTGGGGCTTAGCCTCTGCCCAGAAAGCTATGAACCTTCCATAACTCATAAAACACATGAAGATAATGCTTGTAAACCAAAAAATAAAACCAGGACTTGACTTGACCATTTCCAACCGGGACTAAAATTCTGTCAAACACTTGGTAGATATGCAACCTACAAGTCACGAATGCAAGTCTGAACATAAGGGACTGAAAACTCATATGAGGTTTAAAAATAAGGGTCACTACCTTCTCTCATTATTTCTCTTAACACCAATTAGGTATTACATTCATTATTTATTCAATTATGAGTGAAAACATGAATAGAGCCATGATTAAGATCTGTCATAAAATGATTCTTATAGCCAACATATAATGAGATAAATAACAATTAGAAAATTTCCATTAAAACCATGTAATAACTAGTTTATTTCTTTACCAAAAGCAAGAGAAAATTAGCTTTTATTAACCATAGGAAAATACCAACTGGGTTAAAGACTTGCACATTCCATCCAACCATAGATTTGCTTAGCCAAATCTCTCTTAACCCAATCACCCCCATGCCATATTCCAAGCATGAATGTGGGATCTCATGGGATAACCAACCAAAGACAACCAAGTGAATCTAGAGGTTAAACCACCTCCACCCTCTCCATATCATGTGATCTGATTAAGGTATGTTAGTAATGTTGTGCTAATTCCTCTTTTATATTTGAAACCAATATTTTACATCTGCTTAAGGGTTCAAGTTCTCTTGCAAGTTATTGAGTCTCATGAGTGATTGTTATGTTATTTTTATGAACAATTTACATAAAAGAAAGACTAGACAATAGCAAATAAAAGTACAGTACATCACCATACAACACATCAACACAAGGATTTGATGAAGGAGTTCACCCCTCCTGGGCTACATCTCCTTGGTCCAGATTCCATGGCTTGGACCTCTATATTATGCTCAAATTTGCAAAATGGTGGCTTTACAATGATTTTTTTTTTCTCCTGAAACCTGCACCAATGAGTTCAGAATTCCCAAAAATGGTATCTTACCCTCTTTTTGCTCCTCATTTGCTCAAAAATTGACTAAGTTATGACCTCTACCAGTTTGCTCCACAATTTCCTCCCTAAATTTAGCTAACTGGCACTATCCGACCTAGCTCGCACCAAAAATAGCATTTCTGTTGTATTTATCGGATCACCAAGTTAATCCATATTACATTAATTAAGCCACATTTAGGCTAATTAAATGACATTAGCACAAAATCCGTGCTTTATGGTTAAACTGAATTAGAGTTTAGTTAAATGAAATTAGCATTAATAATGGCAGATTAAGGTTTAAAACCATCGTGCTTAAGGTAAGCCCTCCGGTGCTCTGCCGTGGTCTCCAGGTTCTAGTCATGTGTATTGGGGGCTGGCCCCCACTCCCCCTGTCGGCGGTCTTAATAAAACTTAAATAAATGCGGAGATGTATAGAGTTTAAGTCATACGATGTAGGCGGAGTGGTAAACTGCGTGGCTTGTACTTAGGAGGTTGCGGGGTTGAACCTCAGCGCTTCCACCCATATTGTTGCAAACTTTTTAGAACACTGTGAGAAGTACACATGGCAGCCCCAGGCTGAGCCAGGTGCCCCCTCCTCATTGGCCAAATCAAAACCAATAATAAAATGCCAATTCACCACAAATTCGAACCAATCCACAATTGCCACTTGGCAGTCTCCCATTAGGCAGAGGATAAATTGACCAAGTTTGACCTGCCCTGTCACCCTACCACAAAGGCATGCCTAGTTAGCAGTACGAACTCTTGACTGGGTCTGTCTGCACATTTTTTTACAAAATTTGTATGTTTAGCAAAATAGAAAGAACTCATTTCTGAAGCGATACAGAGTCCATTTTGCATGAAATGAGTTGCGCCAGATTTAGAACGACGAGCACTACACGGTCATTCAGGCTTCGAGTCATTATGAGAACTTTTTTTTTTAGCATAATTATGAGCACCTGATCATTCCTCCCCACTGGAAGCTTTTGGACCCCAAAATATCATATTCAGTTTTTGAACAAGTGAGGGTATAGTTCCCTCACCTTCCCAATTTCAATCCATTTGGCTTTTAAACGATTTTTTCCTTTGAGCCCCACTCGAAGATAGTCGACACTTCCTCTTGTCGAAGTCCTTGTCCTTCAGTCAAGTATGGTGTCTTGCTGAAGCTCAACAAAGAAATATGGAGAAAAGTCTTCAATAGATGGTAGCTGAACATTCTCTCCTTGATCTTCCATCAAAGGAGGCTCATACAATCTTAAATTTTCAACATTAACAACAGAGTAAATTTGCATGTATGAAGGAAAATCAAGCTCGAAGCCATTGTTAACAATATTTTCTAGAATTTTGAAAGGACCATAACGGATTGGTTTCAGCATTTCACCTTCTCCTTGAAGCCTCTCCTTGCTAATGTGAAGCCAAACTTCGTCACCAACTTGAAACTTATGATCCACACGATGTTTGTCGTATCTTGCTTTGTAATTTCCTTGACCTTTTTCTAGTTGATCTTGAACTATTTTATGGATCAACTGAATTTACTCTATGAATTTCTTTTCTTTATCTATGTCGCTATGCCCATCTATAGCTACATCTTTCCCAAAGATGAAATCCAATGGCAATTTTGGCAAGTATCCAAGACATGCCTCAAATGGCGATGTTTGTTTAGAGGAGTGTTTTGCAATTGTTCCTCCCACAACTTAGGATGTTTGTTGCAATATCCTCGAAGAAGATGAATGACTATTTGATTTACCACATCGGTTTGACCATCTGTTTGTGGATGAAAGGCTGTAATCTTCTTCAGCTTAGTGTCCATCAAGTCCCACAAGCTTGATCAAAGATTTCCAACAAATCGAGAATCTTGATCACTTACAATAGATGTAGGCAACCCACAATGAAACCAAACATTTTGAAAGAAAAGATGAGTTGTTTGTTCAGGTGTAACTTGTTTTTACATGGCATCAATATACACATTTTTCTGAACCTATACACAGCTACATACAAATAATCATGACCTCTTTTTGACAAAGGAAGACCTCCTATAAAATCCATAGAAATACTCTCCCATGGACGTGAAGGAACCAGAAGTGGTGTGTACAATCCTAACTTCCTATTACTAGGCTTATTGACTGGACATAATGAAAAATCTTTAATAAAATGTGACACACTTTCAAGCATACGAGGCCAAGAACAATACCTCTGAAGATCTATCACTGTTTTGGTTACACCAAAATGTCCAGCAATAAGAGGTGTGCTTCCCTTATGACATTCACTCTCTCCCCCTATGGAATACAAAGCTTGCCCAATTGATACAACAAGTTATTATGTACATGGTAATCCAATTCCTCAACTTGGCGACCTTGACTCAAGTTTGCATAAACCTCTTGAAAGTCATTATCAAATGCATATTGTTAAATGTAACTTTCATGTAAAAGAGAAGTATTATTGAGTAAAGTAGGTGCACTAATAATAGGCCTAGAAAGCATATCAAGAACCATGTTGTATATACCTTTCTTATACTTGATGACTATGTAGAATTGCTGGAAGAAACCCATCCAGCTGTTAACCACCAATAAAATTTGTCATATCAAAAGGTGGCTAAAACATTTATGAGCCTTAAAGAAACAAGTTTTATTTGCTAAAAAATGTTATCTCTTGAAGACTCTTGAAAACATCATGCCCTTATTTCATATCTTCACTGTTGTTTCCATTTTAAAAACTCTGAAATTCTGCTGATTTCATAGAGGATAGACTGCTGCAAAATCCCCTTTTTCCCCCCCTCCTCCACTCAAAAACTAACCTTCATTTTGCTCCCCTTTTTTCCCCATAAAATCCTCTATTTTCAAGATTCCCCTTCTTCCATTCATGAAAATCATTTTTACATAGTTTAGGACTCATTTTTAAACTATACCGAAGCCCCCAAATCCATTGGAAAACTTGGAAATTTTCATAAAAAATACGTTTTTTTACCACAGGCTTAAGCCCCCTTGGGATAAGTCCTAACCACTTCCCCTCCATACGCCTTGGTGCTAGAACCAAGCACTGAGGCCAAAAAGCGCTCATTGCATCGGAACTTCCGACGAGCACAAGTCTTTTGACTATATAAAACCTCCGATGCCGATGAGCCCCTTTTACTATAGCCCCGATCCTTTGCCTTATTCGCATAACCATAAGTTTTTATCGGGCGCTTAAAACTGTGAATAAACCCATCTCCGATCATAAAAACCCTTTGTAAATTCATAAACCCATTTTTTCCTAACTTTTGGGCAAAACCCACCAGAGCCATGTGTTATAATTAAAATGGGTAGATTGAAAAGTACCGAAGTGCAATCGCATCGAAGAAATTCACAATGGGTAGATTGAAAGACCCGCATCGAAACTTCTGATGCGATTAAGTCCCTTCATTAAAACCCCGCCCCCTCCACTTTCTACTCCATATAACTTTCACCCGGGACCAAATTTTAAAGATCCCAAGGCGCTAATCGCATCATAAATATCAAATGGTTAGATTGAAAAGCCCGAAGGCCCGACCTCCCGATTGCGATTAGCCCTTTATTATATACGCCCCGGGCATATTGTATTTCATATAGACCATGGCCCTGCAGTCGGGCGCCAACCATTTCATATGTATATATAAACCCGCCCTCAAAGCCAAAACCTTAGTAATTATGTTAAAATTTTGGTTTTCATTAAGTATTAAGGGTTTCCGGCGGAGAATAGTTTGAAACAATATCTGTCGTTGATCTGAAGCCGATCAAACGGCTCGCGCAGCATCGCATCGCAAGTTCTTATTGGGCGCATCCAATATTTCTCCACCCCCGATTGGCCATCCCTCCAATTCACTCCCCACCGTTGATCTGATCCTCAGATCAACGGTTAGCGCTCAATCGTTCCATCGCACTCCAAATTCTTTACCCCACCGATGCATTTGCCTCCGATTGCATCTAGACCGTCCACGTGTCTAGATCAGACGGTCCAGATCGCGTTTCCCGATCTTGGTTTAAATTCATGTGCCCCCCGTTATAAAGTTTTAGGCCAAGTCCCGACTGTTGATCTCTGCAGATCAACGGCCCTCATTAACTCCTTCTCCGCTTTCGTATTTTTTCCATTTAACACCCCAGATTTAATCCTAGCTGTTCATATGTTCTATCCAACGGCTTATATTAAACTCCGCCGAGCCCGACCCCTGTGGGTCCGGCCACGCTCCTTCCCCACAACCTCTGAAGCAGTTTACCCAATAAACACAGGATTTTATTAATATTTTTTGTATTTTACAGGTGTTTGATGGTTTTTTCCATTTATATCGAAGAAAAGCTGAAGGCTGGGAATGACGATTCTCACGCCTCCGATTCATCGAAGGGAAGCCATCCATGGGTTCAATTTCCACGTCTCGTCAATGCTTCATGGGCATTGATGCCTCACGAGCCCAGTGCGGCCCTGCACATCAACAAGACACAAAGTTAAAATGAATCAAAAGAGTATCAGTGTCAAAGATTAAAACACGGCAGGACAGAAGATTGAAGACAGATTTGTGGGGATTACGGCTAAGATTGATTATCAAAATTCTAATCCTCCAAATTAAAACACAGTTAAAAGAAAAATCATAAGTGTTTTATCAGATAGAAAGGCCTCCACCGCCACACTTGAGGCCAATTGAATCCTCTCAGCTACCTCAAAGCCACCCGTGCCTCAAAGCATTCAAATAGAGGCCGAAGTTATTGATCAGAGAAAAGATATTTGCCTCAGCGCAGCCAAACAATTAATTTTGCCAAGGAACTTAATGTAAAAAATATCAACAGAGTTACTATAACATGACACAGAGCCTTAAAAGTCAACAAAAGCTCCCAATAAGCTTAATCTTAAGTGTAAATCAATTAATACAGATAAACATTTGTAAACTTCTTCATCGAGCCCCTCAAAGGCCGAGAAGTCATTAGTCAGTATTAATCAACCCAGGAGATCTTTTATCAGATCCCACCTCCTCATTCTTCTATAAATACTTCTGTAGAAGATGAGAAATAATTGGTTGTTGAACTTTGAAATATACTTGAGCCTGAGATTTCTACTTGTAAATAGTGTTCACTGGCTCTTGAAGCTCTGCTTGTGATAGAATATTTAGGCTGAGGAGTGAAGATGATTGCTAACCTGAAACATTGGACTTAAAGCTGTAACTGGTTTGAAGCATCACTACAAACTGATTTATGGGATCCTGGTCTATGTCAATGGTGATGTTATTTCTTATTGTAAATTGTTATTTTATTTTTGTTTTCACTTTGTCCATCTTCTATGATAAAGAACAGCAAGCATGGAGTTAGGATTTACTGTATACCAGTACCCTTTTCCTACTTATAAGATTTATCTTAATGTTTTCTTCCAAATTGTGTTATTTGGGAATGATTTAATTCAGTTTAAGCATAGGAATGCTGGCGTTCCCTTGTCCTACTGTCTTAGCTAAATATTATTCTTAAATGTTATTTTTAGTTCATGTTAAGTAGAGAGAAACTAAGGAAGATATGGTGTGCCCTGGTCCTAGTTTTATCCCCAAAGACTGTTTGAAAGTTTCCCTTGGAATGTGTTGAAAGCTGGCTAGTTTCAAAGTACTTACCAGATCTTAGACCATTCTTTGTTATCTTTGTGTTTGTCTTGAAAGTTACCAAGTAAAGCAGAGCTAGGAGAGGATTTGTGGTGAGCCCGGCCCGCTAGTTTCTTCTCCAACAGTTGCCTTCAAGTTTCCTTTTGTTTTAAAATTTTTTCTATTGAAAGTGTATCAAAGGTTGGCTAGTTTCGAAGTACTTACTAGATCCTAGTTTACTTTGATGTCTTTCTTAAGTGTATGTCAAAGGCTGGCTAGTTTCAAAGTACTTACCAGATCCTGGATTGCTCTTTGTTCTTCATTTGTTTAATTCCCCTTCTTTTTGTATCACTTCATCACATAAAATCAACTTTAAAGAGATCCTTAGACATAGATGACTTGCCCCATGGACCACTCTTGAACCTGATTGTTTCAATTAAATCCTATTATGACTCCATAGCCCAATGGACTAAAACCAGCAATTTGTCTCTCTCTTTGGCCGAAACTTGTTCTATTTGCTTGCAACTTCTCACCTTTGAAACTCTTTGCATTTAGAACTTTCCCCTCAAATAATAATCATGCTCAACCATCCAAAACAAAACAAAACCCTCGGCCTTCATAACTAGCCTAATATCATTACCTCAAAAACCTAAAAGATAAATCCAATCTTTTTCACTTTATTGGAGAGATCCCTCTCCGAATTCAGGAGGGCTAGATCCTAGAATCCCAAAGTGGTTGAAACAGTGTTTCTCCCCGCAGTCGGACTTTTTCCAATCTTGTTGATTACGGGGAGCTAACATTTCTAGCGACTCCGCTGGGGACTTGAGTTGAATTTTCATCTTAGGTTCCCTTAAAAACTTCATAAAACCTTGTGAGTAAAAAGCAGCCTTTTCAAGCACTACCAATCAGATGGTAATCATGGTGAAACTTGTTTGAATCAGTGACAAACTAGGCAAACCCTAGGATTCTCATAAGACTTTATCTAACCTTGAAATATCGGCTAGCTTAGCCATAAGAGTAGACTATCTTTGTCTCACAACCGTAGCTAAGTTTTGAAACAAATTTAGGACACTCTTAACAACCAATGGGACTGAAAAATAACTCAGAAAACTCAAAAATATTTCAGATTGGTATTTAATAAACATGGTGGTGGACCATAAAACCTTTTACCTCCCTGAGATCTAAAAACTTCCACTTGGCGACTCCACAATCCTTAACGGACCTTAAGACTCCACTGGGAAGAACCTTTGTCATTATAACAACGTGTAAAACTCAGTTAGAGGACTGTAGGATTTGAATTTGTACAAAACAGATTAGTTAACCCCTTAAAGACTGTCATATCTGGGTTAATTGTTCTTGTTTATTTGGGTCTGAAAACACAGCATAGTGGCTCCTAGAAAGATTCATACTAGAGCCCATCCTGACCCAGATCCACCTAAGATAGTTGATAACCTAGAAAGTATCCTTAGGAAGTTTCCTAAGATAAAATTTTCAACCTTTTTCAGATCACCCTTGAGAGCTAATTCAGTTCCTGAAAATCTTACAGCTCTACATCAATCACAAGTCAACTTTAGAAATACATTTAGAACTAGGTCACTTGATGATATAATTCAGCTTGATTCTGAGTCTTCACTTTCATCCCCGAAAACAAGTGAACATACTGGTGATAGAGAAACAATACCTCCTGACATACATTTCCTTCACAATTTAGGTGTCTCTCATCCAAGATCAGCTCAGCAATCTACTGTTGTTCCATCCACGTCTGCTCATCCTACATTCACTATCCAAACCACTCCACTTTAGCCCACTTTACCTTTTGTTAATCCACCTCTTGTAAATTCACCTACAACACATATCTTGGCAGCATGGTATGCTCCCTTAGTCCTTCCTGTTCCCTTAGTCAATCTTCCACAGGACTATCAGTCCAAAATTCCATTATATGATGCTAGTAATGCTACAACTGCATCACAACATGTGGATAAGATGAATGACTACTTTGACAGAAATGAAATTGATGATGATTCTGTCAAACTGAGACTATTTGCTCAAAGTTTGGGGGGAGAAGTAAGAAAATGGTTTAAAGGCTTAACCCCCCATAGTATCAATGATCTCCAAACCTTCCATCAAACATTCTTAAACAACTGGGAAGTGAATAAAAATCCTCTCCAAGTCCTTTCTGATTACAAGAACCTCCATAGAAACACTGGGGAAAGTGTGCAAGCTTACTGCACCAGGTTTAACGGTGTGTATAATGCCCTTTCCCCAGATCTAAAACCTCCATAAGGCTCAGCATTAAACAAGTTTCCTGAAGGGTTTGACCCTGAGATGGCCTATCAGCTGAGAGAGAGAGATCCTGCAACTCTTGAAGAGATGCAAAAAGGAGCTCTTGCTGTGGAAGTGAACTTAATGGAGAAGAGAGCGAGAATGAAAAATGAGAAGAGAGTATCTTTTAGAGAGGAATCCACACCTTCTACTTCCATCTAAAAGATGGAAAGAATGATGGAGGAGATGATGAAGAGAATGAGCATCTTTGAGAGAGCACAAACAAATCAAAACCAAACTACTCCTCAAAATAGAAACCAAAACCAGAATCAGAATCTTAGAAGGAACCAACCTCCAAACAGACCTAGGGAAGATGATCAACAGGTCACTCCTCCCTTTCATCAAAACTATGTAAGCGAGGTTGAGGAAATAGATGAGCAACCAGAGGATGATGATATAAATATGCTGGGAGTAGATAATGATGACTTCGAAGTTCATTATGATAGAAAACAAGGTCTTTACACACCCTATGATGACAAAAGAGATGATGAGGAAAATTATTATCGGGACATGGAAAATGTCATCATAGAGTCTCAAAGAGAATATGACCTTAGAAGTAAAACCAGTCAACAAACTCCCAACACTAAGACCTCTGACAAATCTTCACAAAACAGCACTGCAACCAAGCCTAAAGTTGTCAAATAGAAAGACAGAACAGTGGATGTTAATTCTAATAAAGGTAAAGAGAAAGGCACTCAAAACAATGAAAAACAAAGTGCAGACCTTAGCAGTACTAACACTTCAGCTAGTACTCCTGTTAAAACCATTTTGTCAAATGTAAATAGAACAAATCAGCGAATTGATGTTGCTGATAAGGTAGCAGTTAATAAGGCTGAAACAAGTTCTTCAAAGAATCAAATTCCTTTAAGCCTGGAGCAAGAAATTTCAAAGATCAAAATCTCTGTTCCCTTGACTAAGTTAGCTGCCCAAAATGTATATAGGACCCAAATTTTGAAGGCTTTAAACATTGAAGAGAATAATGACGCAATCAATCTTAAGCTCTTTGGAGCTTATTTTTGGTCCACATGACGAGGTAGATGGGGGAATGATACATTTATTCAACAATTCTTGGATTTTCTTCTTGGTTTATGCATTTTCCATTATCAACATGCGATACATGCCAATGTTAGGGAGTGGAACATCCTACTGCAGTTGTATCTCATGTTGGATTCCCCTCTTGGGAGGTAACCCCTTTGGCTCCTGAAAATATCGCCATGCTAACTTACCACATCAAACAAATCAGATTTCAATTTATCATCACAACCTCCAAAAGATTCATAATCCTTATCATTCTTTTTTTTTTATCATAAGAAGCACAAAGTTTTTGCTTGAATTTACTAGTCTCTTCATTTGCCCAGCATTAACTAAAGAGAGGTTTAGCTTTTTGAGATGAGCTCTCGCAATATATTCCACTCCATCTTTGAACAAGGGGTACTTTTTCTCATAGAGATAGAATACTACTTTCCTGTCATAGAGATAGGGACTACCCAAAACAATTCCTGATATGTCAAGCGGTACAACATCTAACTCAACTTCATAAATAAAGTTTGCGGTAATTGTAAACAGGAAAATGCATTTTCTTGTAACCAGTAAATTTGTATCCTCAGTTATCCAACCCAAAGGATATCTTTTGATGAGGTGAGGTTTCAAGGTTAAGCTTCTTGACTAAGTCTTCAGATTTAAGTTCACTTGAGACCCACTATCAAATATTACGTCGATTTTTTTATGTTTTGAGATCACTCTTACATGAAACAACTCTATTCTTGTTTCTTCACTTGGAGTATTACTGTGAGAATTTGATGAAATAGTACTTGCTATGGCTTCTTTTCCCTTTGTGACCATGGCTGTAATTTTTATCTCATCACCTGAGTTGGATCTAAGATCCTCTTGTGTGGTAGTGGTTGTCTTTTGTTTCCCCTTGTTGTTGAATTTCTTAGGCCTCAATTTTGGATGAAGCTTCCAATAGTGGGCTTCATCATGACCCTCTTTGGAACAGTGGTTACATGTCATTTTCTCCCATTCTTTTTTAATGGATGCATTTTTATTTTGTTTTCCCTTTAAACCCTTTCCTTTTTAACCACCCTTAAATGGTTCTTTTTACCCTCTTCTTGTACATTTTTCCCTTTTGCTTCAAGGTGTGTAACTTCCACATAGACCTCATCTATACTAGTGGGATTAAACATGAGAATGATATGTTTCAGGTAACTATGCAAACCCCCAATGTACTTTAGCAAGGTATCTTGAGAATCCAAATCAACACCTAACATAAGAGCTCTTCTCCTAAATTCATGAGTTTAATCTTGCACACTTTGACCTTTCAATTGTCTAAAGTTTTGCCAGCCCATAATGGCTTTTTGCATGTAAGCTAGAGTGTATAATTTCCTTTTAATGGAACCAATAAAACTAGACCAAGACATTGAGATATTATGTTTTTTAATCTCATCGTATGTCCTTGCTTCCCACCATACAAGTGCTGCACCCTCCATTCTCAAGGAAGCCAATTGAATCTTTATGTAATCCTCTTGAAGGTTCTGAATTCTGCAATAACCTCTAACTGACGAATCTAATTATCCAGCTTCTCTGCATTCACTTCACCATTATACATCAAAAGCTCAAATTTAACATTAAGTTTAAGTAAGGGTGATATACCAGTTCCTCTTGAAGTATGTGTATGAACAGATGGAAGGGTTGTGGTAGTGGAAGATGATGAAGAGGAAGGTGTAGATGGTGGTGAGGATGATGGTGGAGTGGATGGTAGTTTATTACCATCTCCATGGTCTCCTCCTCCTGGAGAACCCTCTCCTTTTGGAGGCCTAGAACTTTCTCCTTGCATCCTTAAATTCCTCTCCTCGTAGAGGACCTTTACCATCTTCGTCATATCAAAAAATGCCTCTTTGAATGCTCTCTCGTCTTATGTCATGGTAGGTTCTCCTTCACGAGACATGCTCACTGAAGACTCAAATTCAACTTGAGGGTGTGCTGGTGTTGAAGACTTTGGCAACCTTTCCCTTCTTCCTCTTGACCCAACTGCAGGGCTTTCAACCAACTTCCCTTCTCCTCTTTTGAGTTTTAACCTTGTAAGAATGACACAAGCTTGTGAACAATTAGATCCCTCCTTGCACAATAGACCTAAAGCTTTGATACCACAAATGATCTGATTAAGGTATCTTAGTAATGTTGTGCTAATTCCTCTTTCAGATTTTGAAATCAATGTTTTACATGTTCTTAAGGGTTCAAGTTCTCTTGCAAATTATTGAGTCTCATGAGTGATTTTTATGTTATTTTATGAGCAATTTAACATAAAAGAAAGATTGAACAACAACAAATAAAAGTACGGTACATCACCATACAACACATCAACATAGGGATTTGATGAAGTAGTTCACCCCTCTTGGGCTACATCTCCTTGGTCCAGCTTCCATAACTTGGGCCCCTATATTATGCTCAAATTTGCAAAATGATGTGTTTACAATGCTTTCCCGCTCCTGAAACCAACACCAATGAGTTCACAATGCCCAAAAATAGTACCTTAGCCTCTTTTTGCTCTTGATTTGGTCGAAAATTCACTGAGTCATGACCTCCACCAGTTTGCTCCACAATTTCCTCCCTAAATTTAGCTAATTGGCACTATTTGGGCTAGTTGGCACTAAAAATAACATTTCCACCGTATTTATCGGACCGCTAATTTAATCCAAATTACTATAATTAAAACGCATTTAGGCGCTTTATGGTTAATCCAGATTAGCGCTTAGTTAAATGAAATTAGCGTTAATAATGGAGGATTAAGGTTTAAAACCACCGCACTTAAGGTAAGCCCTTCAGTGCTCCACCATGGTCTCCAGGTTCTGGTCATGTGTATTGGGGGCTGGTCCCCAGTCCCCTCGTTGGCGGCCTTAATAAAACTGAAATAAACATGAAGATGTATATAGGTTAAGTCATATGGTGTATGGAGAGTCGTAAACTACGTGGCTTGTGCTTAGGAGGTCGCAAAGTCGAACCCCAGCGCCTCCGCTCGGACTAGGGACCATCCTTGATCCTTGAGGAATTTTCTTGTCTCCATCCTCAGGTTTTACCGTGTATCTTGCCATTACCGGTCAAGGAATTCCTAGGCCTTCGGGAATTTTCCTAATATCACCTCAGCTCATATTATGAAACCATCCGACAATCCAAAGCTCAAAATTGAGAACAATACCATCACACCATGGCTATCCGGAAATTGCAAGTCTAGAATAAAATCCACTGTTGAAACCCGACAAAATCCATGCCAAAGACAATAAAAGAACCAAATACCAACATGCACATACCATGCATGTCAAAACCAACTAGGAGATCACACATGCAATCTGTTACCTGCAAGTATTCCCGCTGAGGCTACTTGATCCTTGCCTTCCTTTGCCTTCCTTTTCCTTTCCTTTCCTTGCTTACTTTCTTTTTCCTTTGATGCTTTCCTCTCCGAGACAAATTGTAACACTAAACTGGCAAAAGGCTACCAACTGATGCTTTGAGGTATTTTTATTGACGAGGCCTCTAATTTCTTCTATTTTTCATTATTTTCCTTCATTTTCCTCCTCACATGCAACATGTGACCTTTCACCTTCCTTTTCTCCTAGTTTCCATTATTTTCATAAATAATGTGCCAAAAATACCCGCCTTTTCAAAGCCTTGGCCATTGCGTTTGCTAATTTCCCTTAGCCATAAAACACAACAAGTGATGCCCACTAGGATATTTTGCCAAACATTCAACTTAGAATAAGTGTCCCTTGCCCGTGGTCTTATTTTACCTTTATTAAGTTTTATTACATGAAATTTTAACCCAGGGTTGTTACAAACTATTAGTCGAAATCTCTAGGCATCCACGCTAGTTGGTCACTACCCTCATCTCAGGAGGAGATGTTGGTTGATCTTCTGGCTAGTATGGTTAGCCTGTGGTCTATATTGTTAGTATTTTTCCTTGAGCTATGCCAATATGATAGAATTCTCCTACCGAGTCCTCTTGTACTTCCTTATGCGGTCTACAATATTCAAATGAAGTTTAACCTTGTGTCGACTTTATGCCATGATCGATGAAGTGATAGGAGCACATGTAATGTGCCAAGTATAATGGAAGCCACAACCCCCATTTATGTGAATTAACATCACATCAAGGCAGAGGGCAGGAGTTCCTACTCCTTGGCACCCTCCTCGGTGAAACTAATTTTTGTATTTAAAAAAATATCAACAATATATATTTAATGCTTTTATTTTTCAATATATACGTATGTCTATATTCAACCATATAATTTTAATATTTTTAATAAAAATATGATTTTTATTATACATTTATTTTTTTATTAAATATATCAAATACGAATTTTCATATATATATATATATATATATATATATATATCCTAAAAAAAAACATATTTTTATTAAAAATATTAAAATTACATGGATTGAATGCTATAAAAAAATGATAAAGGATTTTAGCTTGACTATTTTGGTGAAAATATTGTTATTTCAATTATGTGGGATCAAGTCTCGAAAGACATATAATTGGACCATTTATAACATTTATGAAAATAGTTATATCTAGTGTAATAACAACAACCAATCTTTCAAAATCACAATTTCTCTATAATTTATTATTTTAATTAAAAACAATAATATAAAAATCCATAAAACCTTAAATAAAAATAATGACATAAGAATTTCCAACCTGAAAAGATCATAAAAAAAAAACTATCAGAAAACAACGCTATACAAATTCATAAAACCTTACTCATATTAAAAAAAGAAATGACGAGCGAGTTACCGGACCACGTGATTAAAAAAAAAAATTGACCATGAAAAAATCATTATTGAACCAAACGTAAATCTCAACATTTATATGACTTCCACTACGTCATTGTGAAAAAGACTAAACTAAAAAAATCCCTTGTACATTGGTCATTGAAAAGTTTTATTAAAAAACATCATAAATTGAAGTAAGTTATATATATATATATATATATATATTTTGGAAAGACGATCATGTTGCTCGAAGACGTTTCAAACTTCTTTGGGTAAAAACAATCCCTCGTTTGATTCTCCCTTCCACTTGGTTCCTTTTTCGAACATATAGTTATATGAAATAGACACCACACTTGTTTGAATGCCTCGAATCTCATTAAAAAAGAGGTTATAGAGTAATATACTTATTTTTGAGCCACTTGATTACAATTTAATAGTCATTGAAGATTTATAAATAAGGAGGTTATAGAGTTAAATTTTTTAAAATATACTTATTTTTGAGCCACTTGATCACAATCTAAAAGTCATTGAAGTTCTATAAATAAATATAAATAAATTTGGCCATGCTGTATTGTTAAAGTTAGTACAAATTTAAAACTTTTTAGGTTCAAAAAGTTATTGGTACCCAATCTTATACTTACCTTGAAATATAGATTATGAGAGTAATAAAGAAAAATAATCTTTCTATCCTTTCCATGATTGAAATAGGTGTAAACTCACTTTATATCAATTGTTTGTTAAATAATCTACCTATATATTTTTGTAGGTTTTATTTGAATAAAAATATCTAGGAATTTTAATACTTGAAAAACACATTGTAATGAAGAGATGTCCCTATCTTCAAAGATCTTGGCATTTCTTTCCAACCAAATTCCCCACATCCCAACTCTAAGTTCTAAACGTAACACTCCAAAACAATTTCAACATTCATTTTTCCTCCACCAGCCAAGACCCTCTTTTATTGTGTTCTTTGTCCAAACATCTCTTAAACCTGTAAGACTCTTGATCTCTTTTCGACCTGTTTAGCGAAAACATAAGACATGATAAAATGAAAATTTGTTTCTTTATTTGCATTGCATAAATTACACCAACCAAGACCATATGTATTTCTCTCTTCTAGCATATCTAGGTAAGAGCCTTATTATTAAGTAACAACCACATGAAAATACAAAACTTAAAAGGATGTTTGAACACGCTGAACCTTCTTCCACCACCATTTCCATGGCTCCAAATTTCCCTTCAAGAACCTTGTATCTCTCCTTTGGCGTATAGTCCTTAGAAGGATTCAATGATTAAACCAAAGTGTCCTTCTCATATTCTAAATGAACAAAAACTAGATACAAATGTCTTAATATAGGGATCCCAAATGGTATAACCTTTCCCTCTAAGACCTATATTCCTAGCAAGACAATCTTTTTGGATGCCCCATATATATATTACAAAACACACACACACACATATATTCACGAGTTGTTGGATATACTCTTGGTGTTATAGTAGCAGTTGTTAGGTTTGACCTTGGGTCTTCTCTATATTACTTCAATGAGTTACCACTTCACCATGGTTGTATATGTATGGGTTAGCTTTTATTTTGATTTATAATTTTTATGGGAAATTTAGGTGATACATGATTATTATTATTTAAGATGTTAAGTTAATATGATTTTTTTATAGGTAAATTTTGATTTTTTTTTAAATTTTTGTCACTTGGGCTAAACTATATTAAAAGCATAAGAAACTGTGCAGAGGCTATGGGCAGATATGGAAAGCAGTGCTTAGCCTATCCCAGCCTTGGTAGTTTTCAAAATAAACCAAGTTTGGGGCTACCTCAAAGGAGGAAACTAACCCCTTAAGAGTGTTAACTAATCTTGTATTACAAAGTTTTCAGTGGCACGTATAAAAACAAAATAGCTGAAGTATGTCATGAGGTGACAAAAAACATAAATTAACCTTGCTACCGAACAGTCATGGAGTTCCTTCATCTTCGTTTGTCACCTGGTTCTCTTCCTCTGCCAGGCACCCATATTCTCTGGCAATGGCTTCCTCCTCAGCTGTGGGCATTCAAGGAGGCTTCGGAGGGGCCGCGTGGACGATGGGAGTGATTGGATACTCAACATCGTAATCTCTGGTCCAGACATCGTCCGAGTCCATAACCCAAATGCCTATCTCCTCCGCTGTGGGCTCATGAACTGGAAGTGATTCAGTTTTCCTGGATAAAGTTTGCACAGATTGCGAAATAATGGATTTCTTGCAGCCTCTTCTACCCTTAGGCTTCTCTGAAGGCAAAAAAGTCTCCCCCTGAGTGTTGTCAAACGCTTGAGTAGCCAACAACTCGTGGCTATCAAATGTAGAGCCCTCTGTGGATTCCAATCACTAGTCGTGGCCACGATGAGAGCACGCCTCTGTCGCTGCCCCTGATGGGCTTTTGACACTGGCGCGAGGCCATGGTATGGCTGTCGAGCAAAGGATGGTGATTTGGCTGAGAAACAAGGCTGAGAGCAGGGGAGTGATGGCAGAGATAACCCGCGAGGCCGATAAGAGCAGTTGCGAAATGGATAATAGGAGAGCCTCTATGCCATTTGAATGCTGGAGGCACTTATTCCGAGCGCAGGTGCAGAGAGGGATGACCCATGTGATTCTTGGTATGATAAGGAGCCAAGTGCAGCAAAGCGCCGAAAAAATTAGACATTGATATGAGGTTCTGCATCAGGATCGAGCTGGCAATGCAGGACGTCGTCGATATGAGCATGGGAGGAGTTGTCATCGCGTGATCTGGAGATTTCACCCGCATCCAGGGGGAGTTCGATCCTTTTGAAGGAGAGTGAGGCAACTCTCGCAAAGGATATCGTCATGGATATGATGGAAATTAGAGTGGTAAAGCATTGAGTTGCATTCCACTCCTTTGTTGGCCAAAAGATCAGCTACAGAGTTTTCTTTCCTACGAACAAGGTGGAATCTCAAGGCCTTTTGATGTTGTAGTAGATGTTCTAGATGATTGAGGCGAGTGGAAAGCCTCCAACTCGTAGAGACCTTTGTGGATGAGGAACCAAGGATAATGTTGGTTGCAGCTTGGATGATGAGATGAGAATCTCCTTCCATTTCCAGTGGGAAAAAATTGAACTCCATGGCTATGGAGATGCCCCAAATAAGCCCCTCTAGTTCTGCAGAGTTGTTGCTATCCCACCCCAGGTTTCCGTAGTAAGCGTGCAAAGGGTTGCCGCTAGAATCTCTGAAGATGCCATGAAATCCGATTTCCCCTGGGTTGCCTTTGGAGGCACCATCAAAGTTGCAATTGAAAAATCCAGTCGGAGGTGGATTCCAGATTTTCGGAGAGCTGAACCTGCCTATACGTGGGGGGGATTTCTCCATGGGGGGTTCAATGCTCAGATGCCAACTATTCCAAATGATGCATTCAACAGCTGTTGTCGAGAAGTCTTCCATCCCCCAATGTGCCAGGGTAAGAGTTTCTTCTAAGTAGCTGCATAGCTTGGCCCAAATTTGCTCGTGAGTTAATGCAACATCTTTGAAGATCCAGCTATTTCGTTCTTTCTAGAGGGTCCATGTGAGTAGGCCCAGAATGAGTTGCCAAAGGCAATTTAAGAGATTGTTGGAATAAGGATTCTCCTGCCACGTGTTGATGGTGTGGGTGATGTTACCCCGGGCCCGATTGGATCTTCTGCAAAGGGAATCGATTCTGTCCCAGAGAGTGTTGGATATGGGGCAGAGGTCCAGCAAGTGATCGATAGTTTCGTTGTCATTCTGGCATAAAGGACACCGTGATGGACCCATAAAGCCCCGCTTCAGGAGATTCTCCCATGTGAGGATGCGTCTTTTGCTGAGCAACCATAGAAATGTAGTGACTTTGGGCCAGAGATTAGCTTTCCATATCCTTTTCCATAGCTGGTTTGAGGGCTTGGGTTCGGTGGTTGAATGAGATGGTAAGATTCCTTGGTTGAGTAGTTACTGCTTGGAGTGTGGCCCCAACGGAGGATGTCTGGCCCCTGCTGAGTTCCGATTCTTCTTTTTTCTAATTCCTCCCAAATGTCATTGTGATTTTCATTATTCAGTCTACTTGCCATCAATCGGTGGGGAGCCAATTCCTGAATCCGTGAGTGACATCATGGGTCCAAAAGTCCTGGACGCAATTTTGTTCTCTTGCCTGTGAGACTGTGCTTTGAATGGGTCGAGCAAAGATAGAGGAGAGACTTGGCCTTTGCTGCCATGAATCTTCCCAAAACAGGGCTTGAGCACCATCGCGAAGTTCCCAAAAACTATGTGTTTGGATGATATATTTGTGTTGACTGGGTGCATTCCAGATCTGGGATCCACCAAGAGCAATATTGAATCTGATTAGTTCCTCCTTGGGCCAATTTCCAACGTATTTGGCCGCTCATAAAGTCGCCCAAGGTTTTTGGGGGCAGAAGACCCATTTCCACCAAATATTGGTGCCCATGATGATATTGTTGTGCTCCGGATCTCTTAGACCAAGTCTCCCTTGGGTTTTCGGCATGCAACTTCCTTCCATTTGACTAACGCCCATTTGTGCTTGTATTTGGTTCCACCCCAAAGAAAGGTTCTTTGCAGGTTGTGAATGGATTTGAGGACCCATTAAGGTTCAGCCACAACATAAAAGAGATATATGGGCAGAGATTGAAGAATAGATTTGATTAGAACTAGATGACCTGCTATGTTGAGAGAACGGTAAGTCCAGTAGGAAATTCTGGTCTCCATTTTTTCCAACAACTCTCACCAGGAAGAGTGTTTGATAGCTGAATCCGTGAGGGGATCCCCCAGGTACTTGGAAGGCGAGAAGCTATGGTGAAGCTGATGATGCAAACTATGTTGCGTTAGGTGACAATGGGTGTGTTGAAGAAGAATATTTTAGATTTCTCAGGGTTGACGGTGGTTCCAGAGGCTTCAAAAAAACTGTCAATAAGGGTTCTTAGGGTGTGAGCTTCCTGCATAGAGGGGTGTCCCATGATCATGTTGTCATCCACAAATTTTTGATGAGAAATGGGAGGTTGATTGTGTATGGGGATGCCTTGAAGGTCATGAGAGCAGATCGAGTTCTTGATCAGGCGACCCAGACCCTCGGCCATAAGTACAAAGAGAAAAGGTGAAAGAGGGTCACCTTGCCTTATACCCCTGGAGGGGTTGAAGGTTTCCGAGGGGATGCCATTGACAAGGATAGAGAGGAATGGAGAGGAGAGCAGGCTCATGATCCAACGGACCCAAGTATGGCATAAACCAGAGGCTAAAAGGACATGTTTTATGTAATTCCATCTGAGCTTGTCGAAGGCCTTGGAAAGGTCGATTTTGAGGAGCATGCTAGGCTTTTTAGAGGTTTTTAAGGAATTGATGACTTCATGGGTGAGAATGATTCCATCAAGAATATGCCTTCCTTCAAGATAACCCGTTTGCTCCGGAGAGATGAGCATTAAAAGGAGTTGCTTCAAGCTGTTAGCAATAAATTTGGAAATAATTTTGTATATAACATTGGAGAGGGCTATTGGCCTGTGCTTACTTGGGGAAGCCACGTTATCTTCCTTCGGGATGAGAGTGATAAATGTTGCACTAAGAGCTAGAAGAATCCAGTGAGTGTTGCGCGATCCCTCCACTAGGTCCCAAACCTCCTCCTTGATGACATCTTGGAAAAAAAATGGAAGAAGTTGGTGGTGAATCCGTCCGGACCTGGGGCTTTCCCCTCTTTGAGTTGGAAAACTGCTTGTTCTACCTCCAGCAAGGTTGTGGCCTTGAGCAACATCCTATTCTGATCATGATTGACTAGTTTTGGGATATGCTGGGTGATTTTTTCAATAGCCTCCTGACGTTGAGTGTTGGGTTCTTTGAGGATGTCTTTGTAGTGGTTAAGCAGTTCCTCTATGATGTCCTCATGATTTTCCAAGTGCTCCCCATTTTGAGTCTTAAGGACGGTAATTCTGTTGTGTATCTTGTGCCGGATGGTGGAGTGGTGAAAAAATTGTGTGTTCCGCTCTCCATCCCTGAGCCAACGAATCCGTGATTTCTGTTTCCAAAGGATTTCTTCTTGACATGTTCTTTCTTCAAGCTGGGCTGTTAGCATCTTCTCCGGGGCCTCTGAGTCCTCTGATCTACCCTCTAGGATGATTTTTTGTTGGAGTTGTTGCATTTTCATTTCCAGCTCTCTTTGGTTGTGGAAGATATTGCCAAAGGTGTTCTGATTCCACATTTTTAGTTTTCCTTTGAGCATCTTTAAATTTATGTTGGAGCTGATACGTTTTTTATCCCAAGGGTGGAGCGAGGGTAGTCCACCAATTCGAGATGATATCTTTGAAACCTGGATGTTTGAACCAAAATTGTTCAAAGCGAAAAAGTTTTGGAGTGGCAATGCTAGGTTTGATCCATTGAAGCTGGATTGGGCAGTGAACTGATCCATGAATGCTGGTTCCTATCATGTGGAAGGAGACTTGAATGAAGTGACGATTGGCATGACCATTCTCTAGGGTGATCAGTTGGGGATTCCAAATGATCGCAAGGCCTCTCGAGGTCCCACATGCGTCAACGACAAGGGTATTGCATAATTCCAAAGTATGTTGAAGATGGTATCCAGATTTGAGATGGAGCATTTCGTTTCTTGCATAAAAAAAACCGTGGGATTTTCCTCAGTGATTCTTTCCTTGATTAACCTATGCTTGGAGGGGATATTTAGCCCTCTGATATTCCAGTATATGAACTTCATTGAGAAGTGTTGGGAACGATTGAATAGGACCTAGTTAGCTTGGGATAACGCCCTAATTCTACTAGCTCTCTGCCTAAGCCAACCAGTCGCTGCATATCTATTCTTCTTCCTCGCTTTCTAGATTCTTTCAAGATGTGTTTGGTGTTTAGGAGAGTGCAACCTTGAATGCCGAGGGAGGGTAGCTATTGGGCTCAAATGAGGACTTCCTCCAGTTTCTGGATCTATTGTTGGGGGATTGAGAGAAAGTCTTTCCTCTTGCATGCATCTTCAAGACCCATAATGTTTAGGTACCTGTAATCAATACTCTCTGGTTCTTCTTTCATTGCCTCTGGGATTGATTCCGAGGCTGTGCCTTTGCCTTTACTTGAGTTGTCCATAGTTGGTGTTGAGGACTGGGGTTGCAGAAGGGATTCTAGCTGGATTTTAGTTTTAAGAGCATCTGGAGGTTGGGATTTTTCCTGCGAGGGCGGATCCAGTCCCTTGGGATCTCATTCGCATCCGCATTACGATTAGCTAGGGCTTCAAAACTATTGCATGTAGCTGGAGCTTTGTTGTTCTGGTTTGTATTTGACTTCCGAGTATGCCTTTTTCTTCTAGAGACTTTCGTGAACCCTTTTGTATCTTTGCCCATGGAGGCGGTATTCAAAGTGGAGCTTTGATTAAGGGGGCAGTCCCTGAATAGGTGCCCATGCTGGTTGCATTTCCTGCATCTAAATGACACATGTTCATAATATACTGTTTGGATCCATTCATAATCATCATGAAGCAGACTTACCTCATCAAGGAGAGACTTTGCGATATGCATGTAAATGCATATCCTTGTATAGGCAACATTTTTGTTGATCTTTGTCTCTTTTGCTATTTTTATGAATTCTCTGAGATAATTGCCAATGTCTTGAAGGGTTAGCTAATCCCAGTAGTCCTGTGGTAGGGTGTAGAGCCGGAACCAAACTGGAGCCCAATTGAAGTCTTATTTGTTCGGGTTAAAGTGTTCGACCCAATTACGAAGATAAACACCTGCTGAATTGAAGAAATATGGGCTGCTATCCAAGATGCGGTTCTTGTCTTCGATGCATGTGAAGATCACATTGAAGAAACCCTTTGCGCATAGGTGTAGATCGATACAGCCCTTAGGTTTCCATTTGGAGGCGATCCAACCCAAGAGGGATTTTTGTAGGCCAAAATCCCATGAACTTGCCTATCAAGGCATGATCCTTCATATACTGGATTCTTTCGTTGATTGGATGAGCCAAGAGCTTAATCTTGGGTCATTTTGTTGCCTTTGGGATGCATGTGGAGGAGGTGACTATTGCTGCCGCAGCTTCTGTTGGCGGATTCGCTGTGGGTGATGTCCCAGAGGGGTCAGGAAACAGGCCAAAGTTTTGCTGATAGTCGCTATCAGCCCCTGCCGTCGCACCATTAGAAGGAGAACAAGAGGAGGGGGGATCCATCGTCCCCCCACTTTTGTCCGCCATGCGTGAGCCTGTCTGAGCACCAGGAGATGAACAGGGTCACGATACGGGGTTAGGGAGTTTGCCAGGGGCTGCTTGCCCGATGGCCACCAAACCCTAGAACATGGCCGAAGGTTTTAGAGTTGGTTCGCAGAGACCACGACTCACTTGTAATAGTTAACTAAGTGTGATAAACTCAGTTAGCTCATGAATTTCCAATTTTGAAATTTAGATGAGAATGTATAATGTAATAATCATGTTTCGATCCATAATTAAGATTGTGCCAAAATGAGAATTTGATCTTCAATAGTCAATCTCATGAATGAATTCAAACAATTAATAGTTACTATAGCGAGTCAAGTTGGCATTCAAAATTGTTTGGGAAATATTGTTTATAGATATGCTATAATTTCCTTCCACCATGGCATGTCAAATCTTATTCTTTGAGGAGTATATTATGATTCTACTCACTCCTTAATCATGTAGAGTAGCACTCTTGGGTTGTTCAAAAATATAACCATAATCAACTAATAAGTTTGTAACAAAGATTCTCAAATTATCCACAGTGTAATAAGAATCATGTCGACATTTCGAATCCCAATGGGGATCCATCTTGGACCAATAAGTTGCTTCCTAACAACTTGAATTAATGACATGTGGCCAATGAACATTATAAACTGTCATATTAGTTGATATACATACAATAACTATATAAATATGCTTAAAATGTTGCATCTCCTTATAAGGGATTTAGAACAATACTCAATATATATGTATATATATATATATATATATAATTTTAAAGTAAACATTTCCCCATTCAATCAAATTATACAACATTGGAGAAGGTTTTAATAAAATTACTAGAGTATCTTTTAAATGGCCAAGGTAATCATACCACATCCATAATCAAAGCTATCATACTTATAGGAATTGAAAGATGAAAAATTAAGTTGGTGTGTATAACCACAATTAATGTTTATAATTTTTACATGTTTTTCCAATTAGTTTTGGTTAAAACTGGACTAACAAATCAAAATTACATGACTAAAAATTACATAATTAAAATATGGATAAATCAATTTAAAATTATATAACTAAAATGTGGATAAATCAATTTATATATTTATAGAAAAAAATTACAATTTCATCAACAAATCTATTAGTAAATTTAAATGTCGATGAATCAATTTATATATTTAAAGAAAAGAAATTGCAATTTCACCAACAAAAAATCCTATTAGTAAATTTGAGTGGTAGTTTCAAATAAAATTGTAAAATTGTTAAGGAATTTGAGTGATATTAGCACATACAATTAAAAATAAAAGATAAAGATAAACCTATATTGAACCTTAAATCAAACACTCACATGTATTAAATGAAATTAATTGAAACGTAAGACAAACACATAGCATGGAGCAATTTGGTCCTTTTTGGGAAATTCCATGATTTTTTTTACCAGTTTCATAAGAACCAAAATAGTATATATTTTAAATTCATTTTACATTTAAAAAAAATTCCAAACGGTGAGTGTTATTCTAGCATAAGATCTTTTCTCCAAATGATGTTACAACTACTTTTCAAGTTAACATGATTTCGGTGCAGCACGGTCGAGAAGAAAAGGAATGGAGGACGGCGAGGAGTACGAGATGCGCGTCGGTCCAGTCTGCTTCTTACAGCCTTATCCCAACTATGCGCCTCCTCCTTATTACCATACCATCCCTCACAGGGTAAGTGAGTCCACCTTATCACGTGATTATTCTTTACAGTGTATATCCACACAATTTCAACTGTGCAATAATGTATAGGTCTGTCCCTCTGTTTAAAAGCTTCTTTGCACAATCTCTCAGAAATGCTGTGATTCTTTGCTTCCTTACTTACCTCTCTGTGAAATAGTCGGCATATCTCAACAAGAGGGAAACCAATTAGACAGCGAGAATGACAAACCCAACAGCTGTACATAGGGTACTAAACCTGTTAGAAGGAAACCCAACAGCCAACAATGAGAGAGAACCCCGAAGATCACGGGAGAGAAAAAAAAGAAATATAATTCACAGAAAATAAAACACGCTGGAAAGACATTTTATGTATGCTTTACTTAACAGCTAAGTAGAGTGCTGGTTGTCAAGTGCGTCGTGGTCAAGTGGTAAAATAAAGCGCTTCAAGTGGGCATACCTGGCTCAACCCCGCAGACCCCTCCCACCCCGGAAAAGTCATAGTGCCTCCTCCCCAGAATGATATTGCGTTAATGCGGCTAACAAAGTTTTGAGAGCATGGTGGACGTCCTGCTGATCTTGATTGCCCATGGATGCAACATATCTCAACCAACAAGGCCAGATGCAAATCCTTGGTGAATTGGACCGAACAAATACCACTTGTTCGGGACATCTAAGCTGAAGATAAAGGCCACTTTGTTAACAAAGGGCCATTTACGAACTTGAAAGAACGAAGGTGCTGGTTAAGGGGGAAATTGGATCTCCCCTGGTGCGAGATGCTATTTCTAGCATGTTATGGCATCAATAGGCACATTCTGCAGCCTAGTATGGGGAGATTTGTAGCTTATAATTGACGAAAAAATAATAAGAAAAAGAACAATAGAATACAAATATTTTAGCTTTGGGTTAATAAATTAATACTACTACTACCATAAAAATACAATTAATAAAAATAACAATAGAATAAAAATACTTTCATGTTTGGTTAATAAATTTATAAAATATTAAAACCACCAATATATTTATCTTAACCTTGGATCTATCAAATGTTTATACGGATAAAATCCTTCATATCCATCAATCAAAAACCATAGATTGTGCCTCCAATAATGAAAAATAATCACCAAAAGCATACCGTGAGCGAGGGTGATCACACTACAATAATGAGCTCCAAACCTAGGCACCCTCTGATAATGATATAACTAAAAAGAGTGCCATCATAAATTTAAATACAACCCCTTTTGCTAGAAGACATACAATACATAAACTGTTGCATCATACCACTAGAAATGCATCAAATTGTCATTGGTGCTCCTGCCAAACTTTTAGGTCATAAGTGAATATCTTTGCACTCTCCACTTCCCTTTTGACATCACATACCTAAATGTTAAGTAGTTCACTAGTATAAAAAACACCATAAAGGTAATGCCAAGGGAAGTGTGCGTGCCCATAAATAGCCCTTGTAAGTGATTAGTGGATGTCATCAAAATCTGTTCAATGCAATTGGATATGACCTTGTGCAATATGAGGTGTATCAATTGGCTTCAACATGGGGACACATGCTCTAGAGAGAGGTATGAGAACTTCTGAATCTTGATCATAACTCGATGCAACTTAACATGGAGAAAGATAAGATGCACATAATAGGTTAAGACTCTCACCTTGATCCACCACAAAACATAATCAAAGCAGTGCAAAATGCATGAAAATGACACGATGTTAAAAACAACTCTCAAACAAGACATTAGCCACTATGTCAAAGAGTACATGAAAGGGAACAACTATTTAAGCTACTGCTTACACAAGCTTATTCATTTCCTACTTCTACAAAGCTATCATGGCATTAATTGCCATCAGAATAATAGTGCTTCAAGGTTTTTCCATTCGTGGCCAGCTACAACATTTATCCAACCAGGTGGCTGTGGTTGAAAGAGTCAATGTACGCTGCATCCTCAATCCTATAAAGTCCAAGCCACAATGTGTCAAATTTATTTTGCTTCCCTAGATTTTCATTTTGCTTGTCCCACATAAGAACCAAATCTCCTTTTTGTAAAACCCTTGGATACACATTCTTGTCAAATACTTTGTTGACTTTACTTTGACATTAAATAAGGTGATCAAATGCTTTCGTTCAATTCTTGTCTAGCTCCAGAAGCTAGTTCACCCTTGCCTGAACTGCCTTTTGGTCTATAGTAAATTTTGTTGAGATTTTGTATAGTTGGTGTAGCATCGGGTGTGCTCTAGCCCTGAAATTTTGTGGAGGGGCTAGGACACACTTGATCTCCAAAACCCACAAAGGGATTTCAGAAATTTCAGTTAGTGTTCAAGTTATTCAAATAATTAATTATTTTAATGGATTTCCTAAGTCTAAACCTATGAAAATAAAATAATTAAAGTGAATTAATTAACACATGTGCTGAAATTGTCTTAAGTCACATGGATCAAGTAGTCTTTTAATCTCAGCCGTTGATGAATGATTTAATCTCGGCCGTTGAAGGGTTCAACGAAAAGTATAAGAGAAAGGCTTTAGGGTCAGTTGGATGAATCATGAGACACATAGTTGTAGAACTGAGGAATAGATATGGAATTCTAGTGCGGGTTTGCTAAGAATTTCCAGAGGAATTTCCTGCTGTGAGGGTAGTATTGGCTGAGGGGATGATCTGATCCCAAGAGCCAAGAGACAGCAAGAGGCAGAGGATCAACAACAAGGGCAGCGTAGAGGGGCTTCAGAGCCACGCAGTCCAGTAGGGGCAGCGCAAAGGCAGCTATGGCCACGCAGGGCTGACACAAGCCTAGCAAAGGCAGCGCAGACCCTCCAGGGGTGACGCAGGCCCTCCTAGGGCCACGCAGAGGCTAACGCAGGCCTTCAAAGGCAACATTGGGGCTTCAGAAGCAATGCTGAGGGTTTCTAGGGTCAGATCCGGGCTGAGTCTTTTAAATCCCGTTTGAGGGTGTGGATCAGTCCGATATTTGGCACTAGAACTTCAGGTTAGCTGTAGATTTGATTTATTTTATTCTCTGTCGGGTTTTCCAGATCTGGAACCCAAATTTGCTGTACTCAAAACTACTTAATAATAAACCCACATATCTGCTGCACTTGTTTTCCCGCTTTGGGTTTTTCCGGGGACTTATGTCCAAAAATCCATGTGTCACTTTGTTGCATGAGCATATTATTTAGTAAATGATCTGCATGTGTAGGTTGTAGCTGTGTTTATTTTCGGTATTTTTTGAATCTAATTTCTGGAAATAAATTGTATTAATTAAATCAAGTAGGAGAAAATAAACCAATACACTGCAGTAGAATTTTCACAAATTGTTGCAACAATTGGTATATTGGGATCTTTATATGAATTGATAGCATAACTCCCATCTTGCATACCAACTCAAATGGGATTTTCCTTGTAGCTTGTTTCTTTATTATTCTATCTAGCCACAAAACATACTTCATTTTACTATCCCAATTCTTTTTGTTATCTCCTATAATCTTCTTTATGATAGCCATTAATTTCTTGTTGCTAGGCTTTGTAACATACTTCATTTTACTATCCCAATTCTTTTTGTTATCTCCTATAATCTTCTTGATGATAACCATTAATTTCTTATTGCTAGGCTTTGTTAAACCATTCCCTTGCAGGTAATAGCTTGATGAATGGGATAGGACAATGCCATTGTCAAAGCAAAATGCTAATAATTCCATTGAACTGGAAACCATGGCATTATCAGTTGTAATCTTAGTCAGGACATTGAGTATGGTAATAATCTTGTCCTATAGAAAATTTTTGACCACACTGTTTGTTGCCCTCTTTGTGGGTATTTCCTTAACCCACTTGGTGAAATAATTTGTGGCAATTAGGATTCATTCTAACCCATCACTAGAATTATCTTTAAAAATCCCAATGAATTCCAAGCACCATTGCTGGAAGGGTGCTTCTACTACCATAAGATGTAAAGGTAAAGTTGCCAAATGCCGCCTTCTTGCAAACATTTGCCATTGTTGACATGTTCTCACAAACTTGCAGAATTTGGCAAACATAACTAGCCAATTGTATCTAGCTCCCAAAATCTTATGTGTTGACATCCAATCTGTGTAATTTTCATTGCACAATCTCGCATGTGGCTTTGTCTTCTTTAACCTTTGAGCCTCCACATCATCAATGCATCTCAAGACCAAACGTTTCAGATTCTTCCAATCCAGACCCTCTTAAGACATGCAATATTTTGATGCTTTAGGTCTCACCACAACTCTTCTCTTGTAATCAACAAGATGATTTAGACATGTTAGATTCTTAAAGCAAAAGATGATGTTTGTATACCACTTGTGTTGCTCCAATTCATCCGAGATTATACATACCATCTTGGGGGAATCCTCCTTATCCATGCTCAACATTTTTTCATTGCCTTTTGTAAGCATCTTTGTTAACTCCTACCCCTTTACTGGTTTTGTTAGTTTGACCTCAATGTTGTATTTTTCAATCTTAGACATCCACTTCCCTTCGATGCCAAGACAATCTTGTTGAGTCAATATCCCACATAAGCTTAGAAGTGTTTCAAAGATTGCACCTGAACATATGCCTATTTTTCTATTTTGGTGTATTTCAATTTTGAATCCTTGAGTGATTTATTCATGAATGTTGTGTGTTGATCTATGTTCCGATTATTCTTTTGCAACAACACACTAGTTGTTGTGTCCTCCAAGGTGAATGAGAATACTTGGAAATCCTTCACATAATATGGGTTTACTAGGATTAGTGCCAATACAATAGCATCCTTGATTAGTTTAAATTCCCTCTTGCTATCATCATCCCACATAAGTTCTTGATCCTCCCTCAATAGGTTGGATATAGGTTTAGTAATTTCTGCAAAATTAGTAGTGAATCATCTGATAAAGTTGAACCTTTGGAAGAAGCACTTCACTTCCTTCTTACTTGTTGGCAAAGGAATTTGTTGAATAGCTTGTATCCTTGATAGGTGTTCGGATAAAGTTGATCCTTCGAAAGAAGCACTTCACTTCCTTCTTACTCGGCAAAGGAATCTGTTGAATAACTTGTATCCTTGATGGGTCAACCTTAACTCCTTCTCCAGAGATAACATATCCAAGGAGCTTTCCTTAATCAACTCCGAAGAGAGACTTCTTTGAGTTTAATAATATTCCATACTTTCCACACCTTTCAAACCCCTACTGCGAATGCTACACATGATAGTCTGTTTCCTTGGAGAAGACAATTAAGTCATCTTGATATTTTTTTATGATTTTTCCAATTAAATCCTTGAAGGCAAAATAATGTTCCACGGGGATGCGTTTTTTAGGGTGGGATGCGCACACCCCACATTTCCTATGCACTTGGGATGGGGGGATGTCGTTGAGAAAAAGGGTACAAAGGAGGTGTTTCCAAGTGCTTTTGCCTTTTGCCTAGTGTTGATGCTGCGACCTCAAAATTATGCCTACGCTTGAATTTTGGACGCTCTAAGGATCTTATGATCTATCATCCATGATCACTTCATTGTCGATTGATGTTGTACTAAGTGTTTAAGTCTTCTTCCTAGTTTCGAATTGTCGATGTCACTTGCTCATGCATGCTTAGTCCTTGATTAATGCATAAGCGCGATTCTTTTATGCAAGATTGAACAAGCATAGCAAAATCCATCAAGATAGTGCTTGTGCAATGTTTAACCTATGTCGAACCACACCACCCGACAGTCCCTCTCACTTTGGTTGCAATTGTACTTCTATTTCGGTGACGTTTCCTAACCGTCGCTTTTGACACACCTTCGTTTTCACAATTGTCGCTTTCATGTTTACGATTGTTGCTTTTGCTTGCTTTCACTTTAACAAATGTCGTTTTCATATTATCTTCGCTTTGGCATGTGTCACTCTCAACACCGTTCGCATTTGCAAGTGTCGTTTTCATGTTTTCTTACTATCGCAGGTGTCACTTTTTTTTTTCACTCCTACATATGTCGCACCTTTGCACATCACTATAGTTAGTTCTGGCGCACCCTTCTACATTACATGGTCCTACATATCATTAGAATACACACTAGACACATTCCTACAACTTGGCACACCTTTTGGTTACAATCGTCACTTCTGTCGTAACTTGTGTTCTAAGTGTTGTTTCAACTGTAGCACTTAGAAATAGGTGTCGCTTTGCTGTCGTTTCAAGGTGTGACTGCTGTTCATGAGTCCCGTGTATTCTACTGGCTTGTATTGATGGCATTCATGTGTGTGATCCATGTTTGAGTCATGTTCAGATGCATTTCCCTCTCTTACTCTATGGGTCCCACACTTAGCCATTTTGGAGCTCTTCTTGGTCCTCCTGCCCAGTGCAAGTTGTGAAGGCATTAGTCCTCTTACTAGGTGATGAGCACAACTTATTCACGAGCCTTATTGATGCAATATTTCCCACCAAGACTTGTGCATTTAGTCCCTCTCATGGACATCTCCAATAATTGCACATTAAGGAACCTTCCTAAGACAAGTGACCTAATTCTTGCTACCTCCCTTAGTGAAAAGCGCACTCCAGATGAACAAGCAACCATTGTTGGGTCAAACTGCGCTAGTATAAAAGGAAAAGCGCATTCGACACGAGACACAACGACCTCGGAAATAAGACACGGGGGACACGTTTTATATATATATATATATATATTTTAAAAATACTGAAATATAGTGTCTTAACCATATTTTTTAGAAATTAGAACATCTACAGATATGAATCGTGGTGATCTCTATTTAGTAATTACTAATTCAGTATTTAAAATTTTACAATCTTAGAACTAGTTAGTTTATTAATTTACTACATCAATGATGTTCATAGTTCAATGTTTATTGTTCATGTTATTAACAATTGTTCAAGCACATAAGAAACTAGAAATTTAGAAATGTCATGATTGATAAAATAAAACTAGAAATTTAGAAGTAGAACTTAGGTATTAAAACCATAAATTGCAGATTTTAATTAAGTCATCAAAATCATAATGTATTACATAGATATCGAGGGAATGCCACTAGAAAATACAAAATAGAGTGGATACAAAATAGTTAGGAATATCATAACTCATCAGTGGTATTGGTCATGTCTCAGTAGTCATGACTCTATCAATAGTCCAGGTCCTCCTCCATGTCATAATCACTATCACTACAACTGTCTTCTGACTCTGCTCCATCCTCCTCTATGCCCAATCCAAGATCTTCTATTGCATTTGTTGGTGTGGAGGATGACCCCTCAAGAGACTCATCATCAAAAGTGACTAGCTCTAGCACTGGGTCATTGGGGTCCATGTTGGCTAATGCCTCAAGAACAAACACGAAATTGACAAAAAAAATGAAAAGAAATCAAGACATCACGCTTTTTTACTTTAGGATTTTTATAGGACATGTGTCCTAAAATTAGGACATGTTAGGGCATGTGCCCGACATGGCCCAAGCACGTGTCCTGATTTTAGGACATGTTTTATGGGTCGTGTCGTGTCTCGTGTCGTGTCCGACACCCGAAATATGGGACACGGGGCCCCTAAGGACGTGTCCTGTGACTTAGTGGATAATGTAGCTATGCTAGTGGATAATGTAGCTATGCTAGTGGGATCCTGGAGAAGGCATGGGAAAGCAAGGCCTTTGTTAATGTCATCATTGATGTCATAAATGGGGCCCGCTATTTCTAATAGACAATGATCCTCCTTTTCAGTGGTGTGAGTAGTCATTTCATTATGAGTCATGTCCTAGAGAAAAGGAGAGTCAATTTCAACCTCATTTTCCGTTTCGGTATCATAAATAGGGTCACTGTCAAAATGATGGTTGCCCATATCACATTTTCCCTCATTAATGCATAAGAAATAAGAAATGTCATCTTCATAGGGAGCTACAATATTCATATCCTTAAGCATCCGTTCTTGAATGAAAGTCCCCACTTCATCGTGTTCATCCTCATGGGCTTTAATAGGGCTTTCACTCATGCCATGCACCTTATCAATCCTTAAATTTGCATCCTGAAGGTCCTTATTACAGTCTTCTTTAGATTGCCTCCATTCGTCCATATATTCCCTACTTCCATGATGATCCTCCACACTTGGATTTTCTTCAAGGTCACCCTGATCACTGAACTGATTACATTCTATGGGGCTTTGTGATTGATTATAATATTTGTCATTGATAAGATCAGTCAGAATATTAAAAGCATAGTTTTGGCTGCTAAATTGAAAGAGATGACTAGGATCCTTCTCACAAGCACACATTGTTATGTAGAGTCGTTTTTGTTTTGCTCCATGAAACCTGAAAATTAATTCTTTAGCCATGTTCTCCAACAAGTCTTCACAAAACTCAACATATTGGTCCACAATTTCTGGTAGTTTTTGCAGTTGTTGGTCATTGTGTTTTGCAAATGGAGAGCCACGGGCACTCTCTTCTTGACAACATGCCATTTTTCATGATTTTACATATTAGGCTTAAAATGGAGTCGCCAGGGTGAATTAAAATACCTTGATAGATGCTTGATTCATCCTACATGCATTAACTTTGAAGTTCAATGTAGAACTAGGGCTTTGTTCTTCCTATGGAGTTGCCAAGAATGATATGTCAATGATGTCGCAAGGGAAACATTGCACACATCTCATTTCCACGGCAACGACACCAAAATGTTACCGCTCAAACTAGCAGGGGTCCTAGGAGGGGATCCTATGGAGCAATTACTAGGTCAAGGGGCAACAATGGAGCGATAACCCATTGTCACCTCATCTAAAGCTCCTTGCTCTTTACGGGCTTTCACCAATGGGAGGAGACCTAGTATAGGTGGTATCACTAGGAAGAATGGATATATGAATGGATAAAGAGTGATTCCTAATGCCTATTCATAAGAGAGACTCAATTAGATAGTTTGTTTGCTTCAAAAGCAAGGTGATGGGCTCTCTAGGAAGGGCTAAGAGGATTATTGAGCCCAGGTTTGGAGGATATGCCTTAACAAGGCGTTTCTTAGACCTAAGGATCCTTATGGATAAGAGGCTTCTATGTAATCCTTGTGGAATTAGAGTTACAAAGTTGCGGGACCACACAGAGCCAAGTGGACCCAAAATTAGGTCAAGGATATGGAGTTGATCAATCAATGAGGGGCTTGACCTAATTAGGGTAGGGAATAGGACCAAAGAACTAATTTTATTTTGAGATTTGAATGCAATGATCCTAGTGAGGACACTAACCCAAGTCAATCTAGGGCAATAATTGGTCTTGCAGCTAGAGCTTGCTATATCTCGGGATTCCACTGTCGGATTTGCTTGAAATTCGGAGGACCTCTAGAGAAAAGTCTAGCGCAGTAGTGGACCAAAAATCAAGGGGTTTGGATTGGTACAATGAAATTTGTTGGATGCCCTAGGTGATGCTCTAGGGTTAGGCCTAGAATTTGGAAAATTGAAGAAAGGGAGATAAATTTTATCACCAAAGGGATACGAGGATTAGTGCCTTATTGCTTGGGCCTAATGAAGTCAAGATACACATAGATTGAGTTTTTTCATGAGCTAAGGAGCCCTGATTGATCTTTTCTAGCCTCTCCAATGGAAACAACTAGGTCAATAGGGATTTATACTTCAAATTTGCGAAGGAGACAAAGTTTTGAGGTCTTCAACCTAAGAGGTGCCTCTAGGAACATTCACCCACTCCCTCAAAGCTGAACGTATGCACTTAACCAATTATTCAAGATCCCAGAAGAATTTTGCATTACACTAACTCATACAAGAATAATGATAACAAGATACATGCATTTTGACAAGTAAGATAACAAGAATAACATCAAAATTTCGACTTACATGAGAGATAGAGTATATCCATTCATCAATTTTGTATTATAAAGAAGCTTCAAATACAATAGCGAAAATCCAAACATCATAGTGCATCAAGAAAGCTTCGAAATTGATCCCAGCGAAAAGTGCGAAAATCTCTCAAGAGATACTAATCCAATCCAAGTGATGATGAGAGAAATGAATCATCCTCTCATCTATTTATACAATCCAATAGGGGATTCGAATAGCCTAATTTGTCTTATTTAGCCCCAAATAATAAAATAATGCTCAATAATGACATGACTTGGTGATAAGCCCACCAAGACAACTCAATAACATAAAAATAAGCCTCTCAAGAGGGAAAAATGATCAATATAATGAGCCTTGGAGCCATTGAGAAGGCCTAATGAAATCCAAAGTGTGCCATTGTGAGAGAATGGACTCCAAACATAGTGGACAAGGGGTTGACCCCTTGTTTCCCAAGTAAGTCACATATGGTGCTTCCAAGTGGGTGTGGGGGCACAAGAACATCCTCATGGGTCTCCAAGTGGATCGATAATGCTTGTAGACCTTTGTAAGGGCTAGGATGATGACGTAATCCCTCCCTTTGTCTCCTGCAGCGAGACACATACTCATCTGGACTTTGGAACATCCGCCAAGTGCATGGTGCAAGTGTGGAGTCAATTGGGCATGGTGAACCAGGTGCATCATCCTCATCCAAAAGGTGGAACACGAGCAATCACTAAATGGCGCTGGGGATCCAAGAAGTGCTGTTTGCTATGGTGGAGGCCCATGGCTCTCGACACTCACCCTACAAGTGCCAATGCGACCCTCTGAAGGGCTTGGACCCCGAATAGGGAGACCAAACCCTAAATGGAGACCCACTTGCAATCTTGCATAAGATCCAATGCATCCCCTTGCCCTCCAATACAACAATTTATTAGAGCAATCAAGTGAAAGAGCTTATAAATCATGGAGTCAATTGGGCACTTCATGGTGGCATGCCCTTCCATGGTGGGCTTTGGCATGTACAGGTGTCTCCAAGCTCAATAAGGGTGTTAACCAAAGACCCTATTAGGTGGTTTCAACCTTTAAAGTGGGTGACATGTCCATGGTACATCCATCAATGGGTAGGTGGCATGTGATATAGTGATGGAACGATGTGGGGATCAGGGGAAGGCTTCAGGCCACATGTCATGGTACAAGGGTAGCTATGATGAGGGAAGCCCACACTTGGGTATATGAGTGTAGGAGGGAACGAATCATGGTACATGAGTTACCCCGACCTTTGTTTTTCCACACTTCTTCATATGCCTTTTGCCTTTGATTGATTTTTCTGTTATAACTTCTCAGGGCTCCAAGGGATGAGAGCACGAAGTGTAGGATATATTTATAACCGTAGATACCCTGTTTTGAGGTTGGGCAGCTCATTGCCCACCAGGGGTTGGGACAATCATGGGTTCCTTAGTGTGAAGGGGGGTTATCTAGGGCCCATAGGAACCAGGGTGATGGCCATGAGTGAGGGCTAAAGTTCATGTTTGGCTTTTGCCCACGTGCTAAATTTGTATGTCCCGACCATATTTTTCATTTTGTGGTATATTTCCTGTTGTAAATGGCCAAATTATGCTTTTTCTTTTCTTTTTAGCTGCATCAACCTCCGGGCATCGTTCCAAGCCCGACCTAAAATGTGGACAAGGGGAGGGGGAGGCTAACCCTATGTGGACCCAGTGGACACATGTGGGTCCGAATGGGAAAAGTGATGAATAAGGTTAAAATGAGTGGAAGGGAGTGGTGTATATGGTGCTGGGAAGTGGGACCATGCAACCAAAATCTGGTTTCCCATGCGGTGCCAGCCCTAAAGCTAATGGTGAGTAAAGGAGATCCCACAGGACTAGGATACAAGGCTAACCACCGAATCGAGCATATGAGGCAAGAATACAAACCTAGCCCACTCTTTCCGCCAAATCCCCCCACCAATCCATGCCCAAAAGTGTCCATGATAAGTAAACAAAATTACTCAGCCAAACCAATTAAAAGTTGTACCTTTGGGGTTGGGAGGCCAACCTTCAAACATACGATCATAACAGATGGGCGAGGGACCACATGGCTGGCTTAGGTGGCAGAGATAGTGGCATATTGAGCTATTTGTGTGAAAATTTGGCTAACCTTGAATCCTATTGCAACAGCAAATATTATTTCTCCTAATTGTTAATTTTATCTTAACAATTTATTTGTAGTTTCCTATGGCAAATATCGAAATAAATACATTGCAACCTTCACAAATAAAAACTGCAGAAGAAATAAACGTTGGAAGAAATATATGCACACACAAAATGACATTGTTATTTTTGGACCAATGTCCCTAGAAAAACCCAATCTGGGAAAACCGGTGCAACAACTGAGGGTTTTATTATTATTATGCATAGTGAAATCTGAGTACAAATTATGGATGCCCAAACTGGCAATCCAAACAGAGAAAATCTGGCAAAAATAACTAGTGAAAAAGATTCCTCACTCCACAGGCGATCCGACATTGACCTTAGCTCAATACTTAGCCGTCCCTTGCTACCTCTGCGCAGTCTCCTCGTCAGCCTATGCAGTTACTGTGTCCCTCGAGCTTGGAACTGCGTCACCTCTCACTGTCTCGTGAGCTGCTGTCTGGGAGACTGATTCTCTCGGGCTCTGGACCCTCTGCCCAGCTTCTGGCACTGAATCACTGCTCCTCCCCAACAAAACGAAACTTCCTTTGGAGGGATCTGCACTGCTTTTGCGCTGCCTCAGTGTGGCAATCTCTGCCTCTCTGCAATGTACTCGTCGGATCTAGAAATCTTCCTCCGGCTTCACTATCTATGCCCTTCTCTCATTGCTTCGACTTCACTGAATCACTTCGAGTGACACACAACTGCTACTCTGGAAATTGATTTCTCAGCAAAATTGAATGCTCAACTGATTTTTGTGTCTTCTCCAAGCCTCGTTGACTTCTTCTTATAATCTTCCGTTGAGACTTCAACGACCACAATTAAAACTTAATCGATGGCTAAGATTAACTAGAAATCGATCCATGTGCTTTTCTAGAAAATTCTCACCATGACTTAATTAATTATGATTAATTAATCATATTCCCTATGTTTAGACTTAGGAAATATTAAAAAAATGACTAATTAATCTAATTAAGTCGTCTCTAGGTGAAATTTCCCAAAATGATTTTTGGGTATCGGAGAATACATGTATTCTAGCCTTTGCCAAATCTCGTGGCTAGAACACATCCGATGCTACAAAAACTAACAGTCCCTCTTAGCAAGGAATGTGTTCTAGTGCTACAACCCACTGAAACAACAACCTGTCTCTGCATCATCTCCCGTTATGTTGCTGATGTCTGGCTATTGTTGCCCACCAACCACTGCGCAAATTTGATGTGAGCTACATCTGTGCTGCTGCTGAGTTTGCTGAAATGCCGCTAGCATTGCCTCTGCAATGCAACTCTATTTTTGTTGCTACTACAACATCTGCAACTCCCTCTCATTTGCTGTTGTTGCAACTGAGAACTATCTAAAATACCGAACCATCTGTGTTCAGTATGATGCATCTGTCACCTGAGTCTTGACTGCTACTGGTCTCTGCTCTGTCATTGATGCCTCTGCGTTGTTGCTGATTCTGCATTGTGCCAACTGCACTGTGTTGCCTAGCATCTGACTGCTACTAGTTACAACTTACTGCATTTGTCACTCTGGCACCTGACTGAACCTACTGCCACTAGTCCATCCTGCTACTGAATACTGTGGGCTCCTGTACCAAGGTGCTTATTAAAGAGGTGGACCTCCTCAAGGATCCTGCCCATCCTGTAGCACTCTCGGGCTACAAAACTAAGTCACCCCACCTCACTTCTGGAGGCATGCTTGCAAACATGGCGAAATCTTCCTCCAGCCTGGAGGACAACCTATCGATCTCTACAGAAGCTGGATGCTAGTCCTGCTTCTCCACCTTGTCCTTCTTCCTGAGAGGACACTGGGTGTTGTAGTGGCCAAACTCGCCACACCTGAAGCACTTGACCTTCGACTAGTCCTTCTTGCTTCGCTATTCCCCCTGTCCTTAACTGGGACCCTTTGATGTGAGGGCCACATTCTCCTCTTCCTTCACCTGCTTCTGTCCACTGCTGTTGCCACTAATGGAGCTCTTCAAAAGAACTTGCCTCATCTCCTCTTGCTGTAAGTCAACCCACATCCTGTCCTACTCTAGTAACTTGTCTCTGCCCAAAATACTTTGGACAAAGACTTGTCAGTGTTGATTTTTGGGCAGCATCGGATGTGCTTTAAGTCTCAAACTTTGTGGAGAGGCTTAGACACATGCATTACAGATAACCCAGAATTGTTTTGGGAAATTCCACCCAGAAACAGTCTTATTAGAAAAATTAATTATTTTTAATGAGGACCCTAAGTCTAACTTAGGAAATTAAAATAATTAATGAGTATTAATTTAAATTGTGGGTGAAGCTTGTAGAAAAATCAGATCAAGTCTAATATAATTTTAGCCATTGATTAGATATCTAATCTCGGCCATTGAAGTCTCAATGAGAAGAGTATAAAGGAAGACTTGAGGGTCATTTGTAAGACACACCGAAAGGATCTAGTGATCGAATTTATAGATGGAGCAAGTGCTCGGACAAAAGCTTCGATTTAAGTGATTCTTCAACGCAATTGAGGGGCAAAGACAATTTTGGCAGGAGAATCTTCTTCGGGGCGAAGGATCATCAACAGAGAGGCAGAGAAGGACAAAGTGGAAGCTGCTCAGAGCTCAGAGAGAGTGACGCAGGGCCACGTAGGCCCCACACAGAGGCTGCGCAGTTACTCAGCAGAAAGTCTGAGTTTCAGCTGGGAAATTGAGATCTGAGTCGTGAGGGCTAGGATCGACTTACCGGAGTGCTGAAAGATCACACAAAGGAGGTGACGTAGTTCCAAATCTGACCCCAAGTAGGCCTACGCAACTACTGCGCTGAGGCACCGCAGAGGGAGCTGGGGTTTCGTTAGTTCAGCTACTAGATCAACCGAGACTTGCCGAGTGAGGTATACTCACATTTTTTCTTTGTCAGTATTATCTGTAACTAATTTGTCCGGAGTGACAATCAGAGATGTATTTAGATTAACTGCTGCTTAATAATAAATCCCTCAGATTTGTTGCATCGGTTTTCAATGGGTTTTTCCGAGGACGTTTGTCCAAAAACAACGGTGTCTTGTGTGTGTGTTATTTCTCTTGCTTAGTTTACTGTTTTCACAAGTAATTTAAATTAAGTGAAGGCCCCTTCAGTAACTGCTTCGATATTTTCAGAAGTAATTTGCTAAATAACTTGTTAAAGTAATTTACAAGTAGGAGTAGTTCAGTTTGTTGCAGTAGGGATTCCAGATCTAGGACTTGGAATTTTCACAGCCAATCCCTTGAGACATTGTTGAGTGCCGATCTCAGTAGCTCTGGAGCTTGAGGCGCTACCCCAATAACTGACATTTGATCTCGGACCTCCTGAATTATGGTGAGGAAAGGGTCTATGCCTTCCCCTTTCTGCATCTGTATGCATCTCAGCTTCTCTTCCAAATACATCTTCCGCTGCTCAGAAGATCCCTGATACAATGTGGCGAGAGCATCCCACATCTGCTTGGCAGTATCCTTGCTAGCTATATGTGAAACAACATTATCCTGAACCCCATCGTGGATCAATCTCTTTACTTTCGCCATCTCCTTCTTGTACTGCTTAAGCTGATCAACATTCGTGGGGACAACTACCACGTTATCGATATATGCTTTGAGATCATACTCATCTAGAAGGAAGGAAATCCTTGCGTTCTAGATCACATAGTTGGAGGCTTCGTCCAACCTATCCTGATCTCGCAGCCCGACTGTTGCCATCTCAAAGAATATGCCGAAAATTTCCTCTTCCCTTTTGCTCAGCTACTACTAGGCTCTACGCACTCCCTGCTGGAGTGAGAATATCAACTCACAACGAGTGTTGATCTGCAACGGAAATCGAATTTATGAAACTAGAAATTCCCTGAGGAAAATTTCCCTCAGTGTGTGCTCTTTCTTTCTCCTGACGCTATTTTGCACTAGCCAACTGCTGCAAAATAACTGCGTCCAACTAGAGATCTACTCTACAAGGAAATGCTGGTTGCTCCCTCTGCCTCTGGTAATCCTCGATCTGGAGAAAAATCGATTTCTCTGTCGCTCTCTTAGAAATCGATTTTTCCTCAAGAAATTGACCCTCCTGGCCAAGGAACTAGGCTGCCTCTGAGGGTTTCGAAGTGCTGCTCAAGCAAAGCTATGAAATTCCTCTTCCCTTCTGCCATTGAGCTCTCTAGCTTACATTCTGCACTCTGATACCATGTGAAAATTCGGCTAACCCCGAATCCTATTGCAACAACTAATATTATTTCTCCTAATTGTTAATTTTATCTTAACAATTTCTTTGCAGTTTCCTACGGCAAATATCGAAATAAATACACTGTAACCTTCACAAATAAAAATTGGAGAAGAAATAAACGTTGGAAGAAATATATGCACACACAAAATGACACCGTTATTTTTGGACCAATGTCCCTGGAAAAACCCAACTCAAGAAAACCGATGCAACAACTGAGGGTTTTATTATTATGCAGTAGTGAAATTTGAGTACAAACTATGGATGCCCTAACTAGAAATCCTAACAAAGAAAAATTGGCAAAAATAACTAGTGAGGAAGATTCCTCACTCCACAAGCGATCCGACACTGACCTCAGCTCGAAACTGTGCTGTCCCTTACTGCCTCTACGTAGTCTCTGCGTCAGCCTACGCAGTTACTGTGTCCCTCGAGCTCGGAACTGCGTCACCTCTCACTCGTTAGCTGTTGTCTAGGAAACTGATTCTCCCGGCCTCTGAACCCTCTGCCCAGCTTCTAGCATTGAATCAATGCTCCTCCCCAGCAAAACTGAACTTCCTCTAGAGGGCTCTGTGCTGCCTCTGTGTTGCCTCACTGTGGCAATCTCTGCCTCTTTGCAATGTACTCGCCGGCTCTGGAAATCTTCCTCTGACTTCACAATCTTTGCCCCTCTCTCACTGCTTCGACTTCACTGAATCACTTCCGGCAACACACAACTGCTACTCTGGAAATCGATTTCTCAGCAAAATCAAATGCTTAACTGATTTTTGTGTCTTCTCCAAGCCCCATCGACTTCTTATAATCTTCTGTTGAGACTTCAACGACCACGATTAAAACTTAATCGATGGCTAAGGTTAACTAGAAATCAATCCATGTGCTCTTCTAGAACATTCTCACCATGAATTATTGAATTCTGATTAATTAATCATATTCCATAAGTTTAGACTTAGGAAATATTAAAAAAATGACTAATTAATCTAATTAAGTCGTCTTCAGGTGGAATTTCCCAAAACGATTTCTAGGTATTGGAGAATACATGTATTCTAGCCTCTATGCCAAATCTCGTGGCTAGAACACATCTGATGCTACTAAAACTAACAATTTGGTGGCTGCAAGGGGCTGTTGGTTGCCGACTGAAGACCATCTAGGAGAAAATTTTCTCTTATGCATACTACCCACAGGTAGTGGGTAACAAGTACCATCAGGCTTCATCTCTAACACGATACACCAACCTAGGGATCTAGGTATCGTATCCAAGGTCAGAGCTCCACAAGACAAATGATACCCTCCCTACTTTGTGATCTAAACATCATAACAGGCCGGCTAGATGTCCTCCCAAGCATCTTGTTGCCCCAAGATGCTTCATCTCTCCCTATAAACTAAATCATATATATCCATGATTCCAAGCATGCTGTAAAATGTTCAACCTTCTTATGGAGAGATCTGCCTGTACAATCACAACCCCAATTAGTAACAAATTTTCAAATATATACAAGTTAGCACAAACCTCCGGGGTCTTCAAATATTCTAATGCTACTTAGGTCATCTTCATATCTCGTCAGAAGCGTCCTACTTAATATTTCCAGCAGCACCAAACTTAACGTCAACCATTCTTCCAGAACATCTAAATTTCATTTGTAACTTCATCCATCATGAACAATCATCTGTAGTGCTTTAGTTATTCTCCAATTTTCATTCTTTCTTCAAGGTCTTTTACTATGGTTGTCACAATATGTCCTCCCTCTTCACTGAGACGATATACCCTTTCTTTAACCAAACTTCTTCTTTATAACATAAACCTCTTTTTTCCAACCACACAGGCTCTTTTATTTGTATCATCATATCATCAGAGAAACTTCAACCTTTAGAAGCTTCATTCCTTCAAGATCATCATTCTTTCTATGGCAACAAGACCATCTATTCATCTTTAATGTCATCATCATTCAGACAACTCCCTCTTTCCATCATGCTCATCATTATTATCAAGTCATCTTCAATTATGAGGTAGGTGAACATCTTCAACATCTTGAAGATTATGCACCTGTAAATTTTCAACAAGTACATCCAAGTACAAATATGAAGTTAACTTTATCAAAATTAGCATGTCATTATAATGGAAACATCAAAACAATTGAGCTTTAGATATCCAAAACCTAAACCTAGATAAGTGCATAATCAACAAAAGGTTACATTTTTCATGCCCCTAAACTTTCACATTCATTTATGCTATGGTTTTTTCACAAGCCCTAGTTTCCATCTTTAAGACTAAAGGCTTAGATGTTAGCATCTGTAACGAATTAGTATTTTAATCATAATGAAAGCATTTCTATATCCAGGGTTTTATTATTGTGCCCTATAATTTTATATCAAACTCTACTAGGGTTTTTTCATAAGCCCTAGATACAAATATCAAAATTTCAATGTTAGATATACAACAAATTGACCAAGCTAGGGTTTCAATCAAACATAAGCACATACACCTATGATTTCATTCCTAGGATCTTTCATTAATTGTTTCAAGGGTTTCATCATAAAACCTAATTTAACAAGCCCTAAAAATCTAGGGTTCCATCATATAACCTGTTACGCTTAATTTAGCAGGGGTCCTAGGAGAGGTTCCAAAGGGACTACTACTAAATCAAGTGGCAACAATGGGACAAGGACCCACTGTCACCTCACTCAATGTCCCTTGCTCTTTACGGACTTTCACCGATTAGAGGAGTCTCGGTGTAGGGAAATCACTAGAGTGATGAGGTCAATAACAATGCACAATGTGATTTCCAATGCCCATTCAAAGGAGAGGCTTAGATAATAGGTTGCTTTTTTTAGAAGCAAAAGAAGGGCTCTCCAAGAAAGGCTTGAGGGAAGGATGACCTCGGGTTTAGGAATATTAAAAAATGATGAATACCTAAGATCAAAACTTCCAAAATCCCTCACTTTTGATTGATGTGTTTATGCTAGGTTCAAAGGGAGGCAAGGATGGCTCATTCAATGGAAAGATTCAATTAAAGTTTGAGCTTTGGGAGAAGCTAGGGTGACTTTCCACGAAAAACCCCTTGAGAGAAATACTATAAGAGACTAAGGGTTGAGAGATATACCGTGGTAAAGGCTCATCCAATGATCACCTATAGTTAAGAGAAAATATTTTGAATAATGAACTACAAAGTGCAAACCTTCAAGAAATCCCCAAGTCAAAGGAGCTTCAAGGTTTTCCTCTTGGTGTGATAGCTAGGGCATCAATCTATTTAAAATTCCATCGTCGGAATTTTTTCAAAACTGGAGGATGCCTAGAGGGGACATAAATGAAGAAACTTGTTTGGACGAAATCCTAAAATTCCTCCTCCCTAAAATTTCTCACCAAGCCCTAGAAAATCTCCTTATCCTTAGCGGATAAACAAAAGAGGAAGAAAAGAGGTGAAAGAATGATATTTCGTTAAGGTAATGTGATCACCAAGGATCTATGACCAATTCCTAATCTATTGGGAGAATGGAGTGAAGATTGATATTGATTTAGGGTTTTGTTCTGTCAAGGACCCTAATTGCAGCTTCACAAGCCCTAATGAAGCATCTACCCAACTACAATAAGGATTTATACTTCGACTTGTTAAATAATGGAGTTTTAGGGTTATGTTTTCAAAGACGACCCCTAGGAACATTCGTTTTTTCTTGCCCAAAGAATAATTGTAAATTTTTGTAGATGTTCTATGCTTGATGCAACTTTAATTTTATTCCCAATATCAAACAACAATCACATAAACAAGAAAGTAAAATGCTGATAGAACATACCAATAGATCAACAGAAGACAAGCCAAAAATACACTTAACTTGATCAACAAAATATATGTGTTGTGGTGCGTTACGACGGTCAACAAGATGCTTCAACCAACAAAGTCTCTACACGGTCAGCCAACCAGACTATGTCACACAACCCTCTCGGACAACTCTATACCAGTCAACCCAAAGTCAACGTTGTCCCAGTCAATGGGCAACGCAAGACAACAACAACAAAAAGTCAACACAACACTGTCAAAGTCAACGTCCAGCCTCGATTTATGTGCCACAAAAATGCGGACTGCAGAAATCAGATTTTTGGGAGAGATTAGGGTTAGTTTGACCATGTGTTGACCAAAGTCAACGCTGGTCAAATATGCACTGAAACCCTAGGTCAAAACAGAAATATCCTTGCTGCAATTTTCCCACGTGTGAAGAAGAAGAGACTCCAAGTGATGATCGAACCAATCAAATGCAGAGAGAGAATGTGTGATGAGTGATGATGAAAATGTCCTCCAACGTTGACCAATATATATCCATCTGTGAGGGTGTGTGACACATCTGTTGGGGCTTCAAGCCTACATTACAATTCTGGCTGACCTTGCACATAAGTGGAATTAATTCAAAATAAATGTTCTGCTCATTGGATCAAGATTATCTTTAGATCGATCTTGCACCTCTTCGAAAGAGGAATCTAATAAAAATATTGGCATCTTCATTTGAGCATCACAACCATGGTTGCTTGGGAGCGAGAGCGGGAGCGCCATTTTCAAAAGCTCCCGGTCCGGAGCGTTTCGGGGAGCGTTTATATATATATATATATATTTTTTATATTTTTTATATTTTGATGCATATATGTCAACAAAAGCATGTAGAATGATCAATTAGACATAAAAAACATAAAAACATAGATTGAATCATATAACATCAATCATCTAGAAGTTATAATCTTCATCAACCACGCCCACAAGTTGGAAGCATACAACATATTGACTCTTGAGTCTCGCGAATCATCAATCTAAAGGTTTCAAGCTTTCAAAATTCAATATATAACATTTATCATCATTGATTTCAAATTTCAATATCTAACATTTATCATCATTGATATATATCATAATTCATTTATCATCATTGATTCATTGATTTCAAAATTCAATATACATTTATCATCATTGATATATATCATAATTCATTTATCATCATTGATTCATTGATTTCAAAATTCAATATACATTTATCATCATTGATTCAAAATTTCAATATATAACATTTATCATCATTGATATATATCATTTATCATCATTAATTCATTGATTTCAAAATTCAATATATACAATTTATCATCATTGATATATAACATTTATCATCATTCATTCATTGATAACCATATGACTTTCATGAAACATCATATTCATAATTCATAATGACTTGTAAACTTATAAATGCCAACTTCAAAGTTTCACCTTTCAAATTCAAACTTCAAACTTAAATTGTCATTAAATATATGAAAGAGTCAAGTTTCAACTGTTCAACTGTCAATAGTTTTAAAAGATAAAAACTACTAGAAAATAGAAAAGACTAGTAAATAACAAATCTATTTTATCTATTGGTTGGCCCCTTGCCACGCCCACGAGAAATATCTAATTTGTGCAAGCCACGAGGAAATGATGGTCTTCTAGTACTCTCAGGAGTACCACGTCCACGACCATGACTAGAAGGTGGAGGCTGAATCTGCAAAGGAACAATAGTTGGATATCGAGAACTGGCACTGGCACCCGCACTGCTACTGGATGGTGGGACTGGCCCTATGTGTGGCAGTGCTGCTGATGCTTCATCATCATCCCTAAAAAGTTCTGCTTCCAATTCTTCCATATGTACCGTGCCGTCCTCCAAATTATCATCCTCTGGGTTGTTGTCCCAGACTCTGTATGATTGATCCTCATATGCCCGATCACAGTAATGGCTCAACAACCTCAAGTTGTAATGCACATAAACCAAGCTTTCAACTCGGTTTTCATTCAGCCTGTTTCTTCCCACATTATGTATGAAGCTGTAGGTGCTCCAACACCTCTCTGCAGAAGAAGTATTCACAACCTGTGAGAGAAATTTTTTTGCCAACTTTGGCAAAAGTACCATGCCGCCATATGCTTCCCACCATGTGAGAGCATCAAATCTGTCTCTGTCTTCCATTGCATGGAAAGAACCAAAGTTAGCAGTGCAACTGAAGTATTTGCTTAACTCAAGGTGCAATCTAGCACACTCCTCCCTGTCGGGTACCAACTTGTCTAATGCTTTCATGTATCCTTGTTGTACCTATGGATCTGTGTGAGGTTTGATCCTAACCCCACCTCCAGGTGCAGGTTGGCCCAACCAAGATGGAGAGTAGTATTTTGGCATAAGGATATATGCCAAGGCATGTAGTGGAACATTGAGTTTATTCCATCGTGCACACACACAGTCGTGAATCATTGCATACAAGTTGGGATCATTATCCTTAACAACATCTTTTATTTGGCCCAACATGCTATCCATCTGCTCATAAACCTCCCCAATCACTGGTTTATCTGTATCTGCAAACCGAATCATGTGATAAATGGGCTTGGTGAAGTTCAAAATTCCCCTCACATGTGCCCAAAACAAAGGGTCAAGGGTGGTCTCCTCCACATGTTCAAAACTTTGCCTGTCAACTATTGTCGCTGCCCTGTCCTTTAATACCTGCCAGTGTGGGCTTGATACCATTTGTAATGTTCCAAATTTTTCTTCAATAAATTGGAACATTAATTTTTGTCTAAATTCATTTAGGAGATGAATAATTGGGAAAGGAGGCCCAATAATAATAAAACATAAATGAAATCCCTCTAGTATGAAAAGGGATCAGCCATGGAACTAGATTTCACACCCCCATGTGTGAAAAGAGACATTTGCAAAGAGGTTTGACCAAGTCAACCAGCACAGGGTACGAGGGGGAAAGCACTACATGGACAATGTAGGAGGGAGGCTTCTAAAGGAAGGGAAACCCTAATTCGAAGTAGGGCCCATAGAGAGCCTTCATTTGCTATATATGGAGAGGAGGAGAGCCATTGACATTCATTCGAGTTTATGCATTTTGACGCTGGTCATTGCGACTTTGAGCACGTTCGCTGTTTAGGCTGTCTGCAGCGCTGTTTAGCGCATTGAGTGTCTCTATTCGGAGATTTCACCCTCAACTCCGGGAGACTTCGAGTGCTCGCTCAGGTGAGGCATTCCCATCAACATTTCGCAGGAGGATCGAGTGGCGGCGTTTGTGGAGCAACGCGTCTATTGATTGCGCAGTCCTGAGAGGGAGGGCGCAGTCCATATCGGGAAAGAGTCGGTGTGGTATTCTTTGGAGGATCGTGGTCAAGAGATTGAGCGCAGGGACAACCCACATCTATTGGGGACTATGGTTGAGAGGGGGATCATATTTTGAGGATCTCAGTCAGCGACAACGTGACCCTTGGGAGGATAGCACAGATCCTCAAGGGATGTATTTTCGGGCAGTTGCACAGCTGTTTTCCAGCAGTCAGAACGCAGGTTAGAAACGCAGCCATTCCAGTAGCGTTCTGAGAATATTTCTTAACTTGCCTTGTGCAAGTTTAGGTGCCATCACTCAAATCACCTATAGTACTCTATATATTTCTCAGTATAATAAAATGGCTCAGCATTCTCTTCTCATTTCCTGAGTATCTGTTACATGCCCTATATACATGCTATTGTATGCTTGCATTACTGTTATTTTCCTCCTCTAGCATTCCAGTTTCTGTACCATTTGATGCGTTTACCCCATACTCTTAGACAGAGTCTGGAAAGAGCCAGATAGCCTCCAGATCTCACCCTCTTTTCAGAGGTGAAATATCTGGTAAACGCCCTCCCAGTCCATCTCTGGTTGGAGTTTGCTTGTGTTTTAGAGATATCCCTGAAAGGGGATATTATAATGGTATCAGAGCATAGATCTGGCTCAGCCTGTGGAGCTAGTTGTCTATGACACCGGAAGAGCAACCGTGGGGATATTTTTCTATGAACAAAGGGGGTAGGTAGAATCTTACCCACCAAATGCAGTAGAGGTGGAAAATATGGGGGTCTCACAACAGTATGACTAGCATTTACCAGCCTTAAGTGGGCCAACCAGGATCACGATGCCTACATTCTTACCGCCGGTACCAAGTGAGAAAGGGAGGCGGCATGATCATATACCCTTTGGAGATTATTTCCGCGAATGGCAGTCCATGGGGGAAAACTTCAGAGCAACTTTGCCCTTCAGAGATTACTGTCATCTTAGGAGGGATGAAGAAGGAAGTAACAGTGGGGGATCTAGTACTCAGAGTTTAGAGTGGCAGCGCACCACTGGGAGGTCACCTTTTTCCACATACGATGGATCCACTGATTTCACGGTTTGAGATCGGGTGGAAAAGTTGGATACCTCTTTCCATCTTGACCGAATAACGGAGGGGGAAGCCATCAAAATGGCTACCTCGCACTTGGAGGATGAGGGCACACAGGATCATGGGGAGCATGTGGATACACCTAGTATGACGCAGGGGTCGCCTGTGTTGGAGACTTCTTTGACCATATCGGTTGACACCTCAGTAGAGAGAGTAGAGCTTACCCCAGTAGTGCCATCCATTGAGGTGATGACCGGGGTAGTGTCCGAGTCTTCGGGTGGTAGCAGCTTTCTTGGCTCAGCCTGTGAGTCTAAGCCCAAGAAGATCAGAACGTTGAAAAAGATGAGTTTATTCTCATCTATTTTCAAATCCGGAGGAGATGCATCCACCTTTGAGGAGGTCAAGAAGATTGAAGAAAAAGAAGAGGAAGTACCATGCACTTCCTATTCTCATCAAGAAGAAGATATTGAGCATGGAAGATACTTGGATTATCAGATCCTCAGTGATTACCTTGTTGAGTATAGATCTCAACCTAGAGCCTTCAGGGAGACTCTAGATTTTCCTCATTTCATCCAGTTGAAGGAAGAGAAGAGACTATGTAGCAAAAAAGAAATCAAAGGCAATATATTTCTGTTGTCTACCTTTGATGGGTCATCTAATGCAAGAACTTGGGTGAGAAAGTTGGAGGCATTTTTCCTACTACATCCTGTAGCAGGGAAAGAAGCTGTTGAAATCTCAGCACTGCACTTGGAGGGTGAAGCCTATGATTGGTGGTGCAGCCACTTGCGCCATGCAAGGGTGAAGACTTTTGCAGAGTTCACTCAAAGGTTGATCCAAACCTTTGATGGAGAAAGAGCAAAGAAATAAAAGATCACATCACCTCTTGAAGAGGCTTGTGATAACGCTGTCACACTCATGGAGGAGCAGCCACATGCATCAACAGTTGGGGCAGCCAACACTTTTGAGGAAGGGACTCTTGCAGCCCTACAAGAAGTTCCAAATGCACATTAAGGTATGAAAATATTCCACATTCCATTGTTGCAGCAAATTCTTTTGATCAATGTGGAGATTTACTTTTGCATGACCAAGGGTCAAATCCCATTGCTACTATAGAGCAGCTTGGTTGCACTGCGCTGTGCAACATGGAAACACTCAAGAAGGAATCAAACCATCATTCTCATGAGCCATTGTTGGATTGTACATCACATTGGAGGTTGGGGTTTGAAGCCTTGAAGATTGATGGTAGACATCTTGGAGTAAGAAACCCTTTTTCCCTTCAAGATGACACTTTCTCAAATCCAATACCTCATTGGTTTTGGAAGACTATTGATAAAAGGGAGGTCTCAAGGCGAGATCTCATTAGAGGTGCACTTCAACACACCATGGAGTGCAAAGATTTTCTTCCTTTCTCACAAGAGCAGATAGAAGATGGAGGACATCTTAAGATGGATAACATCTCTCATGCCTGTGTTGGACATTCCTTGAGCCATACACATCATGATGGGAGGTTTTTTCCTACCACCTATTTGATTCTTGATAGGGTCTCATTGATCCTTGAGAAGCTTACATTTCAAAATCCCATGAAGTGCAAAGACAGGAATTTGATTTGGGAGGATGGTAGCCCTCATGGGAGGAGTACCAAGATGAGGAGAAGAAGGAGGTATCCACAAGCGATTGAGTGGATTTGGTTGATGAGCAAGGAGCTAGGAGGCTACTAGTAGATCTATGATACTGGGCAGCAGGAGGCTTGGCTGCGCTGGTTACTCTTGAAAGAGTTTGGCCATCGCTTGGCAAACACTCTTCCTAAGAGTAAGAGGATGGGTACTTACATCATTGAGCAGCATAGAGTATGGATGCATGGTCTTGATATGATACTCATATCATTCATCATGTCTTCATCACATGATCGGTATGATGGAGGTATGGGGAGGCAGCAAAATGTCTTGTTGCTTTGCCTGTTTCTGGGAGAGCAAGAGCAGATTTGCTCTCACACTTTGCATGATGTTGTAGGATGAGGAGATGGCATTATCTCTTTGGTCTTTGATGATTTGGGAGCTCTTCCATCTTGGGGAGTATTCCATATTTGTTGCAGCATTATGAGAGGAATCTTTGACAAGGAGCATGTCAAAGAACAAAGTTTGGTATTGGCAGGGGCTTATTTTCATAAGCTCACAGCGCTGTCACTTTGGAGCAGAGCCTTATGGATGAAGTGTGCCCAGCGGAAATGTGGAGGATCCATAACCCACAGGTTCCAGGATCATTTCATATTTATTGCACTTGATGATAAAAGAGGAAGTAATGATGATAGAGCCATCTACCACTATGGCATGTTCTTCTTGACTTGGGGGTCCAAGCACCTTCTTGCAACACATGGTTCATTTTTCCTCATAGCATGCCAAAACACTATGGAGGACTCATTCATGGGTCCACGTACCATCTTACTTCCAGCATATGGTGAGAAGTTTGTATATACATTCATTGATTTGCACACTCTTACCATTCTTATGCAGTGCATTGCTTCACAAGAGGGCAAGCTTGTCACATTGCTCCATGAGTTGTATTGGGCCAATATACATGATGGAGGCAACCATCTCTTTTGTGGCCATGGGAAAATGTTTTATCATCACTTGTATGTTCAGTTTATGCACTCTAACATGTATCATATGGGGACATGCATGATTAACCATGTAAGAAGAAACATTTTGCCTTGTACTTTCCTCAAGCAGCAACTTGTAAAACTACGATGTACTTGTTTGGGACGCTGTTGGTACCTTCTTGCACCACCTGAAACCTTTAGCATTCTCTTCATTCTATTGCTGATCATAACTTCATTTGCTGATATAGATCAGATTTGTATGAGAAGCATGATTATGATGGAGACACATGAGTTGGATGTGTCTTTAAGTGGGAAAAATTCTCACATTTTATGCACTACATGTTCTAATGGGAGCATGGGAGTAGATATGGCCACCACAGCCACATGTTTGTTTCCTTTTGAGGTGGGCCATGAGGCTGATATTCATCCATTGTACAGCCATGGGCAAGTGCTTGATCATGTATTGTTGTTACATTCAGTCATTTACTATCCTTTAGTAGATGTGATGAATCTTGTACATTGCTTGCCATGTAATTTTATGAAGTTGCAGTGGGTGGAACTGCGCTGTATCCTTGTGAGATATTGTTTGCATCATGCATCATCATGTAAAACTTGCAGCAAACTTCTCCTTGGGATATTCTATGATGACCATGTTCTATTCATCATGGATAATATGTTTTGGGCCCGCCTGTTCTTCATTGTTGGAGGAGAACTCTTTGGAGGATTTTTCTTCATTTTGCCATTTGAGGGCAATACTTTTGTAGCCCAGGATCAGCATACACTCTACACTTGTCGTGAGTGGAGAGAAGGACAACATGGGGTAAGCTATGATGCTTGCCAAGTTCAGATTTTCAGCGCACCTTCATTACCGGAGCTTGAGGTGGAAGGAGATTTTCAGGAGTTACCTTGTTTGGGAGGTGGCTCATTTTGTTTGGATGATTGCTTGGGGATGGAGGATCCACATGAGGGAGATGTTCTTCACCATATTTCAGACTCTATGCCTTGAGTGGAGACTTTCCAGTTCTATCCTTGCAGTTGCTTGGGGACAAGCAACATTTGGGAGGGGAGGACTGTAATGTTCCAAATTTTTCTTCAATAAATTGGAACATTAATTTTTGTCTAAATTCATTTAGGAGATGAATAATTGGGAAAGGAGGCCCAATAATAATAAATAAATAAATGAAATCCCTCTAGTATGAAAAGGGATCAGCCATGGAACTAGATTTCACACCCCCATGTGTGAAAAGAGACATTTGCAAAGAGGTTTGACCAAGTCAACCAACGCAGGGTATGAGGGGGAAAGCACTACATGGACAACGTAGGAGGAAAGCTTCTAAAGGAAGGGAAACCCTAATTCGAAGTAGGGCCCATAGAGAGCCTTCATTTGCTATATATGGAGAGGAGGAGAGCCATTGCCATTCATTCGAGTTTATGCATTTTGAAGCTGGTCATTGTGACTTTGAGCACACTGGCTGTTTAGCCTGTCTGCAGTGCTGTTTAGCGCATTGAGTGTCTCCGTTCGGAGATCTCACCCTCAGCCTCGGGAGACTTCGAGTGCTCGCTCGGGTGAGGCATTCCCATTAGCGTTTCGCAGGAGGATCGAGTGGCAGCGTTTGTGGAGGAGCAGCGCGTCTATTGATTGCGCAGTCTTGAGAGGGTGGGCGCAGTCCATATCGGGAAAGCTCCGGTGTGGTATTCTTTGGAGGATCGTGGTCAGGAGATTGAGCGCAGGGACAACCCGCATCTATTGGGGACTTTGGTTGAGCGGGGGATCATATTTTGAGGATCTTAGTCAGCGACGGCATGACCCTTGGGAGGATAGCACAAATCCTCAAGGGAGGTATCTTCGGGCAGCTGCACGGCCGTTTTCCAGCAGTCAGAATGCAGATCAGAAACACAACCATTCCAACAGCGTTCTGAGAATATTTCTTAACTTGCCTTGTGCAAGTTTAGGTGCCATCACTCAGATCACCTATTGTACTCTCTATATTTCTCAGTATAATAAAATGGCTCAGCGTTCTCTTCGCATTTCCTGAGTATCTGTTACATGCCCTATATACATGCTATTGTAATGCTTGCATTACTCTTATTTTCCTTGTCTAGCATTCCAGTTTCTGTACCATTTGATGTGTTTACCCCATACTCTTAGACAGAGTCTGGAAAGGGCCAGATAGCCTCCAGATCTCACCCTCTTTTTAGAGGTGAAATATCTGGTAAATGCCCTCCTAGTCCATCTCTGGTTGGAGTTTGCTTGTGTTTTAGAGATATCCCTGAAAAGGGATATTACACCATTGCAGCCAATGACTCTCTTACCTTCAAAAGGCGCCTGAAGGTGAGGTAATAGCTAGCAAATCTAGTCTTTACTATCCTCAACAACTCCAATTTGGAGTGATTACGGAAAAGCCCATGGGTTTTGCTATGATTTGTAATAAATTTTATCATTTTTTTACCTCTCTTGTACAAATCACCAAGCCATTTGAATTGAGGTTGTTTGTTTTTAATGATATCATGCATCAAAAGGTTCATTATGTGAACCAAACACCCAGACCAAAATATGTTGGGGTATTTATCCTCAATAATTGCTCCTGCTGCCTTACAGTTAGCAGCATTATCAGTGATGACTTGTATGACATTGTATGGCCTAGTCTTTTCAATTATTGCAAGTAATGGTTCTGCAATGTTAATGTCGGTCTTGAATTTGTCTGAATAATCATATGCTGACAGGAAGATTGCACCACTAACCGACACAGCCAAAACACTTATCAATGGATTTCCTTTTACATTGGTCCATCCATCAGAGACAATGGACACCCCATGCTCATTCCACAAATTTGTCATTCTAGCCAAAGAATGGTTTATTTTAGCTTTTTCATGATCAAGACCCACAGTTCTGGCCTTGTCATACCCCGAGCTCCTGTATCCTTTGGGGGCATCATTAATGGCAGAAACCATTTCATGCCAATAAGGTGAGCGAAGAACATTGAATGGCACCCCACATGCATATAGAAACCGGAAAATTATTGAATCCACATCATTCCTACACCCTTCGTCAAGGAAATCGGATATGGTTCTATGCCTTAATCTAGGTGTGCCACTGCCTCCATAACCACTACCATGGGTGGAAGTTGATGGACTTCTTTGTCCATGATGTGATGTACCTGACGGTGTATAAGAATCAATGAAACCCCTAGATCTTTTAGATCTCTGTAGGGCAGCCTCCTCTTCCTTTCTATATTTCTCTCTCTGTTTTGTTGGCACACTAACACAAACTTTGATTCCTAGATTTTTGTCTCCATCCCCTGGCATTTTCCCACAAAGGTGCCTTCTCGCACGGGTGTATGAACCATGGTATTCTTTATTGCAATGGGGGCAAAGAAATTTAGTGGTTCCACCACCTTTCCCTCCTTCCTGCCTTTGAACATATTTCCACAAAGGTGTCTGAGTTTGGTCTTGTCTAATTGGGGTATCTGTGGCCTCATGTTCTCCACTCCCCCCTTCCTCCTCAGCATAATCCTCCTTCTCTTCAGGATTTTCATCAAATTCACCATAACCCACTTCTTCATCCTCCTCTTCTCTAATGTGCCTCTTTCTTATACTCTCCAACACCATTATTACAAAGAAAGGAACCAACATGATGAAAATTTCTAGCCATATAGCCATGATGTTTCAAGTTTCTAGCCTGCCAAAAAAAAGGAGAAATGCCAAATGGGAATAGAAAATGCAACATAGGAAAAAAACAATTCAATTTATAAGTTTTCAACACAATAAAATGCAACATTCAGAAAAAAAAATCAAGTTTTCATTTTTGATCAACTTAAAAATTCATCCTAGAAAATACAAAACTAGATTAGAAGACCTACCTCTTTCTTGCAATCCTCCTCTTGCTCTCTTGCACCTTGCTCCTTGCTCTCTCCTTGGCACTTCCGCAGCTCCGCTCTCCAACTCTTGCTCCAAGCTCTCCTTCTCTCCTCTTGCTCTCACTCACTCAACTAAAACAATAAAACAAAATGAGGGGAGGGTGGGCTTTTATTTACCCAACCCTCCTCCCTCCCTCTCAAAAAAAAAAAACGAATTTTTTAAAGAATTTTTTTCACGCCACTGGGGAGCGTTCGGGAGCGAACGCTCCCCGACCGCTTCCGGCATTTTAAAAACGCTCCTGAAGCGTTTTTTTAATGCCAAAAGCGCTCAGGGAGCGTTCGCTCCCGAGCGCTCCCTAAAACGCTCCCGAAAAGGCAGGGAGCGTTTTTACAGGCTCGGAAGCGCGCTCCCGAAAACGCTCCCCTCAGGGAATGTTTTCGGGAGCACGTTTCCGAGCACTCCCAAAACGCTCCCGAATGGAGCACGTTTCGAGAGCAAGAACGCGGGGGGGGGGGTGTGAAGCTTCCCCGCAACCTTGATCACAACATGGAGTTTGGACCTAGTTGTCCAAAATTAACAATAATGCATGCAATAGATAAGGACTACCAAAGTGATTCAAGTTTTTTCGCATAATTTAAAGCACTAGCAACATCATGATGCAATATTGCATACATTAAACATATATTGAAATTTTCACTTAAAAGAGAAACTTACATGGTAGAAAAAGTATATCCATCCATCACATTTGCAAGAGAGAAGCTCCAAAATAGAATAGCATTAACCCAAACATCAAAATACATTAAAGAATCTCCAATTCACCCTTCAATAGCGATAGCAAAATTTCAAAAGAAACAATGATGCAAATCCAAGTGACGATGAATTACAAATGAGGCCTCACTTGTATTTATATGAGCCTCAAATAGTTCAATGGGTCTAATTGTTGATTTGGGGTAGCATCAGATGTGCTCTAAGTCTCAAATTTTGTGGAGAGGCTTAGACACACGTATTCTAAATAACCAGAAAGCGTTTGGTGAAATTCCACTGAGATTGTATTCTATAGAAATAATTAATTATTTTTATAGGGACCCTAAGTTAAAACTTAGGAAAATAAAATAATTAAAGTGTATTAATAGAATATGAGTGAGAATGATCTAGAAGAAACATATTAAGTCAAAAGTTAATCTTAGCCGTTGATTAGAGATTTAATCTGCGCTGTTGAATCCTCAACGAGAAGAACATAAGGACTTGAAGGGTCATTTAGAAAATACATTCGTGGTGACACAGAGAATCTACAGATCGAATTATTCTGACGGAGCAGTGCTCGGACGAAGATCAGATCTGAGTGATTCTTCATTGCAGTGAGGGGCAGTATTACCAGTTGGAAGGTTTCCTGAGCCGGATAGTACATAGCAGCAGAGACAGAGAGAGCCACAGCTTCAGTGCAGAGCTAGTGACGCAGGTCCTACGCAGTCACTGTGCAGAGCCAGAGGGAAAGTCGTTTTCCTGCTGAGGAGACAGTGTAGAGCTGATATTAGATCCCGAAGAGATTTTCCGGAGGTTCAGTTTCCAGCCAACAGTGAGACCAACGCAGAGGAAGAGGGCAACCACAGTTGTGACGCAGTCACTGCGCAGAGGCAGCACAGGGCAGTACAGCCTTGGTGCAGATCAGTGCCAGTTTCTCGTGGAGGAGTGAGGTTTGTCTCACAGGATCCTCTTATGTCAGTTTCTCTATATGATTTGACAGTTGACCATAGGTTTGTACTCAGAATTTACTGCATAATAACATAAACCCTTAGATTTACTGCACCGGTTTTCCCACATTGGGTATTTATGGGGACGTTAGTCCAAAAATAATTGTGTCGGATGGTTGTGTGATCTATGAATGTTCAGATTTGTTTCCGCACGTGTATTTCTTCCGCAATTTAATTGTGTAGGCTGTAGTTAATGGATTTCGATATTTGCTTGTAGACACAGTAAATAATTTGTTAGTAAAATAACAAATAGAAGATTTTCCATCAGTTGCTGTAGTAGGATCCTGAGTTTACGGATTTTCACATGGTATCAGAGCTTGTTTAAGCTGAGTGCAGGCGAGACAAAAAACAAATCTAGCAGATCCAACGTTTGTGAAACCGGGATCAAAGAGCTCCAGAAGCAACATATCGATCTCCCGAAAGATTGCACAGTCCAAGCCAAGAGGGCTAGTAGCTGCAATAAATTATCTTTCTGAGTGAGCTGATAGAGAGGTAGGATTTTCTAGATCGCAGTTTGTCCACGACAGAGGAAAAAGCGCAGCAGATCAGCAGCTAGAGGGACGTAGTTGACTGCGCAGCAGTGATTGCTAGTGCAGAGCGTCACGAAGTGTAGAAAAAACATAGTTGGGGATTTTTTGACCTCAGTGAGTTTCTTGCCCAAGAAATACAGATTCCCCATGCGGTACAACAGATTTTGTGGCTTACTCCATTAGGAGTGCGTAAAGCCAACTGCGTAGAGGGTGAGAGACAGTAGATCGACAACAGTTGGGTGAGATGGCCACCAACAGATTGCGTGACCAGGACCTGTTGGAAGGTGCCTCCAACTATGTAATTGGAAGGCAAGCACTTTATTGATAGTGCTCAGGCTGAACCGGTGGATGCAACACCATTACGGGCCTTCAAGAAGAATATGGCGAAAGCAAAGCGGTTGATCCTCGATGGAGTGAGGGATCACATTGTTCCACACATCTTTAGCAAAGGGACAACCAAGGAGATGTGGGATGGGCTAGAGACACTGTGTCAGGGGTCTTTCGACTAGCGGAAGATGTTTCTGGAGGAGAAAATGCGCACCATCAGGATACAAAAGGGAGAGCGTATTGATCCATTCCTGTATGGATGAGAGCATAAAGGAAAAAGAGAAGGGCAAGCAGATAAAGCTTGATATTGATATGGATACTGCTATTGGAAAGATGACCGTGGCTGTTCCTCTAAGGGAGATTGCCAAGCTTCCTAAACAACAAAAGCAAATTAAGAAGTCCTTGGGGTTTCAAGAGGAAGAACTACGAAATTACAAAACATTCACATTCCTGATTGCAACCTTGGACATAAACCTTTTATGCTCACTTTGGCTGTTAATGACCTATACCTCCACAATTGTATGCTTGACTCCAGAGCTTCCACAAATATCATGCCCTTAACTGTCATGAAGCAGTTGGGTCTTAACATCACTTGGCCATATAAGAAGGTGTGTGGTTTCAACTCCAATACTATGGAAGTAGAAGGCATCATAAATGACCTTAGGAACCCTGACATAGCTCTCCTCATGGATGTAATTGTCATTGATATTCCTGATACATGGGGGATGTTGTTGTCTAGGAAATGGGGCGCTACTATAGGAGGTAGTCTCCAAATGGATCTGTCATATGCTACCATCCCACAATCTGATGGAACTCCATTCATCCTATATAGGGAACCTATATACTTGACTTGTGTGATTAAGCCTGGACCATACTATGAAGCACAAAACTCTGAAAATCCCTCTCCTATGCTTCCTTTGCAGGAGGTCCGAATATTGAAAAGGCTCAATCACAAGCCAACTGTTGAGTTTTTTGATGTGTTGGGGTAGCATCGGATGTGCTCTAGCTCCAAAAATTTGTGGAGGGACTAGAGTACATGAGATCTCCAATACTTAGGAAAGGATTTGAGAAATTCCGTCCGGTTTGGGAGATAATTAATTAATTAATATTTTTAATTAAGGACCCTAAGTCAAACTTAGGAAAATTAAAATATCAAAGGTAATTAATTTAAACATGTGATGGAAATGACTTAAGTCACACGGATCAAGCTTTCTTTTAATCTTTGACATCAATTCAAGATTAGATCATGGCCGTTGGTTTCCCAATGAGAAAAGTAAAAAGGAAAGACTTGGGGTCAGTTGGAGAACACACACGGAGGCAGAGCACTGAGACTAAGTTGGAATTCTAGTGTGGGTTTGCTATGAATTTCCAAAAGTGTTTCAGCTGCAAGGAGGGGTAGTATTGGCTAAGGGGATGGTCTGATCCCAGAGCCGAGAGTCAGCAAGAGGCAGAGAAGCAGCAACTAGGAGCAAAGGCTACGTAGCGCAGAGGGTTTCAGCCGCTACGCAGGCCCAGAAAGGGCAGCGCAGAGGCAACAAGAGGCCATCTAGGCTTACGCAAGGCCAGCCAGGGCAGCGTAAGAACTGTGTCACCCAGTTTGGGGTTACGTAACCCTCTCCTTAGTAGTGCAGGGGCACGTAGAGGCTAGCAGGGCTGACGCAGGCAGCTTTAGAGCAGCGCTGGGGTTTCTAAGGCAGAAAGGGGCAGAGTTCTGTAAATCTCGTTTGAGGGGGTAAATCAGTGCAGTTTTCAGTCTCCAGAACAACAAGTATTGTTGCAGATCTTATTTTGTCTGTCGGGTTAACTAGTAAGGTGCCCAGATTTGCTGTATTAAGAATCTACTTAATAATATAAACCCTCCAGCAACCAGAAGACCGGTTTTCTCGCATTGAGTTTTTCCGGGGACAGTTGTCTAGAAAATCTTGTGTGTCACTTTGTCTGTGTGCATGTATTTTTGTTTAGATCTGAATTGGTGAAGAACTGTTATGTGTTTACTTCGATGTTAACCTGAATTTTCAGCATTAATAACTTGATTAAGAGAAGTATAACCAGAATGAACAGTAGGGTTTCTGCATAAAGTAATATCCAAAAATTTTCACATGGTATCAGAGCGATTACAAATCTAGCTGAATCATCAGCAAGAAGACTGAAGAATCTTTGCTTCAAAAAGCAACAAAAAAAAAGAGCAGCAGCCGCAGAAAGTCGGACCAGAGAGGACAACGCAGTAGAAGAGGGAAGCAGAGCCATGTAGAGACCAGAGTGACACAGTCCTCACGTAGTCTCCACGCAGGCCCACGTACTTACTGCGCAGAGGCAACACAAAGACAGTGCTGGGAATGTCTGCTCACGCACAGGCCAACCAGGGTGACGCAATCTTGAGGCTGTTGCTGATTCAGAGTGCTGGAAGCAGTGCTGCAGAGCTTCAGTAGTTGCTGGTGGAGTTAAATTTCTAAAGATTCTGAATTTAGCCTAAGCACTAGATGACAAAGAGAGGGAGGAGAACAACTTCTCAGAGGATTTCCAGCCAAAGAAATCTATAGATCTATCAAAGGATCAAAGAGAGCTGATTCGTTGTGTTTGTTGATTTCCAAGAAGGAAATTAGTTGTCCAAGGGAGCAGAGGGTGCCTTTTCGCCAAGGACCCTAGATCCGAGCTTCAGTTGAGAAGCGGGGAGAGGAAGAATCTATTCCGATAGAGCAGATCTAAGCAGATGGCACCTCACGGACTACATGATGAGGATAGGTTGGACGGTTTGTCCAACTTTGCAGTCTGGAAGGCCAAAATCCTGGTGGTCATGGAGGCATACGATCTGAGGGAGCATGTAGAAAAATTCCTGGCCACGCCAACCGATACTCTTCTCCTAGCGAAGCATAATGAAGCAGCGACGCATGCCAAGCGCTTCATCATGGATGGGGTTAAGGATCATGTTGGACCACATATAACCGATAAGAAGACGGCTAATGAGATGTGGAAAGCCTTAACCACCCTATATGAGGGTAGATCTGTCCAGAGGAGATTGCTTCTGGAGAGCCAGATGCGGTTATTCATGATGGTCAAGGGAGAAGAAATTGAGCCCTTCCTTTTCAGACTACAGGCGATCGGAGATTAGTTGACTGCCATGGGAGTGAAAGTGGAGGATGATGTGATGGTGAGGACTGCACTTAATGCGGTCACAAAGGACTAGGAAACTTTTGTCCAAAGTATCTTGGGCAGAGCGGACCTTCCCAACTGGGACAGTATGTGGGCGATCCTCCATCAAGAAGAACTTTGTCAGTTCACCAAGAGGTATCATAGCACCGGATCTAGTAAGGTGAAGAAGGAAGAGGAAGAGGATGCAGCCTTGGCATCAAAGAGATAGTAAGGGAGGAAGAAGCGTGATCTATCCAAGATCAAGTGTTTCCAGTGCGGCGAATTAGGACATTTCGCCAGCAATTGTCCTTAGAAGAAGGACAAGGAAGCTTCTACCTCCAAGGCTACTGTGGTGGATGATGGCTCCAAAGATGAAGTAACCATGAGCGCTTATGAACCAAGAAAGTGGGGCAACATGGATCTATAGAGCAGTTATAGAGTGGTGGCGGGATCCTTGAGTATCTTAGCTCTTGGATCACATCAGTGATACAGGAGCCTTAAGACAGTAGTGGGACAAGTGGATCAGTGGGTGCAGAGAATCACAGAAGGAGCAGAGGCGAAGCTAGATGCTGAGAGGGAGCAGTGCAGTGTAGATGCAGCAACAGCATGGCAGCGTAGCGCAGAGGGGCTGATGTGACTTCAACAGCGCAATGCAGGTTGACTTACGCTGAGCAGAGCTGCAACAACGCAGTGGCTTTAGGAGGATAGAGTAAAGCAGCAGCCTATGGAGCTTCAGTGATGAGGATGCAGCTAACTGACTTGTCTGTCAAAGATTGGGCAGGAGCTTTCAGTTGTTTCTCTCAGCAACTGAGTTGCAGTGCAGTAGTTGGCAGCACGGTGCAGTAGATTGAGAGGGAGTTGCAGTACAAATGTGGCATAGACGGTGGTAGTGTCATGGGAAACAATACAGAATGGCAGCAACAGTGCAGTGATGAAGGGCAGCAGGCCAAGCATCAATGCAGAGACCCACACTAGAGATTTGTACAACCTTCAGCGTGAAGTGTTGTGCTAGAGCAGATTCCTCGCTAAGAGGGAGTGTTGAGTTTTTTGATGTGTTGGAGTAGCGTCGGATGTGCTCTAGCTCCCAAAATTTGTGGAGGGATTAGAGTACATGAGATCTCCAAGACACATAAAAGGATTTGAGAAATTCCATCCTGTTTGGAAGATAATTAATTAATTAATATTTTTAATCAAGGACCCTAAGTCTAACTTAGGAAAATTAAAATATTAAAGGTAATTAATTTAAACATGTGATGGAGATGACTTAAGTCACACAGAACAAGCTTTCTTTTAATCTTAGCCATCGATTCAATATTAGATCACGGCCGTTGGTTTCCCAACGAGAAAAGTATAAAGGAAAGGCTTGGTGTTAGTTGGAGAACACACACAGAGGCAGAGCACTGAGACTAAGCTGGAATTCTAGGGCGGGTTTGCTAAGAATTTCTAGAAGTGTTTCAGCTGCAGCGAGGGGTAGTATTGGCTAAGGGGATGGTTTGATCCCAGAGCCAAGAGGCAGAGAAGCAGCAAACAGGAGTAGCGCAGAGGAGTAGAGGCTACGCAGCCGCTGCGCAACGCAGGCCCAGAAAGGGCAGCGCAGAGGCAGCAGGAGGCCATCCAGGCTTACGCAGGGCCATCCAGGGCAGCGTAAGGACTGCGTCACCCAGTTTGGGGTTACACAGCCCTGTCCTGAGCAACGTAGGGGCACGCAGAGGCTAGGAGGGCTGACACAGGTAGCTTCAAAGCAGCTCTGGGGTTTCTAGAGGCAGAATGGGGCCGAGTTCTGTAAATCCCGTTTGAGGGTGTGAATCAGTTCAGTTTTCAGTCTCCAGAACAGCAGGTATACCAGTAAGGTACCCATATTGCTGTATTCAGAATTTACTTAATAATATAAACCCTCAAGCAGCCAGAAGACCAGTTTTCCCGCATTGGGTTTTTTTGGGGACAATTGTCCAGAAAATCTATGTCACTTTGTCTGTGTGCATGTATTTTTGTTTAGATTTGAATCAGTGAAGATCTGTTATGTGTTTACTTCGATGTTAATCTGCATTTTCAACATTAATAACTTGATTAAGTAGGAGAAGTATAACCAAAATGAACAATAGGGTTCCTACATAAAGTAATATCCAGAAATTTTCACAAAAGGTGAAAGCCTAAAAAAGAATACAAAGTAGGGGACCTGGTTGTTGAGATTTTTGAGTGTTGGGGTAGCATCGGATGTGCTCTAGCTCCCAAACTTTGTGGAGGGACTAGAGTACATGAGATCTCCAAGACCCAGAAAGGGATTTGAGAAATTCCATCCTGTTTCAGAGATAATTAATTAATTAATCTTTTTAATTAAGGACCTTGATTCTATCTTGCGAAAATTAAAAGATTAAAGGTAATTAATTTAAACATGTGATGGAAATGATTTAAGTAACACGGATCAAACTTTCTTTTAATCTTAGCCGTCGATTCAAGATTAGATCACGTCCTTTGGTTTCCCAATGAGAAAAGTATAAAGGAAAGGCTTGGGGTCAGTAGGAGAACACACACAGTGGCAGAGCACTGAGACTAAGCTGGAATTCTAGGGCGTGGTTTGCTAAGAATTTCCAGAAGTGTTTTAGTTGCAGGGAGGGGTAGTATTTGTGAGGGGATGATTTGATCCCAGTCCAAGAGTTAGGAAGAGGCAGAGAAGCAGCAGCCAGAGCAGTGCAGAGGGGGAAACAGCTACGCAGCACAGAGGCTTCAGGGGCTATGCATGCCCAAAAAGGGTAGCACAGAGGCAGCGAGAGGCAGTCAAGGCTTACGCAGGCCCAACTAGGGCAGCGCAGAGACAACGTAACCCAGTCTGGGGTTACGCAACCCTCTCCTGAGCAACGCAAGTGCACCAGCAGGCTAGTAGAGCTGACACAGAGGGCTTCAAAGCAACGTTGGGGTTTCTGAAGACTGAAAAGGGCTGAGTTCTGTAAATCCCGTTTGAGGGTGTGAATCAATCTAGTTTTCCGTCTCCAGAACAGAGGTATTGCTGTAGATTTTGTATTTCTCTGTCGGTTTAACCAGTAAGGTGCCCAGATGTGCTGTACTTAGAATCTACTTAATAATAAAAACCCTCCAACAACCAGAAGACTGGTTTTCCCGCATTGGGTTTTTCCGGGGACAGTTGTCCAGAAAATCTTGTGGTTCACTTTGTCTATGTGCATTTATTCAATTTAGATCTGTATCTGTGAAGACTGTTAATGTGTTTACTTCGATGTTAATGCTGAAATTTCAGATTAATAACTTGATTAAGTAGGAGAAGTATAACTAGATTTAACAATAGGGTTTCTGCATAGGTAATATTCTGAAATTTTCACACTGGTCATAGTAGACAAAGATTTGATACCTGTGAAGATTCATGGGAAAGTTAGGGATGATTACTACTACATTGCTAAACTCATCGATGAACTATGACCTTAACCGGTCAAGTTAAGTCGAATCACTCCCTTCCTTGATCCTTGACCTTGTACCATATGCATGTTACAGTAGGATGCATTGCATGCTGATTTTCTACATTAGAAATAATGTCATATGATATTTCTCATGTTAGACTAGATGAATTTAGAAGTAAAATTGCATAATTCTATTTTCTAGTTGGTTTTATGGGCTGACATTAAGCATGGGTGATCATTAGACACTGTGAAAAACATGCTGCCCCATGAGTTTGGTCATTGATATGTGCAGGTAACAGGTCTACAGTGACGAAGATATTGTTGGAGTTCTTGTGACCTCCCGTTCGAGTAGCTTTGCTTACGTTTTCGAGAAATCACGTCCTAGTTCGAGTTAGATGTTACCCACCACCTCGTGGGTGATATCCCTAGGAGATTTTTTTTCTCCATGATGGACCTCAGCTGACATTCAGCAGCCCCTTGCAACCCGCAACTAGCTCATTGTGCCATTTCTCCGTCACCTGAGCCAACCATGTGGTCCCTCGCCCATCTGTATTGATTGTATGTTTGAAGGTGGGTCTCTCGAACCTAAAGGTATGTCTTGTCATTTGGTAATTGAATATTGGGTTTACTTATCCTGGACACTTTTGCACATGGCTTCATGGGGTGATTCCGCGGAAAGAGTGGACTTAGTTTGTGCTCATGTCTCCTTGACTTCTTTTGGATGTTACCCTTGTACTTTAGTCCAGTGGGATCCCCTTTACAGACCATTTGGTTGTAGGGTGGTTCCCCTTGGGAAACCCCGACTTTCGTTGCATGGTACCGCTTGTTGATATTTTGTGTATTTGGGGTAGCATCAATTGTGCTCTAGCTCCAAAATTTTGAGGAAGGACTAGAGTACACTTGATCTACAAGACCCAAAAATGGATTTGGGAAATTTCATTTGGTTTAGGAGATATTAAATTAATTAATTATTTTAATGTATTTCCTAAGTTAAAACTTAGGAAACTTAAATAATTAAAGTGAATTTAATTAAACATGTGATGAAATTGTCTTAAGTCACACGGATCAAGCTTTCTTTTAATTTTAGCCATTGATTAAAGATTTAATCTTGGTTGTTGGTTTCCCAACGAGAAAAGTATAAAGGAAAGGCTTGGGGTCATTTGTAAAGACACACAGAGGCAGAGCACTGAAGCTAAGTTAAGATTCTAGGGTGGGCTTCCTAAGAATTCTTAGAAGTGTTTCAGCTGCAGAGGGGAATTTAGGCCAAGGGGATGATCTGATCCCAAGGTCTAGAATCAGTAAGAGGCAGAGATAAGCTCAGAGAGGCAGAGATAAGCTCAGAGAGGCAGCGCAAAAGCAGGAGAGCAACAACAGCAGCAAGGACAACGTGATTTTCAGTAGGAAACCCTCAGGGTTTACACAGAGACCCTAAGGGGTAGTGTAAGGACTGCGCCACCCAGTCTGGGGTAACGTAGCCCTTTCCGAAATAGCACTGAGGGTCAGAGGGGCTTCAGGGCTGACATAAAGGCTTTCAAGGGCAGCGCTGGGGTTTCTAGGCCCTAATTTTGGCTGAGTTCTGTAAATCTCGTTTGAGGGTGTGGATCAGTCATTATTTTGGCGCTAGATCAGAGAGTGAGTTGTAGATCTATTATTTCTATGTCGGGTTTTCCAGATCTGAAACCCAGATTTGTTGTATTCAGAAAATTCTTAATTATAAAACCCTTTAGCAGCCAGAAGACTGTGTTTCCCGCATTGGGTTCTTTCGGGGACAATTGTCCAAAAATAACTGTGTTCATGTGGTTGTTTCTGTTGTGCTACTTGTGCAAATTATCTTTCTGTTCTTATGCTCTTAATGATACTGAAGATCTGCAAATGTGTTTATTTCAGAATTTACTGAAGCATCTGTAAATAACTTATTTCGTAAGTAGGAGAAATAAACCAAGTATTGTAGAAATATATTCCTTTTGAAAATTTCACATGGTATTCAAGCGAAGGGCTAAAAACAGAAAGGGAGGATTTGCCGTGGACCAAAGATCCATCATTCGGAAGGGTTCACACAGTGAGAGGGACTCACGTAGTTCTCCAGAGCACGCAGAAATACAGAGAGAACACGACATGGAAGTGCTGACATCCAGCCTAGAGGAGGATCTTGCTTGTGTGTCGAGCACAGCTCTTCCAAGTGTTGGTATATTGACAGTGGAGCATCTGCTCATATGATGGGGGTTTGGGAATGTTTTTTGAGCTACCATGAAGAACAGATGAATTTCCAGATAACTATGGGAAATAAGGAAAAATGTACCCCCATAGGGAAAGGTACCGTAACATTTCAGACCAAGAATGGCAACAACATTCAAGCCACGAATGTTCTGCATGTACCAGGGTTGGGGATGAACTTACTCGCAGTGTCTCAACTTCAGAACGAGGGCTATGACATATACTTTATTAGAGATAAGGTGTATGTCAAACACCCTAGCTGGAGCAAAAAGACACAAATAGGAGTAAGGAGCACAAGTTGTATAAGCTCCAGTTTGAATCTCTGGTAGCCTTGATTGGCAGTACAGACGACAGAGATCTGAATGAATTATGGCACAAAAGGTTGGGGCATCTACATCATGGAGCCTTGGGGATTCTCAAAAATACTGTCATAGGGGTTCTTGAACTTAGCACGAAGAAAGACGAAGTTTGCAGGGGATGCGTACTAGGGAAGTATGCTAAGGCAACATTTCCAAGAAGCAACAGCAGAGCCAAGGTGTATTAGAGTTAATACACTCTGACATTTGCAGTCCAATGTCCACAACTGCTCTCAGTGGGGCAAAGTATTTTTCCACTTTCATTGATGATCATTCCAGAAAAACTTGGATCTATTTTCTGAAAACCAAAGATGAAGTCTTTGATCGATTTAAAGATTTCAAAGCATTAGTGGAGAACTCTACAAGAAAGAAGATCAAGAAGTTGCGGTCAAATAACGATGGAGAATATATCGATAAACACTTCACAAATTTCTGTGCAAGGGAAGGCATCAAGAGAGAATGGACAACTCCATACAATCCAGAGCAAAATGGAGTTGCAGAATGGATGAATCAGACCATAATAGAAGCTGCAAGGGCAATGTTGTACAACCAAGATATGCCCAAATTCTTCTAGGCAGAGGCCTGCAATACAACAGTATATATTCAGAACAAAGTTCTCTTAATAGAGATTTGTGGAAGGTTACTCCCAAGAGTGTGTTCACAGGCAGCAAGCCAGAAGTGAGCCACATCAAGATATTCGGCAGCATGGTGTACTGCCACGTTCCAGATGAAAAGAGAAAGAAGTAGGATCAAACTGCAGAAAAGGGTTTCCTGATGGGCTATAGTGAGAATGCAAAGGCATATCGCATCTATATTCCAGAGAGCAGAAAAATCGTGGTAAGAAGGGATGTGAAATTCCTGGAGGAGAGAGCTTTCAGGAAATTTCGAGAAATGGCCACAGATACGCAGATTGAGGAAGATCCACTGGTACAGCCTTGTTGTCGCACAGAATGTCTAGGCACTGCGACAACGGCTCAGATTGGGGGCTGTCACCCTGATCCCCAATCTCTCTATTTAAGTTGTCTCCTTATAGCAGACTAAGGGGGGTAGACCCTAGCGAAATGGAATGAAGGAGAACTAGTTGGGAACCAACTAGTTCGGAAGACACAGTTAAACGACCAAATACCTGTGAAAGATCTAGCAAGATTAAAGGATTCGATTGAATTTGAAAGACTAATACCAGTGCCTTATGGAGTCAACTATCCTGCTAAGGAAATTACAACCAAGTACTTGATGAGAAATTGCTGCTATGCAATGCAGAATGCAAAGAAAATGATTTGAAGGAGCGAGATGAAACAAGCTTCGAAGATGTTAAAATCCTAAAGCATTTAGATTCCAAATAATCTGATCTAACCACTAAGTACTTAAGCGAGAGTGCCAATTACGAAGATGCCAAAAGATTACTCAATTTAAAAGATATACAATTCGTCGCAAATCCACAATAATTAGATATCGATCACACTTACTTGAAAGAATTTTCCAAACATTAATATTCAATAAATATCCAAATTCAAATGAAACAAGACTTAATTACACATATTAATCGATAAAAAACATTCCCAAAACTCCGATGCCAATGATCATCAAACCCAGCTGAGGCATAAAAAAATAATTAGCATTTAAATCTCAATAATTAATCATCAATAAACACCATGAAATTTTAATGCTAAACTAACACTTCTTCAAACAATTTATGGATTAAATGATATTCTTAAAATAATGCAAATCCAAAAATTAAATTTTCTCCTATAGTCAAACTTAGGATATATTATTCAGCAAGATTTCAGATCTGAAATATAAATTGTAGCAATAATTTATAGATCAGCAAACAAACGATACTGGCACCAATGCCCAAAATGACTAAAAATAGTAAAAATTGTTGAATTTGAAGAAAAATCAATTTTTAGGGCGTGATTAAGAGAAATTTTATTTCTGATATTTTTATTTCAGCAGTGAAACAGTGACAGATCAGGTAGATAAAACTGTCCAAAATAGCTGCCAAATACTTCTAGAAATAGAAAAAATATATCAAAACTTGAAAATTTCAATTTTAAGGCTTTAAGAGAGTTTGATTCAGTAATTTTCATAACTGATAAGTTTATAACAACAGTAAATTGATAACAGATCAACAAACTGAAAATACTGAAAATGATCTCCACAATGTCTAAAAATAGTAAGTTTTGCCGAAAAACTGAAAATTCAAATTTTTTGGACCTTATTTAGGATATGCATTAGAAATGTTCAGATCTGATTTTTCACAGTTATGCAGTAATTTCCAGCAAACTTCAAAGTCAAATCTAGGCAAAATTAAAGATGCTCAAATGGCCAAAAATTCTGAAAAATGAAGATTTTGCAATTTTAAACAATTTTGACCATATAAAATGTTTTTAGAGCCTAATTATTTGTGATTTGCTTGTTGTAATAAAATTTGTAGAAAATAAGGGTTTAGAGACCAAACCCTTAGCCCAAGGCTTTGAAAATCCCACTGTTGAAAATTCTTGAAATATTTGGGATAATATTGCCGCTTGAAAATTAGAATTTTGGAGACCAAAATCCTGCAAAATTGCCTCAAAAGCATATACGTCCTCAAGGGTCTAGATTTGGCTCAAATCTGAAGATTTCCTTGGTTGATTTATCAGATCTATTCCTGCAAATAAATATTGAGCTCAAATCTTGCCCTCCAGGGTCTAAATCTGGCTCAGATCTGAAGATTTCCTTGGCTAATTTTTCAGATCTAATCCTGCAAACAAATATTGAATCTAGATATTGCCCTCCAAGGTTTAGATTTAGCTTAGATCTAAAGATTTCCTTGGCTGATTTTTCAGATCTATTCCTGAACAAGTGAAAAGAGAAAAACCCAAATCTCAATATGTACAAAAATAGAGAAAATCCTAAAAAAACCCAAATGTTAGAATTCAAAATTATGTTACAAAACTTCAGATTTACACAATTAAACTACAAATCTATAAAAATAAGTTACAGATCTATATAATACATCTACAGATCTATGCACAAGAGTTGCAGATTTGTCAGATCTGAGGAGTATATGTCTGACTTCACTCCCAGATCTGAAGATCTAAGGCTCTTACTAGCCAGATTTAACTTTAAATTCAGTAAAAATTAAGATAAAATTTTAATTTAGACACAAGCTCTAGAAAAACCCTGTAAAAATAGAATTTAAGATAAGCCCGAAGAATTAGATCCGGAGAGCTCTTCGGATCTTATTTCCTTGGGAGTCAGCTGGTCCAGCTGAGGACTTCCCCAAATGCCCAATTATAAATCTAAAGGATTTCTGCACACTTAAAGTTAAACCATTAAATTAATAGAGAAATAAGATAAAAAATAAAATTTTCAAGAGTCAGAGATCCCTGCTAACTGAATCCAATTAATATTCTTACCCTAAATCCAGTAACCTAAGCGAGATAGCTGTGCAATAGATTACTCTACAAGAGCCACTAATCAACAATCCATTAAAATAATCACAAGCAGAATATAAAGAACAAGTTTACCATAAAATGCTGAAGAGGAACACCACCATCAAAATAAAACCCCAAAGACTTTGTTGGTATTATTCAAGAAAATATTACAGGAGAGATTCAAGAGCAAGTACACGATCAAGAGATCGGATGATTGAAAGACCGACAAAGACCTCTAATTTATAAGATAAAATCTCTAACGACTAGTTCAGTTGATCCATGTCAAAGTAATCTCGACTGTCGAAAAAGATTTAATCATCTTTTAATCTCGTTCGTCGAAATTATAAATTTTTAAGGAAATTCAAATTTATTATTTAATTCATTTTTAATTAACTCAAAAATAATATTTTTGAGTTAATTGCCTCAAAAATTTGACTTTAACTTAACCACCAAGGCCCAAGGGTCCAAAATTTCTTGAAATTCTCAATATTCCCTTTGCCTGGAACCTTTAAAAATTTATTTTTTAGGGACCTACAAATTTTGCCTTTGAAGAATTTTAAATCACCTAGGACTTAAAATTAATTAAATTTCTGGCTTAGGATTTTTAATTTAATTTGGCCAGAAAATTTAATTAATTGACTGAGAGGGGATTTAATTATTTTTCCAACCCTCTTTACATAAGATAAATACATTTGACACATGAAGGGGGAAAACCCATTCGTGATAGACCCTCAAATAGCTACCCAATTCTGCGACTCAAAACATGATTTAGAAGACCAAGCAGCTTGTAATAAAATAATATAGCCAATTAACTAGGATTATTCTCAAACTACTTTTATAAAGACTCGATAGAAAACACTAGGACTCACTTAGTATTTTGATGACAAAATCCACCCTAGCTTTGGGGTGAGGCTGGAGGGAAAAATTTTGTTGATCACTTGTGTCGAGAAACACAAATGAATCAGTGAGACAAAAAACCTCCTAGGATAGAAATCGTTACCAAAATACTAGGCTTACCTAGGTTGTTACATACATGATGGTCTTACTTAGATCATTTACATCATAAACATGCAGAATGGATTTGCATCATTTATAAAACTGTCGACTGATGATGGAATCTGAATGGCGTGAACACCTCGAACATGATGAATCCCATTTGCAAATATGGGGGTGTACTGCTATGGGGTCGTTGACACAGAGTGGTGAACAAGCCTCAACTACCTATAGAGGAGAGATCAAGTGCCTTTCCAAGGCACAATGATTTTGAGGAGAGCTCCTCCAAAGAAGAACAGGAGGAAGAACAGGTAAGACCACCCACCACTGATGGGAGACTGAGTAGAGAACTTCAACAAATTCTTAAGGATGCAGAAGAATTTGTTGGAGCCCCTAGAGAAGGAAATAGGACAAGGAAACAACCAGATGGATATCAGGCACTGGTAGCTCAGGTTGGTGAACCATCTACTTTTCGGGAAGCCACTCAACATCAAGTATGGGTGGATGCCATGGTGGAAGAGTATAGCTCTATCATGACAAATGATGTATGGGAAGTAGTCCCTAGACCACAGGACAGTTCAGTTGTAGGATTCAGATGGATATACAAGATCAAATATGCTGCAAATGGCAGCATAGAGAAGTTCAAGGCAAGATTTGTAGCTAAGGGGTATGCACAGAAAGAAGACATTGATTATGAAGAAACCTTCACCCCAGTATATCGATACACTTCTATCAGATCCATTATCTCTCTGGCTGTGCAGATGGGATGGGAGATTCACCAAATGGATGTCAAGACAACGTTCTTGAACGGGGTGATAGAGGAGGAAGTGTACATAGAATAGCCAGAGGGCTTCGAGACACATGAGCGGAAGACTCATGTTTGCAGGCTTAAGAAAGCCTTATATGGCTTAAAACAAGCCCCCAGGGCATGGTATGGACGGATTGATAGCTACTTGCAGAAGATGGGGTTCGTCAAGAGTGACGCAGATCCCAACCTATACTACTTGAGAGTAGGAGATGAGCCGCTTATTCTTGTACTTTATGTGGATGACCTGTTTTTGATCGGATCATCCAAGCTCATCAAGGACTGCAAGGAGAATCTGGCAACATAATTCGACATGAAGGACCTGGGGCAGATGCACTATTTTCTTGGATTAGAAGTTTGGCAACGGAAAGGGGAAATCTTCCTAGGACAAGGAAGATACGCAACATAAATCCTGAAGAGATTTCAGATGGAAGACTATAGACCCATGGCCACGCCATTGATTACTAATTGGAAGAAGATAGATACATCGGAGGATGATGAGGCTGATCCCACCTTATACAGACAACTCATCGGATCATTGATGTATCTGGTCAATACTAGACTAGACATTTGTTATGCAGTAAATACCCCCAGTCAGTTCATGGTGGAACCAAGGAGGGCTCACTGGGCAACAACCAAACATGTTCTCAGATACCTGAGAGGAACAGTCGAGTATGGGCTAAAGTACACCAAGGGTAATGAGATCCAGTTGAGTGGGTTCACAGATGCAGACTGGGCTCAAAGCACAGTAGATCGGAAGAGTACTAGTGGATACTGTTTCAGTCTGGGATCAGGAATGACCTCCTGGTGCAGTAGGAAACAGAAGTCTGTAGCACTGAGCTCAGCCGAGGCAGAGTACATGGCAGCAAGCACAGCTTCGTGCGAGACCATATGGCTCCGCAAATTACTCTTGAACCTACTCAAGAAGCGGATAGAACCGACCGGGATTATGTGCGATAATCAGAGCTGCATTAAGCTCTCTGAAAATCCTTTGTTTCATGACCGGTCGAAACACATTGACATTCGATGTCACTTTATCAGGGACTATGTCCAGAGGGGAGCAGTACAGTTGCGATACACCCCTACAGGAGAACAGGTGGCAGATATGCTCACAAAGGCTCTGAGTAAGATCAAGTTCACTTACTTCAGAGAGAAGATGGGGATGGTCGAGAACCCCTTCCATTAGAGGAAAGGGTGGTCTTCAGAAGAAGAGGAAGCTGTAGTATGGATGTTGCAGTGACATGGCAGCAGTACAAGAAGCAACAGTGCAGAGTTGAGTGGTAATAGGCCAAACATCAACAGCACAGAACTAGTGCCCAAAATCTTATAATGCATAGTGTGATGTATTGCTAGAGCACACTCTTGATGCTAAGAGGGAGTGTTGAGATTTTGTGTATTTGGGGTAGCATCAGTTGTGCTCTAGCTCCCAAATTTTGAGGAAAGACTAGAGTACAGTTGATCTACAAGACCCAGAAATGGATTTGGGAAATTTCATCTGGTTTAGGAGATATTAAATTAATTAATTATTTTAATGTATTTCCTAAGTTAAAACTTCGGAAACTTAAATAATTAAAGTGAATTTAATTAAACATGTGATGAAATTGTCTTAAGTCACACGGATCAAGCTTTCTTTTAATCTTAACCATTGATTAAAGATTTAAGCTTGGCCGTTGGTTTCCCAATGAGAAAAGTATAAAGGAAAGGCTTGGAGTCATTTGTAAAGACACACAGAGGCAAAGCACTGAAGCTAAGCTGAGATTCTAGGGCGGGCTTGCTAAGAATTCTCAGAAGTGTTTTAGTTGCAGAGAGGGGAATTTAGGCCAAGGGGATGATCTGATCCCAAGGTCTAGAATCAGCAAGAGGTAGAGATCAGCTCAGAGAGGCAGCGCAGAAGCAGGAGAGCAGCAGCAGCAACAAGGACAACGTGATTTTCAGCAGGAAACCCTCAGGGGTTACGCAGAGACCCTAAGGGGCAGCGTAAGGACTGCGTCACCTAGTCTGGGGTAACACAACCTTTTCCAGAATAGCACTGAGGGTCAGAGGGGCTTCAGGGCTGATGCAGAGGCTTTCAGGGGCAGTGCTGGGGTTTCTAGGCCCTAATTTTGGCTGAGTTCTGTAAATCCCATTTCAGGGTGTGGATTAGTCATTATTTTGGCCCTAGATCAGCCAGTGAGCTGTAGATCTATTATTTCTCTGTCGGGTTTTCCAGATTTGAAACACAGATTTGTTGTATTTAGAAAATTCTTAATAATAAAATCCTCCAGCAACCAGAAGACTGGTTTTCCCGCATTGGGTTTTTCCGGGGACAATTGTCCAAAAATAACTGTGTTCATGTGGTTGTTTCTGTTGTGCTACTTGTGCAAATTATTTTTCTGTTTTTATGCTCTCAATGGTAGTGAAGATCTGCAAATGTGTTTATTTCACAATTTACTGAAGCATCTGTAAATAACTTATCTCATAAGTAGGAGAAATAAACCAAGTACTGCAGAAATATTTTCCTTTTGAAAATTTCACACCGCTCCCATATCCACCTACATTACCCTTATTTCCACTCACTATAACCCTATTCATCACATCTCCCACCTGGGTCCACTTTCCTGCACTAGGTCCACATAGGGTTAGCCTCCCCACTACCATGACCCCCACCTTGGATCAGGCCTGGAACGATGCCTTGGAGGTTGAAGCAAATAAAAAAGAAAAGAAAAAGCAAAGATGGCCACATTCCACAGGAAAATGTACCATAAAATGCAAAAGATGGTTGGGACAAAAATATATATCACGTGGGAAAAAGCCGATGCATGAGCACTACCCCATTCCCATGGCCATCACCCTAGTTCTATAGGCCGTAAATGAGCCTCCTTTATCATTCAAGAACCCATGACTGCCCCAACTCCTGGAGGGCAATGGACCACACTGACAAATCCAGGGTATTTATTGCTATATCCAACTCATTATGCTCTTGTCTTTTGAGCCCCGAGCAATTTATTGAAGTAAAATCATAAAAGGAAAAAGGCATATAAAGAAGGGTGGAAAAATCAAGGCGGGGGCACCTCATTGTACCACGATATCTCCCTCCTACACATTATGTACCTAGGTGTGGGCTTCCCTTATTCTTAGCTACCTCTATGCCCCAATATGTTGCCCAAGATTGCCCCTACTCCATTCCCTACTCAAGAAGAACTCTGAAATTTTCGTGAGGCGTAGCTGCAGCAAAGGAAGCCCAGGGTAGCGTGGAGGAGCCTAGAAGACAACGTGGAATTTTTTGGTTGCTGTAGGTGACAACGTGGTGGATGAGGAGTTGTTTGAAGGTGAATCAAGTGCTGTTTTGGGTGCCTATTGCAGGGTAGAAGAGGCCGCGATTTAGAGGAGGGTGAGACTACTGTTTAGGGAAGATTGCAGACTGTTTTGAGGAGGACCGAAATTGCAGACCACTGTTGGGCTAGGACGCAAGCAATAACCAACTGTCGGAGGCCTTTAGGAGCTGCGTTCAGTGTGGATAACATCGATACAAGGCAGCGTATGCATGGAGGCATTTTTCTAGGGTGAACTGCAACCCTTAGAAGGCTTGTTTGCTGACTGTGTGTTGGAGTGTGGGTAGCGTGGTGTGCCCTAACCAGAGGTACAATATTCAACAATGCAGCAAGGTGTAACATCAATGCTTGGAGGTGTAGTGGGTCAAGTTGTTGACCGGTTTGGATCGTATTTTGGAGCACCCTGTTGATGCCAAGTAGATGTTTTTCCGTGTTGGCGAAGTGTCATCTTAGGAGCAGATTCAACAATGATTGGATTGGGTTCCATAGGTCTGTTGGAGGGAAGCGTGTTGGCTACCTAAAGTAGCCCTAGACGAGCTATTTTGAAGGACAAAGAGAAGTTGAAGGTTGGGTGAAGATAGGTGTCGAAGAGCAACACTTTGATGGACAAAAGTTGTTGCTAGCCTGGCAGATTGGAGCTCGGGTATTGGCCAACCTAGAGAGCAGATTGGATTAGCCCAAGTACACTCTACAGAAGGACGTGCAACAGTGTTGGGTGGCAACACTCCTGGAGTCTCGATGTGTAGTGGCCTTGATGGACTAAGGCAATACTAGTGAGGAGTACGAGTGTGACAGACTGGTAGGACAAGATACGACAAAGAAGAGCTGCAACCAAGTTTGTCATTGTATCTTGTATACCATAGACTGTTGGATTATTCAGATTTGGTTTAAGATAACGAAGATTGGTGGTTGTGCATTATTGTACAATTTTGTTTAAAACTGTGTATATTGTGCATATGTGTTTTACTGCTTTATGTTTCCGCTGTGCAAAGAAGTTTAGTCGTTGAGATTCTTGGTTTGGTAGCATCAAAGATTTAAGACTCTAACCTAGACCCAAGGTTGTGAAAATTCAACACTGTGCGGGTGGGCCCCCTCCCTCTCCAAATTTAGTCAATTCTAATGGTGGAATCTCCGAGAATCTCTAGCCCTAGCTCGAGGCCCAAGTTTTGCCTAGGTGTTCCAAAGGCTAGAACCTAGAGGGATCAATTTGAATTATTGAAGTAAAGATTCTTGTTTGGTCCTTTCACCTCACCTTGTCCAGGGTAGGAACATCATCGATCGCTGTATTCCATCCCCGAACCTATGCTGGGTCCACTTGGCCCTGTTAAATTTAGATAACCATGGTGTTCTATGCTTGATGCAATTTTACTTCAATATTTCTTGGGCCCGATACAAAATAGCAATCACATAAACATGAAAGTAAAATGTTGATAGAACACAATAATAGATCAACAGAAGACAAGCCAAATATAGATTAGATTTACAATTCCTTTTGTCCAGCAAAGATATGAGATATTGTTGCGTTACGACAGTCAACGGGATGTTTCAACCAACAAAGTCTTTCTTGGTCAGCCAACCTTCCATGTGTCACATCCACAGCCCTCAAAGATAGCTCATCACAAGTCAACGTAGGGAAACCCAAAGTCAATGCAGGACAACAACATAAAAGTCAATGTAGCAGATTAGGGCTTTGGTCAAACAACTCTGATTTCCTCGATTTTAGTGCCCAATAGTACGGCCTCCTAAAATCGGAATTTTGGCTGAAGTTTGAGGTCAAACGACCAAGGGTCGACCACGGTCAACGTTGCAGCAACAATCCCTAAATAGATCCGCAGAGAATAGCAGCTTCGCTCCATGTGTGAGGGGAAAAAGGCCTCCAAAGGCTATCGAACCAATCAGATTACAATGAGAGAATGTGTGATGAGTTGATGAGAAAATGACCTCCAGGTCTCTCCAATTTATATCCATCAATGAGGGTGTGTGACACATCTATTAGGCATTTGAGCCTACATTACAAATTTGGCCGACCTTGCACATGTGGAAAATAAATTCAAAATAAATGTTCTGCTCATCCGAACAAGATGATCTTTAGATCAATCTTGCACTTCTCCGAAAGAGGAATCCAACAAAAATATGACCATCGTCATATGAGTAGTGCAACATGGAGTTTGGACCTAGTTGCCCAAAATTAACACTCCCTCTCAACTAGGGAGAACTCCATCTGTCCACAAGTGCCATCCATCAGAACCATCATGTACTTTCACCAAACATCGTGCGTCATCCTGCCGTAACTTGCTTTGCTGGCTCTTTCTCAGATAGAACAAAAGGTGTGTCACAAAGACATCACACTAAGCTGAGCCGAAGTCAGCTTAGAGGTAAAAACCTCTCTCGGACTCAAAAATAGTCTCATACTAACCCAAAGTTAGATTACCGACTCGAAGTCAGTTTAGAGGTAAGAACCTCATCATACTTGATCCCAGATCAAGGTGTTGGACACGTGCCATCCTAAACATAGGGAGTACGACAATCTCCGATGCGTCCATCGGTCTTGCTATTGGTCTCTATCCACATTTCTCACCTCATTGGCCAAATGAGAGGTACTTCCCATGAGTCTGAAACTCCATGGGTAGGATGCGTGCGGGGCATAAATCAAAGAGAGGTAAACCAACTCAATATCATGAAGGTGGGGCAGACTAGATGTTTGGTCATGTGCTAGATACCACCGTTATCCTTTGTGATAACCAGAGTGGGATTCGTCTTTCTGAGAATCCCGTGTTCCACGATCAATCCAAGCATATTGATATCAGGTACCACTTTATCCGAGATATGGTACAATGAGGCGCTGTAAGGCTCAATCATATAGGAACTGATGAGCAGGTCACGGATATTCTCACGAAGCCCAGGGGAAGGTCAAGTTCCTAACCTTTCGTGAAAAGTTTGGAATTGTGGAAAGACCGTATTCTTAGGGTCCTGATTGAGTTGGACTATGAGCTCTGGGAGCTCCAGGGGGCTCGGGGATAGCTTCTTGGCTATAAGCACATACGGGGCTAGGCTTGCCGAACCTTGTTGGGCACTGAAGAGCTTTCGCAACCAAACAACTTCACAATAGGCCATACTAGCTGCAATGTATTCAGTCCCAGCGGTGCTCAAAGCCACCGAGTTCTGCTTCCTTCTCATCCAAGATATCGAAGCAAAACCCAAGGTGAAGCAACATCCAGATGTGCTCTTGCGATCCACCACACTACCAGCCCAATCGGCATCAGTATATCCATGGAGTCTCAAACTCCCGACAGTGTAGCTTAACCCATGGTTGATTGTGCCCCGAAGATATCTCAACAGATTCTTGGCACCAATCCAGTGAATGTGATGAGGTTCAACCATATGTTGACTCAATGTAATATTCCCTTTTTTTGGGGTCACCTATGACAGGGTTAGGTTGGACTTCCAGAGTTAGGAGCAGACAGGTCATAGGTACAGGTTGGTGTCATCAGCGGGCTCAAGGGTTTTTTGGAGGAGTTTTGAGGAGTTTCTATGAGGTCTGGTGGTATTCGCTTGATATATTCCATCTTTCGAGTAGTTTGCCTTTCATTTCGTTGCATTCCGACAACTTTTGAAAAATTGAGTTATTACTGGGCCTAACTCAATTAATTATGCCTAGGGTGGCATTTCGGGAGGAATTCTTGGCAGAACACCTTAGTGTAATAGCTCGTTGGAACCGGGATGGGAAGATCTACAGGATGGGATGGCTAGGGGTGATTTTCAGTGACCTGAGGAGGCATTGTGGCCAATTGACCATTTTCCTGCATTAAAAAGAATATTTTAATTAAAGGAAATGTGCTCAATGAATAAAATAATAATAAAATAAGGCTCTAGAAGGATCTAGGAAATCTATAAAAGAAAAGGAGGGGGCCATTGAGGGATATCTTTGGATCAGATCATTTTCTTGTATGAGAGGTTTGTGAACTTGGTTCTCTACTCCATTGGTAGCCCCAGGATGGAAACCCTCAGGTGATTTGTGAGTGTTGGACGAAAACCCAACTCTCTTGAGGAGACTTCATTCAAAAGTTTCGCAGAGCTTTAGGGATTGGTGTGAGGATCATTCAGATTTTCAACTTGAGCTTCATTGGGTTCAGTGATAGTTGTTGCCGGAGGGGGAGTGCAACAATTCAATTTTGGAGGCCAACGCAGTGCAGCAGTTCATCTTGGTGGCCAGTTTTCCATCTCAGCTATTTTGGGTCAGATATGCATGTAACCCCAGTTTACCATTTTTAATAAAATGCTGAGATTCTTCCTGTTCAATATGTAATGGATTGCAGTGCTCTATATGTTTTTATTTTTACATGGCAATCTTCTGTTAAGTAAATGTTGATTTTACGGCATAAGGTGGAGTTACGTTATTTTCTGCAATTTTAGTTAAAATATCCCATTTGGGATATTACAATGGTATCAGAGCATTGAACTTGGCTCAACTTGCGGGTTTTTAGTTTTTAGTTATAGCTATTATTATCAAATGGTTTGTCATATAAACAGAAAACTCTGTACCTAGAGCGAAAACGTTGAAGAAGAGACCCTCAGGGTAGGGGTTTATTGCAAAGGAATTTTCTTTCAAGGCAAATATTGAGTTTCATATGACGTGTGGTGTATTATGCTGAAGGAGTCGACTCTTTGTGGAGACAGTATAAAAACTCAAACGCCAAACTAGAAGTGTAAGAGAGGCCGCATCAAAATTTTGAAGTGCCATGGCAAGTTAAAGGGCCGCGTATCATTATTAATTTGGGCCAACGAATTATTTCGAATGGAGAAATCTTTGAAAGAAAAATAAAATAAAATTGGGAAGCCGAGAGATTATCCAAGCTGAGGGGGAGCCGGTCCGCGTTATTTGCTCGAAGTTTTGTGTCAGACATTGTAATTCTCCAGAGCGATATTGATGGTGTACATATCGCCATGGTTAAACACCGGAATGTCGTCAACGTTTTTGAAGGAGCGTGAAGAAGAGTCGTATTAGTTTCGAAGGGCAAATTTCATGGTTGCGGACTCACTGCAGCCATCTCCCACAGTCACGCAACGAAGATTTCTTTATGTAGCCGGGTCGAAAGGCCAAAATTGTTGCCCATGCTTCATCTGCTGGAAGCGGAATTAATTGTTGGAGCCATGAACGCGAGCCACATTATACGTCGGCAAAATTATGAGCACGAGAAATCCGAAGTGAGACATCCGATTTGAGGTGAGGAAGCTGTTGTGACGGCGGGAGAGCATCGTGGCATGCGAATAAATTCCAGAAGTGTAAAGGGTTGACTGGTTAAGTATCCAAGCCGCAGGTTAAAAATTGCTGCATTGATAGACACAAAGGAAATGTGATTGCCATGGTAACCGCCTCTACCTGTTAATGTGGGGAGAAAGGGTGAAGTTGTGTGCAATAAACACGTTCCTGTCGCACGCAGAAGTTCAGAAGATCACCAACCAAATGCGAGGGTTGATTCTCATTTGTCAAAATTGTGCGCGAATTTAGTGAGGAAGTCCGTGGGTTTGGATAACGTATAGATGCTGCATTTCTGGGCATTAGAGGCCAAAGTCGAGGGCATTAATCCTGGCAGGGACAACGATCGATTCAGTAATTTGTGCATTGAGCGCTGACCCCACATGTAGCATAGTCGGGGCAAGCGACCCACAGTCTCAGGCTTGTCCGTTGTAGAGATCACTGCGGGTTCGGGAGAGACGAACGAAATGCCATGTGAATGATTTTGGTGCAGTGGTTGGCAGAGTGCAAGTGGCAATTTGTAAACATAATCCGTCCTTGAGCTAGCAAACCTATAAATATCCTTTCCAGCAAGTATTCGGAGCAATTGGAATTCACCAAATGGGGACAGAGTTTAGTTGACAACCAAACAACTATAGCAGATATTATTGAGGACAAGTTCCACGTTCTCTCATTCTATACCTTATCTTTAGCTCTGTCATCAATATACAATTTCTGGGTTATATTTAATAATGAAATGAAAATGTACGACTGTCCCAATAAACAGAGATGCATTTCCTCTTCTAATTGTGTCACTGGCATCAAACTATTGTCTTAAGTGTTTATTTTAGAAGTTTATATTTTGGTTATATATGCCCATATTATCTAACCAAGGAAAAAGTGCACTTAGTAGACATCACTAGTGCATTTATCATCATTAGGAAAAACTATGGACAGGTTCACAGAACTTGTGAAGGAATTAAAACATTTAAATTAGTACAACAACACAAAGATTGGTTCCTTAAACTACCATGCTTCGTTTAACGAGCCAAAAACAAGACATAATAACAGACCTTTCTCCAAGAAGGTACATAATTTGCTCCAACAAATGCATCCGAGGAATTTACAAAAGGAGGAAGAAGTGGGAAATTGGCTTTATGCACTTGGGATGGACTGAAAGAGTGGAAGATCAGAAAATGACTTTCTCATGTTGGAGAAACTGGAATCCTGTCATTCAAAGGTAGAGCAATTTGATTGGAGTTTAAATTGGGCTTTGGAGCAATCTATGCTTGCATTGGTACAAGCTAGATTCTTGGAACATCCAAGTGAGAGAGTCAAGCTTATAGCTGCCTCTTGTCTCAGTGACATCCTAAAGATAGTAGCACACTTTCCCCCACTACAATGATGATGTTATGAAGAAAATTTTCAGACTGATAGTGGAGACTTTTCAGGACTTGGACAACAGTGCAGGCTCTACATTTGGGAGGAAGCTTAAGGTCTTAGGAGTCATGGGCATGACCCGGACTTATGAGGTCATGTTTGATCTTGAGTGTGATGACTTGATTCTGCAGATGTTCCAATGCTTCTTCAGCATTAGGAAACATCATTTTGACACAGTCATAGCTCACATACAGTCCATCCTGTTGTCATGTATGAGAGACCGCGAGGCCATTTCCCGGGAGTTGCAGACTAGGTTGCTGAGCATTTGGAGGAGAGAGCAGCTGGTCTCCCTTGATGCTTATGAGCTAGCCCAAGGGCTAGTTGCACTGAATATTGGGCTCTTCAGGAAAGAGTTGACCAAGGAGGAGCTGCTCTAGTTTGGTGTATCAGGCAGCAGAAATGAGTTGAGGAGGAAGGGACTTTGCTTCATCTGCAAAGAACCTTGGGGGGCTGATCACTCATGCTTGAGTGATGCAGCTGATGTGGCAGAGGTAGAACAGAAGGACATTCCTTTTGTATGCCAGGATGAGGGCTCTTCTTCAGATGAATCCAGGGGATCATATGAGGATGCTTTTGGGGAGTGAGAGCAGTCATGCAGAGTTGATGACGATAGGTCGGAGCTGTATTCCATTGTGCAGGGTGAGCAGTCAAGGGACTCTATGGGAGATACTCAGGGTGATGAGTCACTTGTGATGATTCAGCCGGAGCAGCATATGATGGAGTATGAGTCAGCAGAGTAGGAGACTATGCACATCATACATGATAGTCCTTGGGGGGGAGAGCCATACGGAGGCCCACATTGAGTCTATGACGGATATGCGGCTAACCTTGGGATCAACCATTGAGGAGGAGCAGTCAGATGCACAAACATCAGGTACGGTGACAGTAGTCGCAAATACTCATCCTCATGAGATGTTGGAGGTTGATGGGACAGTTCTGTAGGAGGCCAGTATACAACACTAGCATGGCATTCCTGATCAGGAGAGGGAGGAGCTGTTGGAGATGGTGGAGCATCTATCTTTGGGTCAACACACTGATGAGGTGCAGATAGATGCACATGCAGTCAACAGAGCTGCAGTACTTTCAGGGAGTAGCACTCTTCAGGAGTACATCGATGGGGCTTACAGCATATCTTGCCCACTTTGGCCCATTATAGAGATAGGGGCCTTCTTCAATGAACAAATTTCATCGGCAGACGGGACAAAGCAACGTGAGTTGATTATGCGTTGGCGACAACACTCCAGCCATGTTCCGTATGAAGTTGTCACTACATTGGATTCTTCTTCTAGGATAGATTGGCGGGAGATCATGAGTTGGTATCCTCTTGATGGTATGATCCTCTTCGTGGGGAGCACAATGGAGCAGGGGCCCTTAGACATGGAAAATGCTCCAGATTCCAGTTGGCAGTGGGGCACAGGCCGATGGTTCTTCAACATTCCATCTCGACTTCAGGAGAGCAAGGTTAGCATCGGATCGAGTTTGGAGTTGGATTGGAGAGAGGTGATGAGTTGGTATTCTATTGATAGAGTATCATTCTTAGTCCCAGGTACATTTCGACTAGAGCACTTAGATGGGAGAGATGTTACATGTCCCATTGGGCCATGGATTGTGGACTGACAGTCCATCAGTAGCACTAGCTCGACATCCACAGATCAGGATTGACCTTAGTCTAGACCGGGGGTTGGACTAGAGAGAGGTGATGAGTTGGTATGTAGTTGGTGGGGCAACTTATAGAGTTAGAGGTACAACACAGTAGGAGCCATGGAGCATTGATACTCGCTGGTAGACTTTGCTTCATGGGGCAGCAACTATAGCTAGAGGCAGTATGCAGTTCGAGCTGTGGGACTTGGGCAATGATTGGCCATGGTGGCGTTGGGATCCGAGAGGATTGTTTGATGACAGGTACCGTGAGAGATCAATTTGGGATCCCGACATTGAGGGGTCTATTCCGGGTGGCTTGACACAGGTGCATAGCAGCACCCAGGAGTTTGTATTGGATCCGGGCATTGGGTCTCAGTTGCATCGGGCCAACAGGGTGGCCCACATATTTGGATTGCTTGAGGGCAAGCAATCTTGGGGCAGAAGGTTTGTAATATTCGCTTTTTTTGGTGTCCCCTATGACGGGGTTAGGTTGGACTTCCGAAGTTAGGAACAGATAGGTCACAGGTATAGGTTGGTGTCATCAGCGGACTCTTTGGAGGAGTTTTGAGGAGTTTCTTTGAGGTCCGGTGGCATTCGCTTGATATATTCCATCATTCGAGCAATTTGCCTTTCGTTCCGGTGCATTCCGACAACTTTCGGAAAATTGAGTTATTACTGGGCCTAACTCAATTAATTATGCCTAAGGTGGCATTTCGAGAGGAATTCTTGGCATAACACCCTAGTTTAATAGCTCGTTGGAATCGGGATGGGAAGATCTATAGGATGGGAAGGCTAGGGGTGATTTTCAGTGACTTGAAGAGGCATTGTGGCCAATTGACCATTTTCCTACATTAAAAAGAATATTTTAATTAAAGGAAATGTGCTTAATGAATAATATAATAATAAAATAAGGCTCTAGAAGGATCCAGGAAGTCTATAAAAGAAAAGGAGGAGGCCATTGAGGGATATCTTTGGATTAGATCATTTTCTTGAGTGAGAGGTTTGAGAACTTGGTTCTCTACTCCATTGGTAGCCCCAGGACGGAAACCTTCGGGGTGATTTGTGAGTGTTGGACGAAAACCCAACACTCTTGAGGAGACTTCATTCAGAAATTTCGCAGAGCTTCAGGGATTGGTGTGAGGATCGTTCAGATCTTCAACTTGAGCTTCATTGGGTTTAGTGACAATTGTCGTCGGAGGGAGAGTACATCAATTCAGTTTTGGAGGTCATTGCAGTGCAGTAGTTCATCTTGATGGCCAGTTTTCCATCTCAGCTATTTTGGGTCAGATATGCATGTAACCCCAGTTTACCATTTTTAATAAAATGCTGAGATTCTTCCTGTTCAATGTGTAATGGATTGCAGTGCTATATATGTTTTTATTTTGACATGTCTATCTTCTGTTAAGTAAATGTTGATTTTACGGCGTAATGTGGAGTTACGTTATTTTTTGCAATTTTAGTTAAAATATCCCATTTGGAATATTACACAAAGTGTTCATTGCAAAACATACGTCCGTACGGGAGTTCACTAAGAACATCAGGGCCCCCACGAGTTGTTGATACTCGGTAGGATTTTGTAGCACCGGCCCAACAACGTTTCCACACAACTTCTTGAAGTTGATTTCCATTGGTGTCAACACAGACTTACAGTCCACCATAACAAATCTCTCTAGCAGCTTCACGACATATTTTCCTTGAGAAAGGAAAATCTTGCCTGGCCTCTGCCAAACCTCCAAGCCTAGGAACTAGTGCATTAGTCGTAGGTCTTTCATCTCAAACTCGGAAGCTAGCTTCCTCTTACACTGATGAATGAGAGGGTTAGCACCTGTCAGGAAGAGATCATTCACATAGAGAACCAGAATGAGAGGCATTTCTCTAACAACCTTAAAATAAAGGTTCAGATCAGCATTACTTCGAGTGAAGCCCAGCTTCATCAAGTAGCTATCTATCCTCTTGTACCAAGCCCTGGGGGATTGCTTCAACCCATAAAGGGCTTTCTTCGACTTGCATACATTTGTATCTCTATCTCGGACTTCGAACCCCAGAGGTTGCTCCACATACACCTCTTCCTTTATAGAACCATGTAGAAAAGTGGTCTTCACATCGATCTGATGTAGACTCCATCCTTTTGTTGCAGCGAGGGCAATAATAGATTGGATGGTGGTATAGCGGGCCATGTTGAGATTTTGTGTATTTGGGGTAGCATCAGTTGTGTTCTAGCTCCCAAACTTTGTGGAGGGACTAGAGTACACTGGATCTACAAGACCCAGAAATGGATTTGGGAAATTTCATTTGGTTTAGGAGATATTAAATTAATTAATTATTTTAATGCATTTCCTAAGTTAAAACTTAGGAAAATAAAATAATTAAAGTGAATTTAATTAAACATGTGATGAATTTTTCTTAAGTCACACGGATCAAGCTTTCTTTTAATCTTATCCATTGATTAAAGATTTAATCTTGGCCGTTGATTTGTCAACTAGAAAAATATAAAGGAAAGGCTTGGGGTCATTTGTAAAACACACATGGAGGCAGAGCACTGAAGCTAAGCTGAGATTCTAGGGCGGGGTTGCTAAGAATTCTCAGAAGTGTTTCAGTTGCAGAGAGGGGAATTTAGATCAAGGGGATGATCTGATCCCGGGGTCTAGAATACACAAGAAGCAGAGAAGAGATCAGCAAGGACAGATCAGAGAAAGGCAGCAGTAGCAACAGACAGCAGCAACAGTGTCTTTCAGGGGCAGCGCTGGGGTTTCTAGGCCTAGATCTGGCTGAGTTCTGTAAATCCCGTTTGAGGGTGTGGATCAGCCAGTATTTTTGGTCTTAGATCAGCCAGGAGCTGCAGATCTAGAGTTTTCTTTGTAGGTTTTTCTAGATCTAGAAACCAGAGTTGTGTATTCAGAAATATTCTTAATAATAGAACCCTCCAGCAGCCAGAGACCGGTTTTCCCACATTGGGTTTTTCCGGGGATAGTTTGTCTAGAAATAATTGTGTCATTTTGTCTATGTGTGCATATGCTTATTCTAGATCTGAATTGGTAGAGATCTGTTATGTGTTTTGCTTTGATGTTAACTTGAATTTATTCAGTTAATAACTTGTATAAGTAGGAGAAGCTTAACCAGATTAACAATAATAATTTCTGCATAAGAATTAAGATTCAGAAATTTCTACAGGCCACAGGTGCAAATATATCATCATAATCTATGCCTTCCTTTTGAGAGAAGCCTCAGGCAACAAATCTTGCCTTGTACTTTTCAACACTTCCATCAGATCCATGCTTTATCTTATAGAGCCATTTCGAGGTGGCAACTGATTTGTCCTCCGGTCTCTGGACCACTTCCCAGACATCATTTTTCATAATGGACTCATATTCTTCGTGCATAGCATCCTTCCAAACTTGATGCTTTATGGCTTCTTCAAATGATCCAGGCTCAGATTGTAATATTGTACTCATGGTTGTTAGATACCCTTGGTATCTCTTCGGCTTCTTGCTTTCACAGAATGTCCCCCTTAGGGCAACATGTCTCTCGGCATTTGTGAGAGTATCCCTGAGCCATGAGGGTCTTCTCTTATTTGAAGGAGGTGGATCAATGGGATCCATTGGTCCTTCAACCTCAGGAATCAGGTCATCCTTCGACTCTTCTTGCTTTCCTGCTTCTTCATCTTCTTTGTCTTCCTTGGAGCTAGGAAGATTTCTCACTTTCTTGAGGGCAACATCTTCATCGAAGGTGTCATCGTGGCATATCTCCACTTCTCTTTGACTAGGTACATAGATTCTATATGCCTTCGAAGTTTCTCTGTAGCCCACAAACATTCCCTTCTTTCCAGAAGCATCCAACTTGCTTCTTTTTTCTTTCGACACATGAAAGTAAACAGGACAGCCAAAAACTCTAAAATGACAAACATCAGGTTTCTTACCAGAGAAGACTTCTTCGGGATTTTTGGAGTCTAGAGCGGAATGCGTGCATCTATTTTGAACATACATAACAGTGCTCGCAGCTTCTCCCCATAGAAACTTCGGAAGACCTTGGTCAAATAGCATGGTGCGGGCAACTTCCACAATGGTCCTGTTGTTTCTTTCAACAACACCATTTTGCTCAGGAGTGTACGCAGTTGTGGTCTCCCTCTTAATGCCAGCTTCTCTACAAAAGTCATTAAACTCATTTGACTCATACTCGGTCCCATTGTCGGTCCTCAAAACTTCAATTTTCTTCTCGGTTTGATTTTCCACCAAGGCCTTGAAGGTATGGAACCATTTGAATGCTTCGTCCTTCTTCAAAAAATATATATCTAGGCCTTGCGGGAGAAGTCGTCTGTAAAAGTCATGTAATAGGAACATCCACCCAAGGATGTCATGGGCAGCATACATAAGTCAGAATGTATCAATTGCAAGATATCATTTGTCTTTGTGACACTAGAGGGGAATGGTCCCCTTGTATGCTTCCCTTCGGCATAACCCTGACATATACCTTCATGATCATCTCTAAATTCGAGCATCCCTATCACCACCTTCCTTGCTTCAGGAAGGGCTTTGTAATGAAGGTGTGCAAACCTTCGATGCCATAACTCTGTTTGAAGAGTTGTATCACATAACATAGCCCCCAATGGACTTCCTCCAACCTGGTAGAGTGTATCAACTCTAAAACCAATAGTTAGAGCTTCCTTGAATTTCTTCTTCCAGATATGTACCTTTCCATCAACGAATGCCACCTTGAACCCTTTGTCTTCTTTTGTTGAAATGGACCCAAGGTTCTTCTTCAAATCAGGTACGTACAACACATCTTGTAATCGAAGGACTTGACCTTGAGATAGATGGAGGGTCACAGTCCCTGTCCCTTTCACGAGTTAGGTGGCATTATCTCCAAGGATAACTTCCAGATTGGTATCCTTCTCAATCAAATAAAAGAGGGCTTCTTTATAACCAGTGAGGTGCCTTGAAGCACCACTATCAATCAACCAAACATCCAGGGTGTCGGGTGGAGATGAAACAGAGAGGGCAGATACAAGAATAAATTCATTTCTCTTATTATCAACAACATTAGACTCCTCGTTTCTAGAATTTCTTGACCTCTTGAAAGGTTGCCCATTTCCACTACGATCAGAGGGAGCCTTCCTTTTTCATTTGAACCCTGTTGTTCCTGCCATTCCCTCTCGAGTTGTTGTTGTCATCATCCCTAGGAGAGTCCCTTCTATTATGGCACTCTCCTGCATAGTGACCAGTCTTGTTACAAGTGTAACATCTTCCCTTCCTTCCCTTGGGCCCCGCTCTTCCATGGTTTTGATTTCTTGAGCCACCATTGTTTTTCTTCTTTGCATGAGCGGCAAAGGCAGTAGGGTCACTTCCATTTCCATTAGAGGCATATTCCATCATTCTTGTTTCCTCTTGAGTGCATCTCGTCAATATTTCATCAAAATCAGGAATCATATTATTATTAAGAATAGTGGTATTGAATACATACCAATCACGCGGGAGACCTCCAAGTGCAATAAGAACCATCTCTCGATCAAATATTGCTTCCCCAATAGCTAGGAGGTTATTCCTGATTTCAGTGAGCCTCATAAAATAGGATTGAATAGATTCATCCTTGCCCTTCTTGATATTCTTCAATTGATTCTTGAAGAAAAGGATTTGATTAGCATTGCTAGCCCTGAACATGCTCACCAACTTATCATACATCTCCTTAGATGTCTTCAGCTCAGAAATGTAAGCAACCAAGTGCTTATGAATAGAATCTCGGATAATCATCTTTGCTTTGATTTTCCCTTTTCTATACTTTGTCTTCGTGGCAATAGGTGCATTTGATGGAGGCTCTTGAATCTTCCCCTGCATATAGTCCATGACATCTTGATCTTTTAGCACCAAATCCAAGGACGTCTTCCATGCATGATAATCAAACCTATTAGTCAATTTATCATCAGCCTTGAAACCCTTGTAGTTTGAGGAGGCCATTTGTCCTTGATAGAATTTCTTCCTTCAGTGATTGCTTCTAACACCAGCTTGGACTCTTGAACTTTGTCTTCACCTAAGCTCTGATACCATGTTAAATTTAGATAACCATGGTGTTCTATGCTTGATGCAATTTTACTTCAGTCTTTCTTAAGCCCGATACAAAATAGCAATCGCATAAACATGAAAGTAAAATGCTGATAGAACAAAATAATAGATCAATAGAAGACAAGCCAAATATAGATCAGATTTACAATTCCTTTTGTCCAACAAAGATATGAGATATTGTTGCGTCACGACAGTCAAGAGGATGCTTCAACCAGCGAAGTCTTTCTCGGTCAGCCAATCTTCCATGTGTCACCCACAACCCTCAAAGACAGCTCATCACAAGTCAACGCAGGTCAACCCACAGTCAACGCAGGACAACAACAGAAAATTCAACGCAGCAAATTAGGGCTTCGGACAAACAACTCGACTTTCCTCGATTTTAGTGCCGAGCAGTACGACCTCCTAAAATCGAAATTTTGGCTGAAGTTTGAGGTCAAACGACCAAGGGTCGACCATGGTCAACGCTGTAGCAACAAGCCCTAAACAGATCCGCAAAAAACAACTTCGCTCCACATGTGTGAGGGGAAAAAGGCTTCCAAAGGCTATCAAATCAATCGGATCACAATGAGAGAATGTGTGATGAGTTGATGAGAAAATGACTTCCAAGTCTCTCCAATTTATATCCATCAATGAGGGTGTGTGACACATCTATTAGGCATGTGAGCCTACATTACAAATCTCGCTGCCCTTGCACACGTGGAAAATAAATTCAAAATAAATATTCTGCTCATCCAAACAAGATGATCTTTAGATCAATCTTGCACCTCTTCGAAAGAGGAATCCAACAAAAATATGATCGTCATATGAGTAGTGCAACATGGAGTTTGGACTTAGTTGCTCAAAATTAACAGGCCCGGTGTGGTCCCACTTGTTGTCAAAGACTATTTATCAAGGACCATTTGGAAATCCAAGTTCCCAAAGGATTTTAGGGATTGAGAACCTCATCCATAGAATATATTCTTTACCTTAGCCCTCCAATCCTCGTCCCTTACCCCTAGAGGGCCAAGTCCCTTGCTTGAAACGCAAGCAAGCTCCATGCTTCATTCCATTCTAGGGAAAGGGTTTCTAGGGTCATTTCTCACCTATCCATTGATATATACTTTACAATTGATTCCTAAACTACCGAGACTCCTCCCATCGATGAAAGTCCGTAAAGAGCAAAGAGCTTTAGTTATAGTGACAGTGGGCTAAGCCTCCACCGTTGCCCTTAACTTGGCAGTTGCCCTTAACCTAGCAGTTATCCTATTAGGAACCCCTTTTAGGTCCCCTGCTGGTTTGAGTGGTAACATTGCCTATGCATGATGATGAATTCCTAGATATGTGTGTTGACCTTATTATTGTTGGTCATAAGTCTTAGGGTTTAATCTAAGCTCTTGTTTGAGTTTGATATTCTAGGATGATGTTGTTTGGGAAACCTAGGGTTTTGCAGCTAAAACGCTAGTAGCAGTTAAATTCTCTAGAATGTGTGATATGAAAATCTGAAATCTATCTATAAAGTGATTGTTGAGATTGTGAAAATGAGAAATCTAGGGTGTACATCAAACCCTAGTAGAAGCTAGCTATGTTGTTGATTAAGCTGTGATCGGTTTTGATTGTTAGTGAGGAGTCTAACATATGAATTTTGATAGTTATTAGACCCATTACTTGTTTGAATTGTTTCTAGGGTTTACTATATGAAGGAACTTGCCGCATCGTTGAAAGAATATTGAAACCTTAGACGAGTTTAATATTTTGAGTTGTTAATGTGATTTAGGATTTAACTAAACTTGGGCAAGAAGTTGAAATATAGTCTCTTGCTGATTATGTTTGTAAAGTCTAATGCTTCCATTATTATAAGATTTTGATATGGCTAACTTCATGATTCTATAGTTTTGCTTGTACTTGCTATCTAAGTTGTGTAGGTACATCATCTTGAAAGATGGTGAAGATGATCGTAAGTAAAGTTGATGTGATAAGCATGATATATGAACAACTCTAATAAGAAGGATGGAAGCCATGAAAGGTTCTCCAATAAGAAGAAACTGATCTCCTTAGATTAAGAAGGAGCTTGGATAGAAGAAATCTCTCTAGTTGAGAGGGAGGGCATAACGTGGTTTTGATTGGAGACTGCATTTTAAAGGATATGTTGCTGCATTTGAAGTAGGAAAGGAAAGTGTATGATTGAGGAATCTTCTATCAAAGATTCAATTGATAATCCTATTGTGTTGAGAAGCAACATCAAGTTGTTTGAAAGACCCTAGAGGTTTGTGTTTATTTATGAACATGTGAAAGTATATTAATGATTGGGGTTGTGTTTGTACAGGTAAATCAATCTCAAAGTTTTTGTTAGCATGCTGGTTACCGATCAGATTGACTGGGAGAGATTTGTTGTCCTTGATCTGCTGGATCAAGGAGTGTTGAGGCTTTGTGAGTAAACCATTGCCTGGGAGGACATCTGGCCGACACTTTGTGTTGATGTCTAGGTCCTGAAGTTGGGATGGTGTTGTTGGTCATAGAGCTCCGACCTTGGATACACACCTAGATCCCTGGGTTGATGGTTAGTAAGTAAGCCTGATGGTACCTAGAGAGGCTAAAAGCTTTAGTCCATCTTAGTCCCACTTAGATAGATTGCTGTGGTCAGGAATCTAGTCTGTGGCATTGCGGTGCCTAAATTGTTGAGAGACCGTGGATAGATTGCCCTGGTCAGGAATCTAGTCCATGGCATTGCGGTGCCTAAACTTCTTCGTAGATGATGTGTTTTGACATTTTCCATGTACCTCTATGGTTATATGTAAATATGAATACCTCTCTAGTTACGATGGAGTGTTGAAGAATGTAACTAGGTTCGGTATTCATAATTGTACTTGAGTCAAAATGAAATTTATTTGTCAAAAGAAAGCAAAAAGAATTATTATTATTATTGAATTGACTTGTTAATACATGGGTTTCATGCTTGGGTCAATTCTTATAGGTCAAGCCTCCATTGTAGGCTTTAGGTTATTGTCAAAGTCAATTTATTGATTGGTCAAAGGCTTCTGCATCAAGTCTCCTTACTGTCGGCCTCAAATAAATCATCACCAAGTTAACTACATTCAATTGAACTCAAGTGGGCTTCACCATATATGGAGACACAACTCTTCAACGAACTCCGGTCGACCTATTTCAAAAGGAACTACTATAAATAGGCATGTCCACTTTGCTCAAAATAGCAAAGACAATTTCGGCATATCTTTCTGTGATGCAAGTGCGGATTTCAGAGAAGTTTTTCGGTGTAGACAAGTGACAAAATTTCAGTTCAACTGCAGAGAAGAATTTGTGATATCTCTGAAGTAGCACTAGAGGAAATTTTTGCCTAAAAGTGCCCATGAAATTTTCATGTAATTTCCATGTCAAAATATGTAAACCAATCAAAATCCTGTAAATTTGAGTAAGGTACATGTAAATATTTTGGAGAGAAGAAGAAAAACTACTTTTATTAATTGTATTTTTGGCTTTAACTACTTATAGGTTTACTCAAATTTCAAGTGTAGATACTCGTTGGATGCGGAATTCCACATCCAACGGGTACCCATTATGCATACTTTTGGGAAGACCCACATTGATAAAAATTGAAGATACATTAAAAAAACATGTTGAACACGTTTTTTTAATGTATTGTGAATTTTTATCAATGTGGGTCTTCTCATAAGTATGGATAATGGGTACTCGTTTGATGTGGAATTTAATTCTGCATCCAACGAGTTTGTACACTTGAAATTTGATTAAACCTATAAGGAGATAAGCCAAAAATACAGGTAAAAATATTAGTTTTCTTCTTTTAGCATCCTTTTTCCTTGACTGCAGGTCTGAAGTGCCTCTAGTAACCCTGGCCGCAGGCACATTATGGCATTTTCAAGCTCATTTCAGTTGGATTTTAACTGATTCCTTGTGTTTGCAGGCTTGGTAAATTTTTTTAGAGGGTTTTTAACTTGAGAATTCACCAAATCACTAAATCATCAAATCTGGGTTAATACATTTGTGTTTGTAGACATATTAGCGCTTGGAAGAGGGTTTTGAGTGGCCAGGGGTCACTTTTAAATTACCAAAGCCTCCTCCAAGCCTAGCCGCAACCCTCTTCTTCCCTGTATAACCCTAGTGCAGAGCATTTGGAGGCTGATCAACTCATTGCAGCTAGATTTTTGGCTAAAGAATTTTAGCAAGGGTTTATATTGATTTTCCATTGAATTATCACTGAATATTAAAGCTAACGTTGTTGATGTCATACCTAGCGTCTTCATTCGAGGGGCTTCTATCAGTTTGTTTTGGTTTTGGAGCTCGGTGTTCCATCTGATTTTCTGTATAGGTCTGGCTGCAAGGCCTAAAGGTCTTGTTTCATCCAACTGTCACCTATTGATGGACTGTCACAAGGCTTCAGGTCTGAAACACTGCAGATAGAATCTTGTCATGTTACCAGCTAATCATAATAAGCCCTAATGCATTGAAATTTATCTCACCTCACTCTTAAGACATTAGATAAGCATTGTGACTCTTAATCATAAATCTTGTCTGGCTGTGGAGTTATTTGTGACTGATTCTGCTTGACAGTAATATATTTCAAGGTCTGGTGCAACTTATTAATCATAGGAGTATATGATCTTTTGCCTTGTGCCTTTCTCCGTCGTATTTGTTTGAGCAGGCTGCAGCTGCATATTTCTCTTTTTTTAGGCCTAGTACGTCATATCCAGGGCTAACACTTATGATTGCAGTTCAGTGTGCAAATCTGAAATGGTTTCAAATAAAATCTGGTGTATTTTTCTTTCACTGAAGCATAGATTGCAGACGTTAGTTTCAAGAGCAGTACACCATAGTTAGTCCTAAATAATAATTGCACATTAATCATAAGTGCATTGCTCTTGTTCTCACACCTTTGATAAGTGATCTCATGTGACTGTGTTACAATTATCTACTGATCTTTATGTGGCAGAGGTCTGATTTGATACCACAGTAATATCTCAGTGGCATCTTTCGCATAGCTTGGCTATTGGGCATCTTGTGCATAAACTTCTGAGTTCATTTCATCATTAGGTGTACTGATATATGCAGTAGCTACAGCTACTTATCTTTGTTAACAGTTGTAGTCTGGTGTATCTTTGAGGGCAGATTGACACTTGATGTAAGGCTAAAATAGCACTCTAAATGGATCAACTATGGACTGATCTTGCTAGACATTGGTATTCTCTAAGGTCTGTGATAAAATTTTCAGTGGTCTGATATCACTCTTCGGTGGCATTACATTAGCATTTCTACCTTACATTTAGCATTGACACTGGTGTCTAAATTTTGGGCATTTGTTCCAGCTCTTGTGCTTGTTCATTCGTGACTGCTCTCTTGTAACAGTAGGCTGATTTCATCACCTTAAAAGTCTGATTTGAGGTTGTAGCAACACTTATACGATCCATCATAAGTGCTCTTAACATCTAGTTAGCTATTGTACATTGGCTCTTCTATATATCCATTGGTAACTAAAGTGGATTTTCATATATTAAGCTACATCAGTCTAATCCTTGGTGACAGTGACATATTTGAGGCATTTGGAAGTCATTGGAATATTGGCATAAGTTCTCTCTGGTCTTGATAGCCTTGTTTTGCATGATTTTAGTTGCATCTCATATGCCACTTGTTTCTAACTGTTAAATCATAAGTGGGAAAAAATCCTAAATAAGTGCATAACTAAAGCATTTGCTCTCACTGTCTCAACTGGCATTATCTCATTAAGCAGTCCTGAAGTGCTTCATTGGTTAATCTTGATTGGTTGGGCATCTCCCACACTGAAGTACCTTGGCAGTTTGCATTTCACAGAACAAAGGTTGCATCCATTGTGTTATCTCTCATTGATTTGTGAGCATCCTCGATTACTTGCAAAAGTTGTATTTTCCTTGTACTTGTTATTTATTCTTACCTTGTAATATTGTTATTAAAGTTAAAGTACAAGTATTTTCATTTTTCAAGTCATATTTCATATCGATATTGTGCCATCTCGTTGAACTAACATTTTCCTTGCAACAGTTACCTATCTTATGACTTGGCATTCTACTTACAAGTGTTTCTAATGTGTGATTTGAACATTACTAATAAGGCACTGGTCTATCATCTCTTTTATCCTTAAGTGTCTCATTAATCTACAACATCATTGCTCAATAATAATCGATTCACTTGCCCATCAAATCCTTTTAAGTTACTGAGATAAGTAATTGCATCACCTAGAGCTTGTTGTTTCAAGTTTCAACAAGTCTCCCCTTTCCTTCTACCTCTCGGGACTACCCCCCTTAGCTTGTCTAGGAGATAGCTAGAATGGACTGGGCAGGGATTAGAGTGACAGCCCCTGCCCTGAGCATTGTTGTATTGGGTGTACAATTTGGGTGACAACAAAGTCAACATTACAATATCAAACAATTATAACCTAATTTTATCGTTTTTAGACAATAATATATTTTGACTTCAATTTCAATTTATAGGTGTGTATTACGTCTAAATATTTTTGTTGTTTTCTCTTCATCTTGGACCTAACTTGACATGTTTAAGTATCCATTCTTGAAATTACTATTATACGTTTTGCTTTAGTCTAAATATAGCATAGAATAGTAATTATTTTTGCGATGACATGAACTGTATTATTCATTCTCGTAAGGATATATATGCAAATTTTAGTCCATCAAACATGTTTCTAATTTTTGTTGCATGGATGTTCTCTATATAAAAGTTTGTGCATTAAAACTATTACTTACAAGTGGTAGGGAATGATCATCCTATTGTTTAAGCATTGAGATGAGTACAACATTTTTATTTTCTTACTAAAAAATGAATGCAGGAATACAGGTGGAAAGCAAGCGGAAAGTTAATTGCACGACCTGATCTTCATTTAAAGTTTCAGCACGTGCTTTCATTACCAAATGGCCTTGGATTGAGTATGTGTTGACCATATGTTGAATCTATAACACTGCTTCAATCAACTTATTAGCTTGGGGTTGAATTTTTTTGGCTTATATATATATATATTTTGCATTTAGTGCCATGCTTAGCAATGAGAATGAATTAGTGTTTGGGAACCTTACAAGGGATTTCAAAAAAATGTAGCTTTTTTGCATTCATACCTCCAAAGGGGACCATACCTCCAAACAGAGTATTTATTTTGATTACTTTGACATTTTGTGTTTAGTTTCGTGTCTCTCAAGCCTACCTAGCTGTCCATTTTGATGTACTTTTGTGGTCATTTGTTGTTCATTAATAAAATTATCTTTCTGAGCTAGGCTGGGAAAACTTTTCTATCTTACGTTAAACATTTTTTTTTTTTTTTTTTTTTTAAACAGAAACGGTTAGAGTGATGTATTAATTTCTGGCCAAATTGCCTGAAAACTGATTACAAAATGCTAAGCTAAGTCCAAATGTCTCCGTGACCAAGACCAGAGCGTCTTTTTCTTTGCCACTCCAGAGATTTTTACAAACTATTTTCCTGACAACCGCCTCTATCTTCCCCCCTTTAAATATGCAGACAAACTGCTCCAATAACAGGCTGTAAAACATATTCGCCAGTCAATTAAGGAATGGGATCCCAGCCTTCTACTCCATCTCTGTGGATGGCTCCGAGGGGGAGGAGAACAACTTTATTGGCTTCAGCATCAGCATCTTTATTATTGTCTCTCTTGACATGGAAGAATTTCAAGCTCTAGAAGGAATACGACAGGGTTCTTATTCTGCTGATCAGTCTGGACAATCTTAGATCTGAAGGGGAAGAGCAGTCAACAATGGTTTTTATGATAGATTGGGAATCTCCCATCACAATTGCATCGCAGATACCAAGAGAATTAAGTTGCTTAAGGCCTTGGAGAAGGGCTAGGGCTTCAGCTTGGATGTTGGTATTGAATCCCACTCCCCAGGCATATCTAAGAACAATGCTGCCATCCGCTTTTTTAACTACTCCACCAGCTTCGGAGTTGCCTGGATTCCCTTTCGCTGCCCCGTCGAAGAAGAGAATGATATGCGCCTGCTTTGAGCAAAGAGCCAAGAAATCATATGCGTTAAGTCTAATCTGCCATTATTTGAGAGGAGTGGGAGGTCTGTTAATTTCTATGAAGCGGAGATCAAGGGAATCGCTCCAAGCAGCGTCGTGATCTCTCAAGCCTGCCCCGTCCAGTTGATCCCCAAGACATTCCTTTAACTGGCTTTTAATATTAACCCAGGCAATCTTGTGATCTCTCTTCTTATCTCTGAAGATCCTTTGATTTCTTTCCAACTAGGTATGCCAACAAATAAGTTTAGGGAGAATGCACGAGGCGGCTTTGATATGAACATTCTGCGGAGAGCCTCCAGGATACAAACTCAGCCTGCTCGAGAACAGATCGGGAATGCTAGTTGGGAGAACGAAATCCAAACTCCAAAGGCCTAAGGCCTCATTCCAAAGATCTATCACAAAATTACAATTGAGCATCAAGTGCGCAGCAGACTCTGCGTTTTCGCCACACATCGAACAACGAGAGGGGCCTAGATAGCCTCGTCTCTGCAATCTATCATCGGTCAAAATTCTCTGATGGCATAGGAGCCAACAGAAGGAGTCGATTTTAGGCAGCGAAGACTGGGACCAAATCCCTTTCCATGGTTTCGGGTCTACTGGAATGTGGGGGATTGATAAGATCTGCCTGTAACCCTTAGATACTGTATAGCGCCCAGGATTCAGACCCCAACCCCGGGCATCCAATTTTCTGCTGTTCAAGGGAGCCTTGCCGTTTAAAAAGTCTAAGAAGGTAGCAAACTCTTTGGACAGAATCTGGGGCACCTCGATATTAATCCAGCTATGCCATTTCCCATTTTCCCAATTTGAAATATCCCACAGAGTAATGTAACCTGCTCTATACATCCAGTGCTTCAGCAAATCCAGAGATCGATCATCAACCAGAGGATCGCAACCCATTATACGGTCCTCCCAAATTCTAATTTGCTTACCATTGCCAGGGATCCAATGAGCATGTTGGCTTATTAAGAAGGAAGATTTAGCACAGAGCTTTTGAATTATCGAGCCTGAGTTTGCCATGGGCTGGTCCAAACACCTTTTCCTATAACCACAGAAGTATTTCTTTCACAAGGCGAGCTGCGCCCACCCCGGTTTAGGGGAAATTATCCTCCAACTCAGCTTTGCTCCCAACGCAATGTTCTGCGTGCAGATATTCTTGAAGTTCAATCCGCCTTCTAATTTGGGCATGGAGATTTTGGCCCAGCTTATTAAGGGGATTTTCTTGTTGTTAGCTTTCCCGCCTTTGCAAAAGAATTTTCTAATTTGGTCCTCCATTTTCTTCATCACTCCAACTGGAGCCAGCATCACAACAAACTGATAGATGGGGAGGCTGTTTAGGAATGCTTTAATAAGTACATACTTACCAGCCAGATTAAGCCAGTTGTATCCCCAGGAATGGATCTTAGTTTCAAACTTTTCCAGCAGGGGTAACCAGTCTCTGCTGACAATATATTTTTGGAAAATTGGGAGACCCAAATACTTGAAGGATGTCCAAGACGAGGAGGCTGTGAAGCCAAAACAACCGGATATGGCTTGCAGCGTGATGGCAGGGGTATTCCAGCAGTAGATATTGCATTTTCCTTTATTGAGACTGCTTCCTGAGTCTTGGCAATAATCATCAATCACTTCTTTAAATCTTTTGGCAGAGGTCACTGAGGCAACACCCAGTAAGAGGGAGTCATCCGCGAATAAGGCATGGTTTA